>OX439129.1:32015469-32145469 GCA_949318235.1 Ecdyonurus torrentis | reverse complement strand
TCTCTCTCTCTCTCTCTCTCTCTCTCTCTCTCTCTCTCTCTCTCTCTCTCTCTCTCTCTCTCTCTCTCTCTTGCTTGAGTGGTGTTCAGTCAAAACATAATTATTAAGGAAATTAGGTATTGAGGGAATACGGTTTAATTAAATATCATTTTATACACACTTGATACTGTGTAAATCGATATCTTTGCGAACAAAATGTCTATCTCACATTTTGACACCAGAGGTAAATTGTCTATCTCGTATTGTATCATAAGAAGGAAAATGTCTATTTTTTTTATTTTTTATTTATTATTTTTTTTTTTTTGTCACGAGAAGCAAAATGTGTAACTCGAGCGCCATCTACGCTATAGAAACGAGATAAACTTAGACATACAGTAGATGAATCAAGATAGACATTTATGCGCAACAACATGGATATACTGTGTGTGTACTGTATATATATATATATATATATACCCACGCACCCTCCCACGTAAAATACATGTTCTTATCACAAACTTTTAAAGATTTTAAACATATGCACATTAATTTAAATAATTAGGTAAAATATAATTATATAAGGAGAACATTACAAATAAAATTAATTAATTTTACATGAGAAAATTTGATAGTTTTTATTACTATACTAAATAATGATTTCCTTGTTCGTTTTATGATGTTTTACTAATAAGATAAAAAGAAAAATTTATCATTTTATATAAAAAAAACAATTTCCGGTGTTTTCATTGACTAATTTTTCATAATTTTGATAATCTCTCTCTCTCTCTCTCTCTCTCTCTCTCCTACTTTGGTCATATTTGTGCTGTTTCATAAATAAGAAGAAATAAGACATTTTAAACCAACTTTAAGTTATTTTTCAAATCAAAAAACTAATAATTATTAATTAATTTGTTAATTGTACTATACTAAAAGTTTAAAGTTCAGTTATTTTTTAAATTTAAGTATTTTGTTTTTCGAAACTTTTCTAACCGTAAAACGTTTCTAACCAAGTCACAGTACCTTTTTAAAAAAAAAAAAAAAAAAAAAAAAAGTTTATTACTTTTTTTTAGCTCTAAAAATTGTGAATAATTGTTTTCTGCTAAGTTTTAGTTACTATTTAAGACGCAATAATGTTTATATACCATTATGTAGTTTTTGGTTAACGTATTAGACACAAAAGAGCTTTTTTTTTTTTTTTTTTTTTTTTTTGACGCAATTTTTCATTCTGTGTGTATATCGATTACTGTGCTGAATTTCTAAATATATATATATATATATATATATATATATATATATATATATATATATATATATATATATATATTGAAAATAGTTTATTTTTTTAATTTAACTCAATGGTATCATACTTTGTATAATCTTCTCAATGGTATCATACTTTGTATATCTCGGATTACGTCATATTAATGGTGATACTTCTTTTTAAGTCAAGAAAAAAAAAGTAGCTTTCATTAATAATATATCACAGTTGATTTTTTTTAATGGAATGCAAATATAATCTTCTTACAATCGTTTGCGGTATTACAATTTAACAAGATGGTTACCGTTTGATGCTAAAATATTTGCAAAGTAAAAACTAAAATGTTTGAGTTAAATTATTAACTTTTCAAATAAAATACTGGAAATATAGTTTGAAAGTCTCTTTCTTATAAGTAATAAAATATGTTAAATAATACTATGTATGTATGTAATGCTGTAACTTTTGGTGTTTGACTGCATCCTTAAGATAACAAAAACCTAATATTTTATTAAAGTAAAAGTCAATTTCATTAATTTTATTGCATCAGTGCAAGAAGTACTATAGGTAATAAAGAAAGCTTGTGTAAATTGAACTTGAAGTTTAATAACATTGATGGTAAACATTATCTCTAAGGATTTTCAAGTAAAAAGACAAAGTATATTTATACGATCTTTGCATTGAATTAATACCATAACATACAACACAACAAACTAACAGTCTATACTTTACACTATATAGAATAGATGGTTAAACTACTTCGGATACTATATTATACCTATAAAGAAAGTCCTATTTTGTTATATAAATATATTAAACATTTATACAATCTATTAATCAAAGTGTTCTTCAAGACTTTAATAATATTTATAGTTCAGTTTTTTTTCATTAGTTTCAACTGAGAAAATAAGATATTTATATACATTAAAATTTATTTATTAAAAAAGTACTTTATAAACGATGTTATTAATGGTATATATATACAAAAAGTTTAAAATAGAAATTATTTTTCTCTGTAGATATTTATTACTTTTTTTAGGTATAAATATTAATATATCTAAATTTTTTTTATTATTACGTACAAAATGGTTTTTAAGATTATAATCGGATTTATAATTTTAAAATTTAAAATATTTTTATATTTTTTTAATTTTATAAAAAGAGAATTCATTTTTTTTTTGTTTTTTTCATAATGTTACAGTAATTCCCTTGTTAATTTTCAGCCTTTATATATTATATATGTATATTATATATTGTGCTTTGTTGAATAATAACAAGCAAATTAGGCTTCCCCTTAGAGGTTTACTTAAAAGTATTCATGTTTACCAGGTTCATTCTACCTCATATTTTGTTTTGCATATAACAGATCCTCATTTGGTAAATTGTAACATACATAAACACAAATAAAATAGTAAGTAAGATGTTAACAAATGTTTCTATAAAACTTTTGAAATAATAATATATTCAGTATATTTAAATGTAAAGAACCCTTTATTTTTATTTTAAATTATTAAGTTAAAATACCTCTTGATGTAACAAACTTATGTATGCTTACACGACAGTATATACTCATACTCTTTGTATATATATACACACAATTGTATTATACTGTATTGTACTCTCATGTCTGCATGATAGAAAGGGACCAAAACCGTGTTTAAAAGCAATGCACACTACACCTACGCTATGTGGTTCCGGGGTGCTTCATTCTTTCACCACCGGAGCGGGTGTATTAGACTAACAACAAAATATTAGAAATTCTAATTCCCAGAGAGGACTAAATTTGTGTTCATAGTTGTTTTGGAGTTTTTGCTAAATTTCTTGCAACACGAATATGGGGCCCCCAACTTCTATCATTAAACATGGGGGTTAAATGGGGATCAAAAGTAAAAATGGTTTAGTGAATAAGAACGATATTCGTTGGGTAAATAAGAAAAGTATGTTTTATAAGATGTGACGAGACTAACGACATAACATAACATGTATGTCACTAATCACTATGAACTTCCAACGTCAATAACAATTTCTTATTTTTTCTTATTTATATCTTCATAAACAACTATTTAACATTGAAATTTCTGTGTTTGGTCCTGAATATAAAACTAAGTATTTATTTTCAATTTGTTTGCTTATCTACAGCATTTACTTTGCTAAACATTAAGTATAATTTTGAAAATAGCTATTTATTTTTTATTTTGCAAGTCTCTGTAATTTAACTATGCTATCAGCAATTGCAGATGATTTGTATCGCCATCAAAGCTATAGTTTAAAGAAAAATTAATTCTACAAAAAAAAAAATAATAATAATAATAATAAAATTTAATAAGTTCTGTCATAATAAACTATTAAAAAATCACATAGTCGATCCTATAATAACAAATATTATTGTCTTGCTTTTATAAAGCAAAAAATGTTAAAATAGTATTGATATTACGAGACCAAGGAAGTGCGGTGTTTCGAGCCTGTGGTCTGGCATGCCACAGCTCATAACCTATTTTACTGTAAAGGATTCGTCCTGGTCCACCCCCGCAAGCGGATTATAGTGTCAATATTGTATCTGTATTTCCTTATATTACTTTAGACGAAAACAGGCAAAACAGTATAATATCCTACTTACTTTAACATTTCACATAGTTTTTTATAAACATTAATTATAATTATTTTAATTAAAAGTATATGACACTTCACAAAGGCATAAATTTTATGCTTGAAAACAATTATATTTACCACAGACATAGTTAATGAAATAGTCTTTTAGCTTTTAAAACACAGAAGTTATTAAAACAAAAAAACTTGCGGTTTTTATTTGTTAAGCATTTAGTAGCGGAAAAATGTTCAGAAATGAAATATTTATCCAAGCGATAAAAAATTAAAAAGATAACACAAATTTATATAAATAATATTTGTTTAAACCAAACTTGTACTGTATTTTACATTGGTATACCCTTCAATAAAAGTCATTTAACGAACTCCAATTTATTGCTTTTTACTTTATCTGTATTTCCTGTTCTAGAATAATAAATTCTCTATACGGTTCTGTATACGTCCTGTGTCCTGTGCGTGTTCTTAACTCTATCTTTTACGACACTTTAAACTTAGCAATCAATATTGGTAATGGATTATTTATTATGCATTCATCAAGTGTAAGTTTTTACGATGAATTAATATGTGTTTGGAAACTGAAAATAATAATAGTTATGAAAGTTATTCTTTATTTTATTACACTCCAATTATAATAATAATAAAAAAATACTAAATACGAGATCTAAAATGCTGTCGAAATACAAATGATAAAAACACGATGAAGTTGAGCCCAGTAAATTGTAATTATGACTTAATTGGAAAGATAAACTTATAAAACTTCATGATAGTAATACAATACAACTTTGAGTTTTTAATCAATTTATGAGGGTTATAAAAATAATTTTATTCGCCAGTGCATTGAATGAATGTAAATTTACTTTAATATGTAAAGATTATTAAATTTGAAACACTCGTAACATAAAATATTACATCATGTATGTAATGAAAAATAATGCACTCTCTCTCTCTCTCTCTCTCTCTCTCTCTCTCTCTCTCTCTCTCTCTCTCTCTCTCTCTCTGCTGCATCTTCCTCTTCTTTCACTTTATCTAATTTGAAAAATGCAGACCTAAAACTGTCTAATATTTCTGGTAACATTGTATTATTTATTTTAAATGCCTCATAAAAATGATATATTAACTCATCTTATCCTGAAAATTCCTCTCCAATATAAGAGATGAAATTTTTTTTTCTATATCGCTATTCTCATAATGAACACATTTCAAAGAAAAAATTACAAATTGTATGTGTAATCATATTTTATTAAACATCATTGAATTTTCAAAGCTGTTTCAAATGATCAAAGAGAGAATAAAAAAAAAGTACTGCTATAAGCTTACTTTATTATTACAAAGTGGTATTGAAATGTGCAAATGTAAAAAGCTTGGTAACATGTATTTTTATTTTCACATCTCTCTCTCTCTTTAAATTTTTATAAAGATCACGCAAGCTGAAATTCACCACATATTTCTAAAATGTATGCTGTCTAAACGTACATATCTTTTTACTTTGCTACAACTTAAAGAAAAGAAAAGAAATAGATACAGAAATATAGAGCTTATATATATATATATATATATATATATATATATATATATATATATATATATATATATATATATATATATATATATATATATATATATATATATATATATATATAGGATTTAAAGAGAAGAATATATATATTTTTATTTGAAAACTAAAGAGATTTATGCATAATATTTATATATTGAAGTTTAAAAGGGTCTGCGTATATAAAAGTTTCTTTATTTTATATCAATTTCATGGTTCACTTTTTTCTCTGTTTTACCGAAATAAGAAGATATGTGTATTTCAACAAATATTTGTTTCGGAACTACAGATAAAAAGACAATGATTTGAACAGGCTACATCTCTTTTTTTGCCTTAATATTTTACAATACATTTAAACGTTTTTAACATACACCCACACGGCAATATATATATATATATATATATATATATATATATATATATATATATATATCATAATATTGGCATGAAAAGGTATGAGAGAAGGAGAACAGGAGAGAGAGAGAGAGAAGTATTTATACTTATATATTGAAAAATTCTAGAATATAAATTGAATTTTTTTCATTGTAGAAAGATTTTTTTATCATGAAAAAAAAATTTGTATATGGCCAAGCTTGATTCATTTTTTAGTTTCTTTTGTAAATGTAAAGCATCAGTGATAAAATACTTTTGCTTCTGGGTTGAATAAATATTGCATTTTTAGTTTTTTATGGGGATGTCTACTTTATAAATTGTATATTTTTTATAAGAAACAATTTTATATAACTGCATACCAAGCAACATTGCTCATTTCCTTCACGCCCATTTCATTTTTCAACCCAACCCATCAATCTTGCTATTTTTTTACAACACATTTTGCTTCGTAATGCAATTTCAACAAAACTGATCAATTTATCACGTTATAATAACAGAATAACACGACAAAATGACAAATTATGAATAAATATAAAAATAAATAAATTGTTAACATTATACCATTTACTCTAAAGATGCATTGAAAAAAGATGCAGAACAACATAAGTCATGCGTTTCTTTTTTTTTACAAAATAATATTTTGCTGCTTGGTGTATATCTAAAGCTTTAATATGTTATACAATAGAATGACCTTGCAGTAATTTTGTTATTTCTTGAATGGGGAAGACTAACTTTGCTGTACATCATAATTGAGTCTGTCAACACAATGAACACTTCAGGTTTGTCACTCCGTGCACGCATTGCATAATTATTATAATTCTAGAACACAAATGTTCATATTTTGGAATAGCATAAGTAATTTTGCTGAACATAAAAACTATCATGCTATTATGTAATAGAATCTATACAATATTGCGGAAAATATAATGTTATGGATAACATATTATGCTGTTTTGAGCTTGCGTAATTATTACGTATTTATTTTTGTCCGTGAGTAATTAAAGATACATAGATAGTGCATTTGCATTCATCAGTTTATTATTGGAAAAAAAGAAGATATAATTAATATATTTTCATTAATTTTGATACAAAATGTAAAATTTGTCAATTCATTTTGTTTAACTAAAGTTAATCAAACCAAATATCAGTCACTTTAAATTATAATGTATATTTTTTGCTTTCAAAATAATATAATATATACTCACAAAGTTCATGCTTAGTTAAATTTGTTTTTGTTTAAAAGTGTTATTTTATTTTATTATAAAATTATATAATATAATACAATGCTTTCCACAATTTAGTCAATTGTGTTGTATAATTAAAATGAATGTGTGTAAATTGTTTAATTACATATTTTTATATATATATATTTTTTTAAATAGTACCGTTTTTTATTTATGTTATCTAACATTATTGAAATCTATTTATCTGCATATTTATGTTAATATATGAAATTTACATACAACATTTATAACTGAGAAAATATTAGTCTAATTTACTTAATCGTTTTCAGAAAGATTAAAGATGAACCACCAGAAAAAATTCAGTGTTTGTATATTATGTATAACTGCCTTTTTGGAAAACATGTAAAATATACCTGATTCAAAAAAAAAAAAAAAAAAAAAAAATGCCAAAGAAATATTTATACCAATTTCATTTCGATAGTTTGCTATCGGTACTTGAGAATATAATCATAATGTGTCAGTGCCATACGATTTTCAATTGGCCAAGAGCCAATAAAAAAAAAGTTAAACATTTATATTTGTGCCCTTACAAGAATAATAAATTCTAAGCTATTTTATTTATATGATGCAGGAAGTTATGCAATGTTAGTTATGAAAATAATTTTAGTAATTTGTCAAAACAATGAAGTGATGTGATATTAAATATTGTGATTTCCGTAATCTTTTGCTCGTGTCTTAATTTTATGGTTTTGAAGTATCAATTAACTATGCCACTCTCCACTGATACTCTAATAATATCGTATAAGGACACATTTAAATTTATTGATAATATAAGCCTATTAAAGTAGAAAATATACTAGTAAGTTAAAAGAATAATAATAATAATGAAGGTTTTTGGTAAGGTTCGCGGCTTAGGGTTCCCTCATTTCCTAAACTTTAGCATCGTGGTACCGCACGTTTTTAGAGATTTTAAGAAAATTACTTCACCAAAGCTGAAAATATTTAAATAAAGAATACTACGTATAAACACTCTTACCGTTGTTAAAGTAATAGACCAGAAGAAAATATAAGCATTTATATCACAAAACACTTGATGGGACTTACATAAATAACTTTAGTTTGTCTGAAAAACCGTAGCAGTGATCAGAAAATATCAATTTATGCAACCCGCACAACATTTTTTTTTACTAATTTTTGCATGTTTCTGACGTCAGAAACATGAATAGTCACGCAAATTGCATACTTTACAGTATTTTCATGCTCTCTCGTGGGGCTACATTAACATTCTGGTAAAAATTGTCATCAGTTTTGAAGATCCCATTTCGTGTTTATTCATTAAAAAGCACATGTTGTTTTATGTGGTCTATGGCTTTAAGCCAATAAAAAAATTATATCACCGAAGGCCCTCATATTTGAAAATTGATGACTATTACAAACTAAAGGGTTAATTTTTTTTCCTTACAAAAAGTATTGAATAAACAACTTTATAACTATATAAATAAAGACGATTATTGAATTGAATTTTAATTAATAAGTTCTCAATTAATATTTTTTCTAATTTAAGTCATGATTTAATAAATCATTATTATTATTACTGACATAGATAATCTGGATTAATTCTTATATCATATTATAGCAAAATATTATAAACATAGAAATAAAGTTCTCCTCGCAAAGTGACAGTATAGAATTAGTCTCCATCAACGTCATGTCAAAGAAAACGTCTTAGTTTTTACGTGCATAAGAGCAAAAATAAACTAAAAATAGAAGTGTTAAAGTATATGATAAAACATGTCTGTTTTAATTATATCTCGTTATTTTTTAAATTTATAACTTCCGACACTGTAAATAGCATCAATGTAAAAAAAAAAAATTTAAACTCTATACACATAGCTTAATGACTAAACAAATTGCTACAATTTAGTTTTAAATGTCAGTTTTAATGATTTTAATGACACATTTTATCATTAGGCCAATTGGATAACATTATTTATTGCTAACAATAATTAAATTATAATAATAGTAATTTTTACAACAATAACAAATAAAATGTATTTTTAATAGAAATCAATGATATGATGACGAAATTTCACGAAAGAAAATAAAAGTCATCCACATGTAGATTTGATTGCATAACGAGTACAACGTAGAGTATTTGAATTTTAATAAATATATATACAATTATATGGAGTGCTATATTATACTGTATATATATTATATATTTACTCTAATGTTATATTTATATACCTGAAGTATAAAATAACGTTAACATTATTTGTAAACTTGGAAACACTCTGCAATAATATTGCCATATTTCTCAATTTCTTTGCCAAGCTTTTTGCTATTAAAAAGTCACGTTCCTAACGTTTCTGTCACCTTTTATTACATTTTCTTTTGCATTCATTTACAACTCCCTAAAAACTGCAAAAAAAAAAGTAATAAAATGCTTATATGCAATCATATAGAGAATAACTAATAAATGTCAGCTACATATTATAGCAATAAAAAATTCATTTAAAAAAAAGGGCCTAATTTTTCCTCTCTCTTATTTTATAATATAAAATATTGTCATATATATGCAAGAACCATCAAAATTAATTACTAACTGTAACAAGTTTTAAACTATTTTTTTCCATGCTCTTGTTTTATAATTTTACAACTTTATGAACTTCTTTTTTCTTTTTCTTTTTTTTTTTTTTTTTTGTAAATTAAGATTTTGTTTATGAATATAAGAAACATTATGAGAACAAAGAAGAAATATAAAACCTGCGAAAAAGTTTTGAAAAGACAACTTGATACCATGAGTGTCGGAAAAGAAAATGAACTTCATATTGTTTCTCAAACTATTGTTATATTTTGAAGTTGAGATGGATTTTAAACATTCGGTAGATAAAAAAAAAAAAAAAAAAAAAAAAAAATTGCTTATGTAGAAAGTCTAGAAAATACAATGCTTCTGTTTTTAGATATTGCTTCCTTAGAAATACTTTTTTGAGGTTAATTACGGAGTGATTTTTTTTTTATCTGTGTTGTTAATGAACAAATTCCTATTGTTTGCTGATGGAGAATACAGTAAAATCCATAAAACAATAAAAAAGAATTTTAAACATCGTGGTAGAGTAACATCAATTATTCTCTCTCTCTCTCTCTCTCTCTCTCTCTCTCTCTCTCTCTCTCTCTCTCTCTCTCTCTCTCTCTTCGTATTTCAATCGTATTTGTACTGTTTACTTTTTAAAACAGAGCTTTACATGATAAAACCAGAGTAAAGTTTATAATTATAAGTAAAATATACTTATGCTGTGGTAGAACTCAAGTATTGAAGTAATAAAAAAAAAATGTCAGTTACATTTTTATTCCAGAATGAATTATATTTTATATCACGAAATATAGCATTTTCTTACTGTACAATTATGCAAAACTTTTGTTCTGAAATATCTTTTAATCGTTTGCATCCGCAGCATAATTTTTTATTGAATTGCTTACTATCTTTAAAAAATATTATGAAAAATATTCAATATTTGACCCTTTAAGTTTAAATCACTGTTTCATTTCGCAAACACTGTATTCGTAAGTGTTTTTTTCCCCATTAAATTTTTTCAAGCACAATCCTTACACATTTGCACTCATTCATTGAACAATTTCTCTCATATTGAAAAAAGTAAAGTGGGTTTTCCGCTTTCTCTTTCACTACTTTTCTTTCCTTTCTTTCCTCCACTTAGTAATTCTACTATTTTTATTAAAATGTAATACAAAACATTCATTACATTTTTGAATATACCGTATTTCAAAATTTATATAATGAATTTTTATAAAGTTTCATTTTTATGTTGATTATAAACAGAGAATTTTTAAAGTTTTAAGTAGAAATTACGTTGTACGTTGTGTAATGATGCATGGGGAATAAGAAATTTATTTCAATGGTATTATTATTATTATTATTATTTTTCCATTTTTATATATTCTTTACAATTCACTTTTCTCGTATTCAGAGTATGCAACAACTTTTTATACTTTTTAAAAAACTATTATGCAAACGACTTTCTGAGTATAATTTTTTTTAACAATAAAACTTTATATTTTTAAAACATTCCAACCCTTTACAAATCCACACTTTTTGTTACTAATATTTTACATGTGATGTAAAAGTGCATGTTAAATACGTGGCTTCGTAAAAAAAAAAAAAAAAAAAAAAAAAAAAAAAAAAAAAAAAAAAAAACTATGGAATTCGAATAATTTACTTTTCAGCAAATATTGCCTTCAGCATTTCAAAACCATACTTTTTATTTGTCAAATTCAAATCCTATTTTTAACTTTTGTTTTTACATTTTCTTTTCACTTTTTATAATAAAAATAGCAATTTTTCTATTAAGCTGTTTCCTACACATTCAATGAAACTTTCAATATAAATTATACTGCAAGTATAGTATTTAATTTTTTATTTATACCTACAATATTTTCAACTTTTCCTCTTTTTATTTTTTATTTTATTTTTTTTCTCTTTTTTATATATTATTATTTTAAATTCATGCTATATAAAAGAAAAAAAACTTACCTCAATTAATAATTAGCTTTGTAATTAAAATACAAGATTACTAATTAACCACACACTAATATGAAATCCATGTGAAACTAATAATAACTTAATTATTCATAATTATGGTTTTATTATTTTATAAATTTAAAATTAAGAAGATAACATAATAGAATTATATTAAAATTTTAGAGATGCAGAAAGATCGTATGTGAAAATTTCGGACACGTGAGTATGTAGAAGCGCGCTCCGAGAGAAAGCAAAGTTGAGACTGTGAAAGATGCGCGATGGACGGCCTACACAACCACTGTAAATTTTACCTCGCATCTACTGCGCTTGCCCGTGCAACTAGTCGCAACTTACACCCTTGCACTTCACACTTTCCGTAATAAAATATTTTCTCCTAATTGGTGTTTTTAACATCTTTTGATATCTAATTGTATTATGAAAAACGAAGTATTTTCATAAATAATATCTTACATTTATTACTCTTCATAAATTAGTTTACTTAATTAAAAAAATATTTTAATATGTCATGATTATAATAACACATTTTAATTTTTAAATCTAGTATAAAATATTACTGAAGCTTAGAAGTTTAGTTACTTTTCAAAAGTTCAAAATTTACAGTAGAAAGTTTTACTTTTAAAAGTTAATTTAGTTTACCTTTACGCCAACTTTTATTATTATTATTATTTAGTTTATTAATAGAGATAAAAATATTTTTGTGAATTTGTTTTCCCGGTTACGTAGGTGGGTTTGAAGATACTTGTAATTTTATTTTTTTCAAGGGTGCAAATATAAAGCTCTTAACTTTTTTTTTTTTTAAGTGTTTGTGCTGAATAAATATTATAAAAAGTAAGTTTATTTCTTCTTTCAGGAAATTTTTTCGAAGTTTTGTAATGCTAATTTAATGTTTATAATTTGAAAAGGAGAAAAAAAATATTAAATATATATATATATATAAAAACTATAATTAAATATGGTATGTATATTATTTTTATGTTATTTATTTTGAATTTATATACATTTTTTTGTGTTAATTGTACAAAATTTACAATTAAATGTAAATGTTTCGTCTCATATTATGAGATAGTTATTACTTTTACATAAATTTTGCTTTTTTTTTATTTATAAGATACACGATATTTCAATTTTGTTATCAAACAGAAAAGAGAATAAAGACACAATAGAAAAGAAAAACAAAAAAATGATATGAGTGACACTTGATAAACAAAAGGTAGTAGACATCTCTATATCATGTTTTCCTTTTTCTTTGAAGTTAACTTTACACAAAAGTGATGATAACAAAAGATGATGTCAACCTAGCTTCACTATGAACAAAAATATGCCAATTTATGTAACCAAGAAATATATAAAAGTAAAGAAAATATTATAGCTATTAAACTTTTTTACAAAAAAACTTTAAAAAAATAAAGTTGAAAATCAAGTAATGACTTGTTGAATATATATATATATATATATATATATATATATATAAAAGTACTTTCATGCTCACACAGTCTTTAACTTCACTATTTTATTGTCTGTTTATATTTCATCGTGGAAAACTTCGATACGACGTAGTAAATTTATGTAACCAAGAAATATATAAAAGTAAAGAAAATATTATAGCTATTAAACTTTTTTACAAAAAAACTTTAAAAAAATAAAGTTGAAAATCAAGTAATGACTTGTTGAATATATATATATATATATATATATATATATATATATATAAAAGTACTTTCATGCTCACACAGTCTTTAACTTCACTATTTTATTGTCTGTTTATATTTCATCGTGGAAAACTTCGATACGACGTAGTATCCATGGCAGCTGAAGAGGGGATTGCTCCTGGGGGAAGTAGACTGGATGGTGTACCAAGTAACTCTGGAGGCCAGTCCTGGAGGCCAGCTGGATGTCCAGCCATAGAAGGGGGAGCTGTTAGTATGACAGATCCCGGGGGAGGTGGCATGATAAAAGCATAGCCTCCTCCTCCACCACTACCACCCCCACTGCTTGCTATTGTCCCAGGACCACCACGCCGCATCAACAAACGTGACATTTGACGTTTATACCTGCAAAGTGTTCAAAATATTAATCAACTTTATCTCAACTTTTTTCCTGTAAATTTTAAACGTAATATAAAATCCAATTACTGATAGTAATATCCTAAATTTTTAAATATTTGAAACATAAAATAATAATGAGTTTTTTTTCTTCTTGTTTTAATGCCTTAAACTTTTGCAGTGCATATGTAACAGAATTTTTGGTATATATATATATATATATATATAAAAAGTATGTATAGAGAAAGAGAGTGAAGGGAAGTTTTGAGAGGAGAAACAATTCACTTTGTATATATATATTTTTTATTTTAAAGGCTATTATTTTATTTATATGCAAATGAATGACGTATGACATAAGACGTAAAAAATATTTAATTTTTTTTTTTTTTTTTTTTTTTTTTTTGTAAATTTTATGAACAAACAAAAGCAAGAAAAATCTACTATATTTATCAGTATTATTGTGAATAATAAAAATAAAATCATATTTACATTTTATTTTTACAGAAAGAAGGAAAAAGTTATAAATATGTAAAATATTATTCATATTTCATATTGATGTAGATCATATCTGCATGTAACAAGAAAAGTCAAGAGAAGTCACACGTTCACCAATCACCATGTTTATATTATATTCTTTGTAAATTTATATTTAGTTATCTTAATTGGTAAGAAAACATTTAAAAATAAATAAAGGTAGAGAATATTTAAAACTTAAATTTTTATATGCACTGGGAATTTTAAGCCAAATTTAACTAACTAACAGTTTTTAAAATTAAAATTTAATAATAAGTAGAAAAAAATACTTGAACACAAAACTTAAAATAGTTTCAAAATAAGTAAGAAATAAGGAAATGCACTAAATATAATATTTTGGACGTTAGTTAATAATTAGTTCAATAAAATATTAATATATACAAATAGAGAACGATTTCCATATTTAAGTCCATATTTTAATTAAAAATTTTGATTGATCGGTAAAGACAACTGAAAGTATTATTTATTATTACCTTTGATGCAAGCAGCAAACTACAATAGCGGCCACCGCACCTGCAGCTCCGACGAAAGCAGCGATTGCAAGAACCCAAATTTGAACTGCTGAAGCTTTTACAGCGTTTGATGCTGGAGCGCAGCGCTAAAAAAATAAAAACGATACAAATTACTTTATCATATATATATATATATATATATATATATATATATATATATGGATGGGAAATTAATCCCAATAATTACGAGACAAGAATTTTAAATTTTTATATTGAATTAAACATTTAAGAAATTAATTCTAAAGCCTTACTTCGTCTGAAATTATATATCTGGTATATAACACATCAAAAGCGACGTGAAAAAGTTTAATATGCTTGGAAATTGAACCCAGGGCTTGCCAGCCACATCCGATTACATGTCAGATGCCTAGAACCACCAGGCTATCACGTAATAGATATATTATATAAAGCGATATATATAAGCGATATATATATATATATATATAAACACACGCACATACATACACGTATTTAATTTATTCGTTGACTTAAGCAATATATCCAACTTACCTCAATTGACTGAACATGGTACTGGGATAAAACATTTGACAAAGCAGGATTGTCAGAGATGTCAAGCATTTTCTGCATGGAAATCACGTCAAATGAATTATCTCCTAAAAGTTGAAAGCAGGAACTGAAAAAGAAAAATATTTATAACAACAAAAAATTAATAAAAAAAGAGTTTTTATATACATAAATAGTTATTTAAGATATAGAAAAAAGCAGGAATATATTAAAAATTTAAAAACTTTTTGCATCAATATTTTTTTTAAAGGAAAAGTTATTATAAAAGTTACGAGTTTCCTTGTTACTTTTTTATAAAAAAAAGGAAAAAAATGATTTCAAAACATTACTCTGTTTTTTTTTTTTTAATTTTATTTGTTTAGATAACTAGCGTAATTGAAATTGCTCGAGGATATTTCTTTCTCAATAATTATTTACAAAGCAGATCATATAAAAAATGAGGTGTTTATATAAAGTATGAAATTTAGACTTTAAATATTGTGTTACGAGATTTTCATATAAATTTTAATGAAATGTAAAATTTAAATTAATAAAGATAATAAATTCAAAATAATTCAGAAACACTTAAAAGTTTAGTACACTTATCACTTAGAGAGTGTAAGCAAGTAAACTTTATGAAAGAAACTTTAGTGAATGAAAATGGAATTAAAATTTAAAAGCTATAGCAGATGGCAGCAGCTTACGTGGTAGCACTGAAGTCTAAACTTCCGTCTTTCTTGGAGAAAAATTGTGCGTCATATATATTAAGAGTAGCTGAAGTCTGGAGGGAAGCTTCAAAATCCGTTTGGAATTGAGCTAGTGTTCTCCGTACTTCAGCAGGAGGTTTGGCAAATACGAATTTCAGAAGCTCAGAGTCTCTCAGCACGTAAACCTATAAAAATTATTTAATAAAATAAAGAGTCAAAAAAAGGAAACTTACGAGTTGGTGACTATAGATTATTGCTCATATCCGCTTACAGTTAAATGCACTACGTAAGTGTAGTCGTAGTCCAATAAATCGGGAGCGGATGTAAGTTAAAATTGCGTAAAATTTCTGACTTCTTTATATTGCTTGAAAATATTGAGCCCCTGAAAGTTATGCAACTAGTTGAGCATATAAGTTCAACAAATTGCATACTTTTCAGGATACTAAACCATCATGGCGGTTGCTGTTTTTAAAATTTACACAAGTTGTTGTTAAAGTACCTTAACAGTAGTATTTGTGTTTCTATCATCTTCATTACTATTATTAGCAGCTATGACTAGAGTAAACATGCCATCAGCAAATGGTGCTAGAGAAGCAGCAGTCCGTAGCTCCCCAGTTTTCTCATTCAGGCTAAAAATTGGTGTATCTCCTGGAACACCCATGTCAGCCACACCCTCACGATGGAACTCTGCACCAAGAAGACTATATTTGACAGCAGGTGCATCTGCATCAGCATCAATAGCTTCCAGAGTGGCCAGAGCCGTGTCAACAGGAACATTTAAACGTACACCTAAAAATGCAACAATAAATTGTATTTGTTATATGTAGCATTTTCGATTAATTATTTTAGCATTGAAAATAATAAAAATGCAAAGTTTAATAATTTTGAGGAAACTTACCAACAGTTAAGTTGTCTTTTTTGAACAAAGGTAAATTATCATCAATGTCAGCTACAGTAACGCGTACTTGGATTTCTGAAGGATCCTGCAATATAAAGTGGTGTATAAAAATTGATTGTATGATAAAATGGACAACAATAAAAAATATTTGATAGTAAACATAGAGATAGGTTTTTAGAAAAAAAATTGGAAATAAGAAATTGTGAGCTTTCATATAACAGTGACACTTGTTTATGAGAGGTATATCACTGTAAATTTAAAACTCATATCTCCTATTCCGCAATTTTCCCTTATCTATCCAAATAGATGAGTATACTATCAAATATTTTTCATAAGGTCACTAACATTTTTTTTAATTGAGTATTAATATATTTCTTAAAATTAATTTGTTATAGTTGCAGAAAAAAAAACATGAAAACATAAAAAAATACCTGAGAGTTAAAATTCTTTCTGAGACTAGCAGGTTTTGCAGAAGCAGGGTAACACTTTATAGTAAGAAGATGTTCAGCAGCAATCTCTCTATCTACTCTCTTTGCCACTCTAATCAATCCTCTATTATCCTCCATACGTGTTATATTAAATAGACCATCCTCATTGCCATCTATATAATATAATACAAATGTCAATATAAAAATTATCATATAGCTTAAGTTAAGAATATACGTACATGTTATGAGGTAGTCAATGTGTCCATTTTCTCCTATATCATTATCTACTGCAGTCACATAACCAATTTCTGTACCTATTGGTGATTCTTCCTGTATTCTCATTGGTATAGCATCATCTTGCTGCAAAAATTTCATGAGATTATAATATCTCTAAAAATACACATTTTTGTTCCATTTATATAAAAAAACCATAATACTAAACATGAAAAAAAAAATTTCTTCAATTTGGGCTTTTGATTGTTATTCAATATTCACAACTCAATAGTTCAATTTTAACTAACCTGAGTTCTGATGAACATTGGTTTGTGATCATCCACATCAGTAACTTCAATTCTCAGAACACTGGATGCTTGCTGAGGTGGAGATCCATCATCATGCACAACAACAATCAATGTATATTCTTCTTGTCTTTCCCTATCCAAGCTTTGGCGTGTTATAATTAAACCTGTTTCTGGATCTGAAATATTTAAAACAAAATTAAATATGTCAAGTGAAATACATACAAAGCACTATAATGATTTAAGTTAGAAATTGCTTAAATTATTCACTGTATAAACATCAAAATCAATTACATTAATTTTTTAATAACTACAAAAGTTATTAAATCTTTGTTTTTTTATGATACTTTTTCTACATTTTTATTATTATTATTTTAAAATGGAAAAAATTAAATTTTATAACAGTAAAAAATAAAAAAATAAACTGTGGGTACTGGGTGTATATAGTTTTTAAATTTCAAATTACAGTAGACAATTTCTCCATAATTGGATGCTGTTGTGTTAATAATAGTAGTATAGACAGTATAGTCTTACTTGAAAGTTGAATCTAATTTAATATTATACTAATGGATCAAATTAACTTATTTTACATTTGTAAATATATTATAGAAACTAAATGTTTCTTATTTGAGGTAATGGGGGAGGGGGGGGGGGGGGGTAATATTTTACAGTCAGTGTGTATTATTTTATTTATATTTTATAGGTATAAAAATTAGGAACTATAACATTTTTTTTTTCAATTAAATAAAATAATAAGAAAAATTCTAAATATTTTGAAGCCTTTGCAATTTATCACTATAGTTCATTTTAGAATATGTGACAGATGACATATTCATGGGTAGCATCGTCAATTGACTTTACTCACCAATGCTAAATGCAAGATTATCAGTGCCAAATTTTCCATTATCTAGGAACATGTAAGTAAGCCTGCCATTGGCAGTGTTGGGGTCATCTGGGTCTGTGGCCACAACTTGGAACACTGGTGACCCAATAGTTGAGTTCTGAAAAATCAAGAATAAATTTGTAAAAATACTTTTAGCTTTATATGTCATACTCAAACTGCAATAATTAGCTGCAGCTTTAATATGGTATCGTATATCATTTATTTAAAAAAAAAATCCTGTATAACTAAACTGCATGAGCTTTGTTTTGGTGCATATCAATTTGAGAAATAAGTTAATTATGATTTTTTTTTTACCTCGGCTACGTGTGCTGTTTCATTTGCAGAAGGTCTCAAAAACAAAGGCACCCCATCATTGGTTGCAACATCTCCAATGTAAATATCTAGTGGAACATCAGAAGAAAGTGGTGGTTGACCTAAATCTTGTGCTCTCAAAACAAGTCTGTAAGGACGGTCCCGTCCTTTACCAGTAAGTAACTTTTGTGTCTTAATTTCTCCTGACTTTGAGTCTAAAGTAAATAATCCTGAAAGTAAAAGAAAACATATTTGTTGAAATATAGTCAGATGGTAGACAAAGGTATAATATTATTATATATGTATAAAATGATATTTTGAGATTTAATAGCTAGAACATTTGATCTCCCATGTTTATATAAATTTTATGAAATTCACATTTATTAATTTTCAATTCTATGTGCACATCAAATCTCTCTGGCCTACTATTTCCTATAATTAATTTTACTATTAATTTTATTTTTAATTTTTTTAACATTGTAGCTTTTGCTTATATGAATAGAAAATAATATATACTGTAGTTTCTTATTTACCTGCTGCTTCTCCTTCATCTGCTAACTCATACTCCACCATGCCACTGTCTGCCTCATCTGGGTCCCTAGCAGACACTCTAATAACATTCCATCCAGCTGCAACATTCTCAGGCACCACTGCAGAGTATGTGGGTCTTTCAAACTTGGGAGCATTGTCATTCACATCCAGTACATCTACTATCACCTGTTGAGTTTGGAATCTTTATTAATTTCAATTTTATTTTATTATAACAATATGGCATATATGAGCAAATGTTTAAATTTTATCTCATAGTGTTTGTCATTAGTCATTATAGCATTTGCAAATATTGTGGGTAAATAAAGTATTGCTTTTTGTGAGTGATATACTACAATTAATTAATTTTACATTCAACAAAACATATTTAAATATTTGAGTAAATTCATAAACCATTTAATACAATTACAGTTTTAGAAAAAAAAATTGTTTTCAAAAACTTTAATTGTATTAAATTGTTTGCAAAAAATTTAATTTTGTTTTATAATATTCACCGCAATGCTTTAATTTATTTACTCTTGCAATAGTTTTGAGATATGGTAAAAGAATATATATTATAAGTCTGCATTTTATCATGCAATCACCAACAAATTATATCATTAAAAGTGTTTTATATTGAAAATAATTTACATATTATTTTGCAAAACTGCAGTGATAAATTTTATGTAGTTGTGATTGGGGTTATACATGTACTGTAAGTGTGTAACATCAAATTTTTTTTTCTAAAGATTGCATAAATTTACAATTGCTATAATTATATATAGTTTATAATAATATAGTATGTTAAACTTAATCTATAGCCTGCTTAAGTTTTCAAAAGCCGGATGCAATTTGCAATTTTTTTTTTTTTTTTTTTTTTTTTCATTTTAATATTTTAAGATGTTTAAAGAGTTTTCTTACAATTAGCTTTATTGAATCTTAAAATGTTTCATAGAGTAACTCACTTGTATAAACTTTTAATGAGAGATGAGAACAATTTTACTTACATCTGCAGTAGTTTTCTTCTGCTCACTGCCTCCTAATGGTGTGTCTGTTGCAATGACAGTGAAACCAAGCACAGACTGGGTCTCTCTGTCCAACACAGCACCAGTAGCCACTCTGATCAATCCTGATTCTGGATCCACAGTGAAGAGTTGAGCTGCAGCTCCAGATAAGGAGTAGCGAACATCACCATAGCCTGAAGGACCTGGTCCATCTTTGTCAGTGGCTTCAACTGTGAGGACTGAGGCAGGATGACGGGCTGACTCTGCCACCCTGCTCTTGTAAGTCTATGAAGTAGAAGATATATAGTTATTGATTGTGACAGAATATAGCCATACATTTTAATCTTAACCTATTGCTTTTTTTTTTTTTTTTTTTTTTTTTAATTATTTAGTAAAGTATTTAAATAGCTTTTAGGCATATTGGCACTTTTTGCATATTGTTAAATATGCTAAATGCAATGTAAAATATTTTTATAGAATTCATGTATAGCCTAATAATTGAGGATAATTCAGAAATTTAGAGAGAATTTTATAGCCTATATTAATGTTTGTGGGAAAATATTTTTCACAAATGAAAAAAAATTTAAACAAATAATAGTACATTAATAAAATATTATATGCTATGTGAATTTCTTTGTGCAATCAAAAGTAATAATTTTTTTTTGTCAAATAGGTATTATGTTTATACCTGTTGACTGAATTGTGGTGTGTAATGATTGACATCTTTGATATTGATCTCAATTGTAGCTTCACTGGCTCTTTCGCTGCCTCCATTCACTCCTGATGCAATTGCCCTGACTTGCACAGACAAACTCTGAAAAAACAAGTATGAAATCAATTTTAAAAGCTTCATTGGTAAAAATGTAGTATGGGTTAAAAGTAGAACTTTTTAGATATTTAAGCCTATATAATTCAAGGAGCTCTACAGGAATTTAACTCTCTTAAATATGCATCAAAATGTATCAAAATAAAATAACCATAAATTATCAAAACAAAAATAGCTCAACATCAAAATTCCTGTTATTTATCACATATAGTTTTTTATTTGTTTTAAATTTGATTTTACTATATGTGTGGTGCAGCAGCTTTGACCTATTTATATATAATTATATTTATATGATGCATACACTAAAAGTGCTTTAGAAAAAAAAATTGTACCTTGTTGCTTTGTGCATCATACGGTAAGTCTCTTCTCAACACCAGCCTTCCTCTGTCTATTCTCACTACCTCGTCCTCATCTGCAAGGATCTCAAAGTGTGAAACTGCTGCTCCATCACGTAGAGGGTCCCTTGCTGACAAGACAAGTAGTTCAGTTCCAGCATTTCGTTGTTCTCCCAAGTTTACTGACATCACAGGATTGCTTGGAGTCCATGGTGGTGCAAATATGGGGTTGTCATCACTGTATGACTCCACGTACACAGTCACCTCAGCTGGAAACAAATAAAACATTTTGTAAATTCTATAATGTGGAATTTAATTTTCATTCCTATTGAATAAAAATTATATTTTAGAAAAAGACAACAACTTATTAATATAGTAACAATATATTTATTGAAACTTTGCAATTTGAATACCCTCTAATCTAAATAAATTAAAAATTTATATTATTCAATTTAAGGAAAAAACCATCGCGGTTAGGATCAATGATAAAGAAAAGGATAGAAAAACCAGCAAGGGCCTTACCACACAGTAGAAGTTCTATGGAGAGGTCGAGGTCTTGCATGGCACAGTATAATGTTATAAAGAAACTTTTATAACATTATACTGTGCCATGCAAGACCTCGACCTCTCCATAGAACTTCTACTGTGGTAAGGCCCTTGGAAATTTATATTATTGTAAATAAAATTACATTTATATTATAATATTACATTTTTATTACTATTACATAATAATTTCCTCTAGTGTGTTTCATTTACTTACTGTGAGCTATCTGGTTTTCAATGTTCTCCACAGCCTTCATGTCTCTGACTTCAACAGTAAAGGTGATCACTGCTGCTGCTTGGTGGTCCAATTTCTGAGCTACACTTATTTCTCCACTACTGGAGTTCATTCTGAAAAATTATTATTATAAATTATAATCTCTTTTCATATCACCATTATGCATACAAAATTACATTTTTTTTAAATTCATATAAGAATATAAAATTATAGATTATTTGATAGAAACACATTGACAGATTTTAAATTTTAGGAAAAATCATCTATGTGATAATTGATAGTTAAAAGATTTGATAGAAAATATTTTAATTATCAATCACATTGATAGATTTAGAAAAAAATGAGAATGGGAGATAGTAATGAGCTTAGACTGACAGAGACACAGTGGTACAGAAAATAAATTCCAACCCAGCACCAGATCAAAAAATATTACTGTGTTCCCATTTCTCCTTATCTATCACTTTTTTCTATCAAACCTTTTTAATTATCACAAAGTCAATTTTTCCTTAATATAAAAAACAGATTATGATTTTTTTTTCTAAAGAATTATATGAGATAGTAGAAAATGATTTGCTCTAATTAAAATATGATATATATTAAGGAAAATAAATACAGTTAGGTATGATAAATTTGAAATAAAAGGATAGGAGAAACCAGCAAAGGCCTTATTGAAGAGAGTCCCAAAGTTTGGTGAAAATCTTTCCCTCTTAGTCTGTAAAGACTGATGAAGGCATATAACACACTCCATCTCTCTTGGAATTTAAATTACTGCCAAAATATTTCCAATGTGTTATACTTTTTTTTTATCTGTGCTAGAAAGATTGTCACTGAACTATGGGACTCTCTTCACTATCATGTTAAGACCCTTGTTGGTTGCTCCTATCCTTTTCTTTTAAATCTAATTAAAATATATGTTAAAAAAATTCCAATGTGATTCAATGGAATGTAATGAGGTATCCCATCATTTATATGTGATCTGATTCAATTATAGTTCAATTTTAAATATATTAGCAGGGGAAAAACCCTTTTTGATATACTCACTTGAATAAATTTTTGAGATGAGAAAATTTTGCCTCTACACCAGTTTTATCTTTCACAGTGATTGGCTCAATGATTGAGTACTTCAACTCAGCATCCATATCTGGATCCTCAGCAGTAACAGTGAGTACCATTTCTCCTGGTGATACTCTCTCAGACACATGTCTTTCATAAGAATCTCTAGAAAATCTTGGAGGTTGATTGTTGATATCAATTATATGAACTTGTACTGTAGCTGTAGCAGTTGCTTTATATGGTTTACCAGAATCTACTGCAGCAACTAATATTTTATAATCATGATCTTTTTCAGTTGTTTGAATTCCACCAGGAGCTACAAAAACCTGTCCTGTTGTTTCATTTATAGCAAAATTATCTTTAGCACCAGCTACAATTCTATATGTCACATCAGAATCTCTTCCATCAGGATCAGTTGCTAATAATTTGATTACAGCATCTCCTGATGCTGCATTCTCAGCAATTTTTGCTTCATACATGGGACCTCCTCTGAAAATTGGTTGCTGATTACCAGGGACACCAACTCGAATGATGATTGATGCTTCTGTGTGAGCAGAGCTAGGGTAGCCATGGTCACTGGCCTTCACTTTGAATTCATATTGTCCAAATGGTGTCTCTCCAGCAGCTGCAGGGCGGTTCAGCCTCAGTTCTCCAGTTTCATGGTCAATTAAAAATGTACCCTCTGGAGCATTAGATGAAGTGATGGAGTAGGTGATTTTGCCATTTCCTTGAGTGGGACCATCAATATCTGTGGCCTGTAAAGTTAAAGAATAATATTATTGTGAAACAAATCAAATTTAAAACAAATTTAAATAAAATTGCTAAATAAAATTATGTGGAATATAATTTATATATTTCACAGCCTATAAAGTCAAAATTATTAATATTTTATTTATAACAGAAATGAATGCCTGCATAATTTTAAATCAAAATTTTCAAAAAAAAAAAAAAAAAAAAAACTTGTTTTTCAATGAATTTTTTTTTTTTTTAAATATAAGTACAGTACTGTATATAATTAATAAATATATTTTTTATCTCTTTATGGTAAAATTATATCAAACTTGGTGTGTATAGTTGTACATAATAATATTCTCTATTTTTCTTGAAAAAAAAAGTTCATATTTATTTTTAATTGAAAGGATATTTTTATCCACTGCACCATTTGTCAATGACCTTCTTTTAATTGACAATGTATTAAGATTAATGATATAATTTTCTTGGTTCATATTAATTATTAATTTACTTATTTTAATTCTATTCTAAAATTTATATAGAATATCACATACCCTGACAAAAAGTTGAGGATCAAAGCTAGTAGCACCTTCTCTAATAGTTCTTCTATATTCAGGTTGATCAAATTTGGGTGCATTATCATTCACATCATCAACTTCAATAATTAAACTGACAGTTGCAATTCTTCCTCCACCATCCTTGGCACTCAGTGTTAAAGAATATGATCTTTGAGATTCATAATCTACACAACCATTAGGAGGACATGATTTTGCTAAATATAATCCACCTTTTTCTGGGTCTGTATTAAATCTCTCTGCACCAAAACCTTGTAAAGAATACGTCACACTACCAAATATTCCACTATCAGGGTCTTTAGCTTGAATATCTTGCAACAAAGCTCCTGGTTTTAAATTTTCTGGCACTCTAATTTTGTAATTTGATTTTTGAAACATTGGTGAGTGATCATTGGCATCCATAACATTGACAGTAACGTGGGTTGAGGCTGCATCGACGTTAAGTCCATCTCTTATGACGACCGCGACGATGTCGAACTCTAGTGTGTGGCTACTGTCATCTGGAGAATCGTAATCCAGAGCTGCAGGGTCGTTGACGCGAACTAAGACTGGGGTGCGACCAATGCCAGCATTGGGATGCACAGAAAAAATTTGCGTCACATCCCCAGAGCCGCGGAGCTCTAGACGATAACGTGAATTATCTCCCACGTCACGATCATCAACCACCAAGTTCAATCCAGGCAGTGGCGTGTCTTTAGCTGAAATTAAAAAAAAAAATTATAATTAGTAATATTGGATTTTCTTTCATTTGTTATTTTAAATCAAAAAAATTGACTGCCAAAAATAATATTGTTTTATATTGCGGTAAAGTGAAATTATTTATTAAAATGAGTAATAATATTTTAATTAATTAAATATCCTACAGGTTGATTAATTTAATTTCATTCCAACGCATACTAATAAAATAAAGACGTAAAAAAATATAGTTACCAATATCTTCAGACACATTTATAACAAATTCTTGTTGATTGAATGTTGGAAGTTGATCATCGATGTCAGTTACTACAATCATAATTTGTGCCTTTGAGGTATCTCCATCAAGCTGAGGACCAGCAATCTCCGTGGCCTAAACATTAAGTTCAAGGTTAAGTACGCGAGGTCAAAGGTCATGACGTATTTTAAAATTACTTACCACAATATTGAAAGTATAAATGCCACCACTTTGAAGAACACGAGGATCTTCCCTATCTAGAGGAATATCTGACGTGACAAGTGTAGCAGTGAGTTCTGGTCCATCAGATTCATTAATTTCAAGTTTAAAATGTCCGCCCTCATCACCTTCGAGGCGAAGTTTGATTTTACGAGGTTCGCCAGTGTCACCGTCCTTAGTGCGCACCGTCATAACTGACGTACCCTGCATACAAAAATTAATTGTTATAAGCGTATTCCCATGTATAAATATTTATTTAAATGAGCCCAACAGCAGTTAATTTTAAAAAGAAGCAAAGCAGCTGACACATATAATTACTGAAGGTCATTTTATGTATAAAGAGATTTCTATATCTTTTTCTTTAAATTACAATTCATTAAAAAGTATCCTTGTATTAATTTCCAACTTGCGTCACGAGTAGCGAAAAATAAAATAATTCTTTGAATTATAAATTAAAGAATAAACCGTTAGGTCTTTTAAGAAAAGTAATCTTTGTAAGATAGATTTTTAAGTTATCATAAACCAGTTTTGAGATTCCCATATGCATTTTAATATTTAAAGCTGTAGAGTGTCCATCAATGTTTTGTTCAACAAATTTAGTTTTTAAGGATATTCATGATTAAATTATTTACAGTAAAAAAATAATAATAATTGAATGTAATTAAAAATTACATCCTGCTTTTTGCATCTATAATTGATGAAAAAATATATAATAATGTATCTTTACAGATTTCCATTTAGTTGTTAAATTGGGACAGGTTTATAAAAAATCGGAATTGATTGGCGGTGTTTAAATGAGCGGAGGTGTGTGGTTGCGGCTCACCGGCGGTGCAGCCTCCGGCATTGTGGCTGAGTAAGGAGCATTAAGGAAGACCGGCGGTTGATCTTGTACGTCGCGCACGTGCACAGCCACGTTGGCCGAGGCACTGAGCCGAGATCCTCGCTCCAGTGCGTTGTCCCGAGCAACCAGCACCAAACTATACGCAGAACGTCGCTCGAAGTCGAGAGCACGACGAAGTGAGATCTGACCGCTATAATTGCGAGCTAAAACATAAAACCAAAAAACTCCGTTAGTATAAGAGTTTTAAAATTTGAATGTTGTATTATATTTTTAACAAAACATAACGATGGAATATATCTCACACACTAAAAAATAAATAAGTTATACATATAGAGGCATGAGTTGCGCTTTATAAATATATCGCGTTCCTTTGTGATAGAGGTGAGAACCTTACACATAATTTGATCAACCACTACATTCTACAATACACTCATTAAATTTGCATTCATTATCTCAATAGATACAGTAGGAACAGGAAATAAAAACACTATAAAATTGAGTTAAAAAATAACCATTAAAGTTTCTGTAAAAAGAAAACCACTGTAATTTTTTTTTTTTTTAAAGAAAAACGCACTTCATATTATATATTTTAACTGAAGTGTAAATTTCAAATTTTTTGCAATCTTTTTTATAAATTGAATATCTTATATAATTAATATATGAAAGTAGAAGTACAATAGTTATTATTATTACGGACTATACATTCTCTTTCTAATCTGTGTGGTTTCATGGTGTAATAACTGACCTGAGGTGGAAACGGGGAACAACGATCTCTCTACAACATTTACTGCAAACGTGTCGCATGCATCGTCAGGTGTGGAGCCTTTTCTATCGCACTCCAATGTTATTTCGCCGTTCACACCTCCGTCTGCATCAGTAACGACAATTCCCTCGTACACCACAGCACCCACTCTTGCGGTCTCGGCAACGGTGAAAGAATAAGGGCGGTTCATGAACTGCGGTGCATTGTCATTGCGGTCAAGCACTGGAATTTCTCGACGTAAAGATACGGTGTTTGGTTCGTACCCAGGTAGAGCATCGTCTATATTTAAAGAAAAAAAAACATAAATACAAGTACATAAGTTTAGAGTAGTTTAAAAAATAAACAATAGACAAAAAAAATATGGATTTTAAAACATATAAGTCGTTATAATGATTTCTTCTTTCCTCATATTAACAATTTGTTTTTTTAGCAATAAAATGGCACACTTACAAGTTATAAAACATGAAGTAATGCAATAAAAAAAATAAGTACCTAATTGTTTTACTTCAAACTATTTCCTGTTAAATATAATTTCAAAATATAGATTTTAAGATTATTAAATGGTTATTGACTTCACCTGTGATACTTATGATGACCTCAAGAAGATCCTGACGTTCACGATCCAAAGGTCGAACTAAGGTCACTACTCCAGTTTCTCTGTTAACGGAAAACGATTGACCACTGATGCTGTAATGTAGACGTCCTCCCTCAGGGTCCATGCCTTGTAATGTGTACACAGCAGCACCCACTGGAGTGTCTTCAGGGAGTGCGAGTCGTGCCATGTCACCACCGGCTACGAAATGTGGGGCACGATTTTGTTGGCCTTGTGCGACCCCAAATAGGGTGAGAAGCACTACTGCCTTCCACATCTGTAATAAAATTATTATCAAAATTAAGTGACTATATTCATGAAAATATTTGTTTTGTATGCATTTTGTTTATTATACAATTCATTTAACTACTGTACTATATTTTTTATAAAAGAAATCGCAAAATATCCACGGTTATATGCATGCACCTCATCAAATTAAAAAAAAAAAAAAAAAAAAAAAGTCCTTGAATTGGTATACATATTATGGTATACTGTTTATACATGGGTGTTAAAACACTTTTAAGAAACTCAATGTGGAATTATTTTGTGTAAAAATCTTTGATTTATGTATTATATTATTTAATTTCATGATCAGTATCGTGTATAAAAACATTAAAAACATTGCGCAGTTATGAGAGAGTTGAGTACTATTTTAGTTCAGAAAGGGCAAAATAGTTATCATTAATATTATATAATTATTATGGTATCGATATGATTCATATTGGAACAATAAATATAATATTGACTCTTTTAAATATTTTATACATTATAATTTTAAGTATCACAAATATTTACGATACGCTATTGTTTTCTGATATTATATAATATCATAGTAAAAATAACACAAAGAAAGTGTTAATATTCAAAAGTTTTAAAAATAAAGGCCAACTGTTGCTTTTGTAATTAAAAATAATTATAGATAATTAAAATTTGCTTCCTACATGTTATTATTTATAATAAAAACCAAATGTTTATAATAATAAAATTACAATGCAATATTATTATAGCTACCAAAAATTTAACAAGGTTTCCAAACGTGGTGAAATAATTTTTATTTTCACACTTCATAATCCTTTTATTGTCATGTGTTACTTAACATGAAAGAAACTTGAAACAATAAATCAAGTCTATTATCCTCTGCTCTTGTTATATAAAAAGAAACATTATTTTATATTTCCTAGTCAAAAAATGTAAATCATTACAAACAAATAAAATTTCAGTTATTATTAAATTGATTGCACCAAAATATAATAATACCATACGCTATTATAGCTTAAAATCCTATAAATATTCATGTTTTAAAATTCTAACTAAAAAGTAATCTTTGTGTAATGATTGATTGTTTACCGTAACGATTAATCTATCAAGAAAGATTTGTTTTCTCTTTGGAGACAAACTGACCATGGCCCAATCTTTTGTTTAGATAAAATTGTTAATTCTGTATAAAAAATATACTTATATGAAAAAAGTAAGTTACTTTTGTCACACTTGGGTGAAATTTAACGTCAAGCTTCTGTGCATCACAGTCATCACACGACTATTACACATACAAAAAAAAAAATAAAAAAAAATAATAATAATAAAAAAAAAAAAAAAAAAAAGTTTCCTTAACATAAATAACAAAAAATATTAGGTAAGCAAGTTGTTATTTTTATAGCTTTCAATTCAAAAAGTGTGATGTATTTACGTTGAAAAGATGACATGACTATCGTTATTAATTATTATTTATCTAAGGAAGTTAGAAATTTTTACTTTCAAAATTTATTCCCTCATTTTTTTTTTTTTTTTTTTTTTTTTTCACCAAGTTAAAATAATTTTTTAGCCAAGTAAAGACGATGAACTTTATATTTGATATAATTTTATTCCAAAATAAATAATAAAAAATATATATTTCCTGCATAAATATTATTTGGATGGTTCATATAATATCCTGTGCTTATACAAACTTTTTTTCTTGGAAACTTGATAATTTGTTAAGTAAATAATATTCTCTTGTTCAGAAAAAAGAAAGAAAGAAAAAAGCAATCATTAAAGATTTTCATATTTAATATTTTCATCTAATAATTGTTTGCAATAAACTTGTGCAATGAGAGTGCATTTAAAACATTATTATTATTTTTTTTATTACATGGAACAATTATGGTTCATTAAATCAACTTTTTATAAATAGTTACTTTTTTCTTCTTCTTAATATATCAAATACAAATATTATTTTATAATGATTATGATACTATTAGCTTCTCAACAATACATATTCTCTTTCTAAATAATAATAGTTTTAATTTTTTATATTAGCAATATAATTGAAATGGTCGTATCGCAATCTTCTTAAATATGTTTTCACTTATAACTATAATAATAATAAAAAAAGCCTACATCACGTTTTATTTTATTTTTTTTATATTTATATAAAAAGAAGGCGTGCTATAAGATATCATAGTCTTTTCTTTTTAAAGGTTCATTTATTTTGCTACGTGAGTTACTTTGCGGGTTTTGTTGTTGGAAAGGGCGGGGGCGAAAAATCGAGGCCGCGAAGTCAGAGATCTTGCTTGTCTTGCACTCTATATATTATATACTCTCAACTCACGGAGAGAAAACCTTCAAGATCTCTCTGTATAGTATATACCATGGACCACAGAGTACATAGACTAAGGGCATCACGATTTACTCTAAATATAAAATCATCATATAAGAGATGACGTAAAATATTAAATTAAAATTTCTCATACATTATTGAAAATAAAATAGATTTTATAAAAAAAAAAAAAAAACTTTAAAAAAAACATTTCATGAAATTTTATAAAGTAATTTATATTATTATATCAAACCACATAATCTATATTTATAAAGTTCAATTTAAATTTAAGCTTCTTTATTTCTTTAAAATTTATTATATTGGACAGTGACGTATATGAAAAAAAGCATTACTATTTATAAAAATAAATTATTAGAAAGTAAGTGTATACAAGTTTATTACGTGAAGTTTATTGATACGTAATTATACAACATGTACTTTTACATATGCTTATAAAAAATGTCAAATTTATATACAGTTGATTACTTCTTATTTTTATAGCAGCAATCAAGCAATTATTGTTATTATTTTACAATATATCTCTTTTTCATAACCCAAACAATTATTATTATTTTTTTTACAGAAATATTATTGCAATACAGTGATATTTAATATGCAGTTAAAAACATACGTTTTGGTTGGTTTGTTTATTATAATAGTAGGTTCGCTTCTTTTTCACGAAGTGTGCTGAAAAATTTCATTTTCTCTATCTCTATTATTTCCAACATAATTTCATAGATGAAGTCTGATTATACGTTTTGCTGTTATTTCACGGATGAGTCGGTATTGTATAAAGGTATTTTGACACCCCATAATATTCATCTCTATCATAGCACGCGACGCTATACGCATAAGATGACATTAAATTTTATACGAAAACAGAGCGTGAAAAAAATTGCGCTGCTTTTTTTGCTTGTCATTTGGTCTCACTCTTTACGCCCATTTACACCCTTCGTATAAAGAGGAGAGAGGAAAAATATAAATCAGTGTGACAACAAGCTGTAGTATTATGCATACAAATATCCGCGTGTTTATTCTACCAAATATCCCACCTTTGTTGCATCTGCAGAATTATACTTTTTAGCTATTTCCTTCAATTGTAAAATGCAATTACTTAACTTTTTTTTTATATATATTTTATATAATACAGTATTGCATGCTTCGTTGATGTTAACAAAACAAATTACACGTACTTTGGCTTGTTAAACATAAATTTTTAAGTATATTGAAGTTTTTTTTTCTTTTAAAATATATAAAATAAATATTCAAATATTATATAAACAATAATTATTTTTCTAAACTTACAATACTGTAAGTTATTACAGTACAGTTATTATTTATCAAATTGTATTTTATATTAAACAGTATTCATGTATGTAATATTCTTATTCATGTCTTTTTATTTGTATTTCATATACATCAAAGATTTTAAGAACAAATCATTTTTACAATAATTATCATCTCTGTTATTGATGCACACATATTAATGATGTTCGTAAACCCTGTTTTGCGTGCACCAAACCACAAAAAATTGACAATCACCTAATAGCATTTTTTTGGTGCAAGGAAACAGGGTTTACGAACAGCATTAATATATTTACTCAAATAACAACAATATTCAATTTATCCTATTTCAAAACTTATTTGAATCAAGATTCATTTCATTTATACTATGTATAGAATATACATTTTCTAATATATTAATAATATTATGGCATTATACGTTTTGGTTCGTTTCATTATTATAATAGGTTCTTTTCTTTTTTACGAATAGAGCTGAAAATTTTCATTATATACTTTTCATTTTAATTTTGAAAATTTTATAAGTGGAACAATCTTATGCTTGTGGATATTTGATTTTTTTAAATTTATTTGAGTAAGATGTATACAAAGTTAGCTTCAAATATTTTTACTTTAAATTAAAATACGATTTTCCTATAATATTATAACATAACCATTTGAATTATGGATGAGATGAAGATGAGTTTATTTATCCGAATAATGAAGTTACATAAAATAAATGGACATAACTATATTGAGTAGGTTTTCCAGAACATTGCCAAAACAAAATATAATATAATATGTGTGTAACATATAGCATGCGAATAAAATACTGTATTAGCATAATATATTAAATCATATAGTTTTCAAATAAGTACTGTAATAACTGTTTCTTTTCTGACCGTATGATGATACATACTTTATCATTAAAAGCAAATCTTTATTATTATCATTTAAAAAAGACTCCTTCACTTTTATGGTTTAATTTTACAGAAGAAAAGAATTATGAATAAAATTTCTGTAGCATTAAATTTGAATACGAATAGATAATAATTATGTACATGAATGACGTGAGGAGACAAGAAGAGTGAGAAAAAAAGTTAGGTCGGAGGTGAACGAACGGTGTATGGCGAACATACAACGTAAGAAAAAGCCATACAACAAAATGTGGATGTCCCGCTATAGAGCACATAAGCTATGTATAAAAAGCGGTGTTAGTTAGCAAAGCCTAAGGCAGGACACTCGAGTATTGACTTGATACACAGCCTTCATGCTCAGGACCGTTCATCCTTTTCAATCACCACGATTGATTGAGCGGCATTTTATTTTCTATCCTTTTTTTTTTTAATATAGTGCCAGTGTGCCACCATTGAAAACCGTGACACCCCTAATTTCATACATGCTTCAATAGTTATTATTGATAAAAATTTATGTATAAGTATGTCATGAATATCTTAAATACATATAAATGTAAAAAAGTATCGTTTCAATAATTTTAAGCTATAATACTTTAAAATACCTTATCACGACTTTATATAAAAGTATGAAAAAAAAATTATTGTTTAAAAAATAAAAGAACACGAAAACTTTAGAAATACTTTTTTCTAAAGAGAGAAATCAACTATAGCGATATCTCCTATGACTGAAATGTTCCTCCTGTTTTCTCATGATTAATTTCGCTGCTAATCTAAAATTAGATCAATATTATAAACAAAATTAATTCAGCTTTTTTTTTCTTATAATAAAAAGAATAAATTGAAAAATAATTTGGCTTATAGAATAATTTAATGGCATTATGATTATTGGATGATGAGAATTGAAAAAAGAAAAAGAAAGAGTATAGGTAATGAACTCAATAAACTATCAGTTGGATTGTTGGATTTATAAGTAATCTCTGCTTCTTCTACTATACATGAATTAGCATGAGATTGTTATATTGCTATATAAGATTTTGTGCACTATTATAAAATCAGTAAAAAAATATACATTTTATACTTTCGTAAAAAGCCATGTCTTAAATTTTCTCCACGATCACTTGAATTTAATATATTGTAACATTTAGTCTTATACGATCGCTGAATCATTTAATAACCAAGAATGTCTGGCAAAGGTTTACGTATGTGGGTGTGAGAAATTACAAATACATGTAAGCTCCTCACAGCCTGCTGCGTGACATCACGTTGCTGATGTTTACTGCAAACGTGCCAAGCACCGTGAGTTCAAAATAATCACGATTCTCTAGTCGTTTTTGCTATTACAAGCAAATTTATAAGGAAAAGAAACATTCGTGTTTTAATTTTTTTTAAAGATTATTCTGTTGAATAAAAAAGCAATATGTACATAATTAATTTATATAAATATCGTTAATTTTCATACTGTTATATTTGAAGTGGAACCACATAATATTATAAAGAAAATCTGTTAAAGCAATTAAGATAATTACTATAAAATGTTATATTTTACTTAATTGTAAATTGAATTATATTGTTTTTGTATGCCTTGGATATTTCCTAGAAGATGCCAATACGATGTTAGAAGTCAATGATCAGATTTGATGGCAACAATTAATTAATTATCAACTGTCAAGGCTATTTAATGTTTTCTGTTAGAAAAGATACGGGTGAGAAAACACACCAAAATGGATGATAATTTTTGTTTAAAAAGGTTGAAATTTTTACACAGAGGGGTCTTTTGCTGATGTCAAACAATTCTTTCGTGGGAAAAAATGCTAATGTAAAGAATAAATTTAATTTGCAAATACATGTGCGTGTTCATGTTTAGGAGAAAAACGACCGCGACCCGTTTGAAAAACTTCACAAGAACATCCAAGTAAAAATTCCCTCGAGATCCGGACCGCGTAAACAAAAGACAAAACTTCATAACAATATAAATTCATTCGCTTCATTAATCTATATAGAAACAATCCCGTTTGATTAATATAAGTTTGATGAGCATTAAATTTACCTTATTTTTCTTATGTTCTGTAATGATAAAAAAATAATAATATGAAATAGATAAATATATTAATTTAGAAAACTAGTTAATCTAATGAAAATTTCTGTGTCATTTTTTTTTTATAAGAAACTTCAAAACAATGCATTTTCTTGAACGCATGCTTGTAAAAACCTTTCAAAAACTTTTCACAAATTTTCTGTTTTAATTCTCATAGAATGAATTATGTTCTTATAATATGTAGGTTTTCTATGTGTGACATATAAGCATAATTATTACTACCAAAATAATTTGTGTCTTATATTGTATATTATGTATACCGCACATTAATAGTTATTAATGAGCATATTTCGTTAGTATAGCTAGAAGCATTTGTAATACTTTTTTTTTTCTTCAAAGTAGAATAAAGATAATACATTTTTCATGATACTTTAATATTTTATTAATGATAAATATTTATGTGTGTCATAAGTCACAACCATCCATAAAGTATTTTGAAATTGATTTTTTTTCCATTTGCAATTTAAAATGATTAGTATGCATTTCCTTATAGATTACGACATATTTGTATGACAAGGATTGTACTAAACCTTGTTTTTATGGCATCTTATAGTGCAGTACGTATAAAAAAGTTTACAATTTCAGTTGCAATCATTTTCTTTCTCTTCAGGTACAGTAGCAGTACCCACAATTGTTATATTATGTATTTTAATATTTTAATTAATTGCGTTTTTCTCTTTAAAATAATAATTTAGCGCGAGAAGTTTTAAATGATTAAATATATTATCACAATCCTTTTTACTCTTCGCACCATTAGTAGATATTAAAAAGGTCAATTTGGAAATAATGATTTAATAATCAATTTTTATAAAATGATAAAATATGCAAGATTATTATTTTCCTTGTAAGAAAAAGTTATAGTATAAAATATATGAAGCAATTATAGTGTCATAATATTTATTATTTATCGACTTTGAAATAGTTCTAAAAAGATTCTTGTATTATTACAGGATACCAGTCTGATAAAATCTAAATGAATAAACGTAAATATTTTTTACATAGCAAATTCACACAATGTTTTGTAACAGCAAAAATTGTGTATCATTTTCTCATCCTTGAATCTTATAACATTACAAAAAAGAAATCATTCGTAATAATTTGAGTTATTACAAAAAATAATAATAATAATATAATAATAATAAAGGAGTACACCAGAAAAATGTGAGGTAATCACGCTGACTGAATCAGTTGGCAGCACACCGTGGGTACAAAACTTGAGGTTGTGTTGTGAATATTGAATTGTTCATGTCAACGACGTGGGGATTTTTTAATTTTTCTTTGAATTATAAAAATAATATCTTCCGCATATTGCTGACCCCCTATTATATAGAAGCCACGTTGTATGTTAAAAAAAAAAAAAAAAAAAAAAGTTCAGTTATGCAGCGGCGATCCCTCGATAGAATTTTTCCCCTCAAGGTATGAAATATTATAAAAAAAAACTTGTTTGCTGGCATTTAGATTCTCGTAACGTAAGCCTTATATATATTATGAGTCACACCCATATAGCATTGTAAATTATTTATTTTATTTTCAAAAGAATGTAAAATTTTTCTTAAAATTTATAATATTAAGTTTTTTTTAATTAAATATCCACATTTTTAAGAAAATTATTTGTACATAAAAAATATATTTTAAACCACAATTAATAGTATTATATGCGAATATAATTTATATATATATTAAATTTATTAATAAGCCAGTACCCCAAATAGTATAATAAATTAATCATACTTACAAACATACATAATCACACGTGAAATGTATTATTTTAAAAAAAAAATTACATTTTTTATCATTAAGATCCTATAAAAGTATGTTAATGAAAAAATCTTTCATGACATTAAATTCATATACTTAATACAAATTATTAAATAATTCTAATACGTCATCGTATAGAACATTGATTGATTGATCTTTTTTTTTATTATATATATTTTTTTTGCATCATTTTGACAGGTGCACTTGAACAGACAGAAGAAAAATATACCAGAAAATCATTATTTTTTAAAGTTTACACCTACAATTATTGTCCGTTTACTTTGACTATATGTATAACTTATATATACTTTCATTTTATTACATCAATATTGCATGCAAATTAAATTCTACACGAATGTTTGTGCATGCTTAAAAAAAAAAAAGAGATAGAGAGAAGAGAAATGGAAATTTCAACGCCTGAAAATCTTACGTGTACTTTTTAACGTGCATAATTGAATAAAAGTCTTGTTGCTTCTGTATAGATATATACACGTTATATATAAAAAATATCCAATATAAAATGAAACTTAATAAACATAAATTAGAATACAATATATATACAATAAAATCGTATTACAAGTGAGTGAGATAGAGAGAGAAAATATCTTGCTTGCATGTAGATACGACATTGAACGTCGAGTCATGATTCAAGTCTCTTTTTTTTTATTGTTGTTAAGTAGCACGTACATAGTTGGTCTGTCTACTTCACAGTAATACGTAACATTGAATTATAAATAAATATTTCAGTGCACCACAGTTACGTAATTAATAATAAAATTTATTATTTGCATATACAAATATATTAAATAGAATTTTCATAGTTATAATTTAAATATTTATACTCTTTTTGTTTTGTTGAATTCTTAGTATTTCTCTGTTTTTATAATATGAAATTGCATCCGGGAGTAAGATTTTTTTTAATGCTGTCAGAGTTATTTAGTATATTTTATTTTAATAAAGGAGTGGTATAGCAGTATGACTAAACAATAGAGATAAAAATAAATTCTATAATGTATCCCTGCGTTATATGTACAGTTATTAATTAAACTCATATATTTATGGAAAATAATTCTTTAATATATTTATTAATGGTATACGAATATATAACAAAACGAAAGAATTTATGTCTTTAATAATTTCTGCTTCTTTTGTTGGAATGTTTGGAAGTATAGCGTGAGCTGTAACGCCCCCTTCCCCTCTTTTTTTTATGAATTTCCACCCCTATTTTGCAGGTAAGAATTTTTTTAAGAAAATAGTGATAAAACCCACCTTGATAAAGGATAATCCACAATAAGATAATTTTGATATGTCACTCGTTCATATCTGCTGCACACTCACAACTACATACACCTTGAGAGTTAGTTCACTCGCGGCACCTGCACTCACAGTTGGGCCGCCTCGACTGAAGCTGAAGAAAAACCTAGCTCACCTCTCCTCAGAACACAAGAATATTGCGGGGGCCGAGAGCGCGGTGGCGGCGGCACTATAAGACAGGTAAAGCAAGCAAAGAGTATACTCTCACGCGCGACCATGGTCGTGTAATCACGTCCAGTAAATACCAGGTACGCGTAAGAACCACCATAATTTACTAATTTTTAATTATATTATTTTATTTAAATTTTTAGAAAATAAACACTTTTTTTGGAATGTAAAGATATATAAAAATATATGTAAAACCACAAAACATACGATAAAAACATGAGTTCATAAAAGTGTTATATAGGCAAAATTATATACCTTTAAATTCAGTTGTTTTAAAGCTGCATATTGTTAAGTATTTAAAGTTCTCCTTAAAAAAAGTGCAACAAAAAATTTAAGCTATTTTACTTTTATGCAAGTATACGCTATTAAAATTGTTGAACAAATTTAATGTTTTTGCTGTAATCAAATATGTAAACGGATATGTTTATAGTATACGTTTCATTTCTTAAATTTATTTTATACGCTCGTCTTTCATGCTTGTATTCTGTTATATGAAAACCTTGATAAGAAAACTGTACGTAAAAATAATAATAAATTTATTTGCTATTTCATATATCAAGAAAACAATTATAGATTAAAGTAAATAATACGTCAATTTTTTCGCAATTTTATTTTTGTTACTGTTCGAGCGGTTACATTAAACTTTTATAAATTTATCTTTAAATAACAAGGTCTTAACTATATATTGTTGCTGAATATATAAAGACCGTATTATAGCTACAAATTCTATGTAATAAATAGTTCTTGCTTTGTCACTTCATGATTACTATTCTGTTTTTTTTTTTTTTTTTTTTTTTTTTTTTTTTTTTTTTTGTATTGTTTTGTAGCGTATAATTTGTAAATGAAACTATAAAATAATCAAAAACACGTCCACTCATTCTTTGTCAATACGTGTGCATATAATAGACCACATGATTATAAGGACAAAAATATATCAATTTCACTTTTACTTTATATTATATAAACTAGTTCAAAAGTATAAATTAAAACCACTACTTACAATTAATTTACATATTGTGAAAAATTGTCATGCATGTAAACGAATTTTTGTGGTGATAATGTACCATATAAAATTTTTGTTTGTGTAATAATATGGAAAATTGATATTAGAAAAAATGTGTAAAATTATAATTATTATATAGTGCATGGATTTTATAGAGCTATAGAGTTTTATATGAAAATTTATAGATCAATTTTATCGCATGTTAAGTATATGGTACAGGCTGTGGTATGGTATTTTAAAAGTGAAATTAAAATCAACATTATACATTTCTTGATCAACATTTATTACATAATAATACAATATAAATTATAAATAATGAAAAAAATGTAAATAATTTTTGCATATAAGGAAAAATGTACAATTAATAAATAAAAATGTATGGTTTTATTTTTATTTTATTTTGCAAATATGTATAAAAGCATGTACCTAATTGGCACATATAATAATTCAAATTATTATTTATATATATATACAGTATATATTTCATAATAATGTGTGAAAATACTTTACATGCATGCGATTAAATAAAATTAACGATGTGTGTTGCACATTTGTGTTGTTGGAAAAAATGTTATGGCAGTCATTTTTATGAAATTTATTATAATCTCATTTATTTTGTATTTTATTTTAATAAAAAAAATTCCATTTTATTTAAACTAATATATTTTTTATTTAAATTGATCAATATAATGAATACTAATAAGTCATGATTACATAAGTAAAAGTTTTTACATGTATATAATTTCACGGGCATGCATACATAGAGAAAATAATTTCCGGTCACATGTATTATGTATCAAGCTCATGGTTAGAATTCTTCATAATATAAATTTACTCTAACTATACTCCATCTTATATCATGGTGGCCAAGGTAAGAGGCTTTACCTGTCTTTCAGGTAACGGGACCGTGGCCGTGCAACCCACGGGAACTTGAACGCACTACAATAAAACAGCGCGCATTCTTCTCTCTCACTTTCATTTAAAACTTATACAGGTAGTCGTTAGAGGTCTCTACCTTATGGTATCAAGTATAATAAATGTAACTTGATCAAGATCTACGTACATTTATAATATAATAATTATAAAGTTTTTTTAAGTATAGCACCTGATATTTTATCTTTTATTCTTATAGATAAATGTCAAATGCCATTAAATTCGTAAATTTAATAGGCCGAGAAGATCCCTTAAAATGTAGTTTAATATGTAGTGAATTAAGTGCTATTGTAACAAAAAGAAATAATACTAAAAGAATAAAAAAAGAGGGGAAATACAATGTAACATTTCGTTTGTTATTCAATAGCACATCAGAGAGAGAAAGAGAGAGAGAGAGAGAGAGAGAGAGAGAGAGAGAGAGAGAGAGAGAGAGAGAGAGAGAGAGAGAGAGAGAGAGAGAGAGATAATGTACATATAGGGAAGCTGGGGATTATCAGGATAACAAATCACTATTTAGCTTAAGCGACTACTTTATCACCAACATAATATATGCAAGTTTTTATATTTATGATAATATTATTGACGAGTGCATTTGCGTTATCATGAGTAAGTTTAGTATATTTTTGCTACCCCTGCTGTTTTTATATTCAGCACCTGCACAATTGAGGGTATTTAAAAAAAATGATGATGTAATAAATTACAGTATAAATAAATTTTGGACACACGTGTAGTATTTGTGCTATAGTCGAATTGAAATATTCACTATTTCTGATCACTAACTTTTATGGTATTTTTTATTTTTTTTAAAAGCATCCATTATTTTAATGCATTTGATTAATACTTTAATAAAATACTTAAATACTTTACTTAAATACTAATACTTTAAATTAGATATTGCCATAACCATGTCAACAATTGGTCTCATATAAAATAGTGCAATATGATATATGAACGACATATTCACTTTAATGTTCTCAATTTTTCTTAAATACAATTTTATTGAGCATTTCTCTTTTCTATTTCATTTATCAATCTACTTAATGCGTAAGGGAGTCGTGATAAAATCACACTCTAATTTTAACAACACCATGTGTGATAGCTACTCAAAAGTTCTGTTACCTTCAGAAGTAATGTTAAAGAAATTGTTAATAGTTATTGACCATCACATATCTAGAAAATCTTGGGTACCAATGTGGTATTGCTATCAGTAGATCAGTAGGGGTGCAATGGCTTGGCGGGGTGGGCGGATATACTGTATACCCCCCCGGCAGCTGCACGCGTCACCCATTAGCCGTCCTACACCAGACTGCCTACAATACTCGATATAACACCAAGATTTAAATAGCTAGCTTTGTAAATACAAGCACACGACTGACACGCGACCAAGGCGTCGTTGCTTTGAATTTCAAGAAGTCATTCCAGACAGGTGCCCACTTGTTGAGTTTGGGAATGTAAAGGTGTGAGATTATTTAATAAATATAATTATAGAGTAGGTCAATATACTTGAAAATTTAAAAATATAAAAGTTTTATCAATTTATACCCTGTATATTAAAGAATAAGAGAGAGAGAGAGAGAGAGAGAGAGAGAGAGAGAGAGAGAGAGAGAGAGAGAGAGAGAGGTCAACGAGCAATAGTACAATATGTTAGCAAAGTTTAAACCCTGTAAAAGTAGGCTCTGAAAAACCTTTCAAGACTATACAGTATATTTAAATATTTGCAATTATTTATTATTATTTTATTATTAATTAATTATAATTATTTTTATAAAAAATCTCTGTATGTTTTATTTTATATTTGATATCATCATATAAATTTAATTATATTTTATATTAAACGCAGGCTTTGATATTATATTAAACTTTTAATTCAATTTATAATTTATTTTAATTTTACTATTATATATAAATATATTTTGGATTATTTTTATCCAATAACAGAAGCCCCTTAAAGGTATGCAACTTTTCGATCATATGTATTGTGCGGGTTGCCTATCTTTTAGGATAAAATGCATACAAACTTTGCACCTTATACTGTAGAGTATGTAGTAGTATAATATAGTACAACGTAAGGCTTTTAGTATTTTGCACGTGTATTACACCCTATTTCGATGCGTCCTAACCCTGCGACCCCTGCTGAGCTATCAAACAATACTTCCCTCGATTTATATCACTGGTACATTCATAGAAACCCGCGGGGAACTGAATTGTTCAGAATCAATCCCCGCTTGTGATGACGTATTGAATGAACATTTTCATATAAATTATTATTATTATTTTTTATTGAAATGATGAAAACGTAAAATCAATATTTTCTTTCAATTTAATTTTCACCGTACATACATGATATACTATTGTGTATATGCAACATTTTTATTATTATTATTTTCAACTTGAAACTTATTATTTGTTAAAAAATCAAAACATTTATTTAATTTACACAATCATTTTTAAATCTCGTAACCAAAATGTCAGGTGCAACATGAGTCAGTTTCATGACTATATCGAGCTTAATGATCGTATGTATAGTTTAAATAACGCGCCAGAAAGTTGGGGGAGTCAAGTAATATTGCACGCAAGTTTTGGCTTGAGTACCCTTCTGCTCTGGATGGCGTCAGGACGCTAACTTTGTCGTCACGCGATGTTTACATTTATTTATATTTATGTATCATGTTAATTTAAACAGCAATTTAAGTCAACTTATTGCTTATATGTACATAATAGTGATATCAAAATAAGTGTAAAGAGAGCACTATATTACTTAAATAATTAATTATGCCTCTAGAAGGAGTTTTTTTTTTATTCCATGCATATAAATAAACGAGCAAAGCTAAAAAAGAAACTTGACGTTCCAATTAAAATGGCATTCATATATTTTTTTTTGTCGATACAGCAAAATTATTTGAATTTGCCCCTCTATGTTTTGTATTATTATATAATACGTTATAGAGTATAGTGAAAATATTTATGAAGCAAAATTCACAATTACATATTGTTACGTAAAAAAATACATCTATGTTTATATTACTTTTGGTCCAGGTGGTTATTTTGTTTTCTTTTAACAGTCAGCATCCCTTATTTTGCTAACTAGCCCAGATACAGACAGATAAAAACCTATATTCTTTTGTTAACCTAGCGACAATAGGGTAAAAGGGGTGAATCTGGTGAAGCTTGACCGTAAATGGGGTGATTTCGTATAAAAACTTAAAACCAAATAATATTTCTGCACCATTTGTTAAATTTTTGCCACACGCAGAAGCAGCTGAGAGTTACGTCACGCTTTAAAAAACATATCTCACTTCAAAATTTATTGAAAGGGGTAAAATAAATGTATTGAATTTTATTACTGCATAGAAAAAGTAAATCAAATATTTGATAGATTTAAAAAAAAAAGGAAACATTTTTACTTAACTTTATGAATAAACTATAGTGCTATAAACATAAAAAATTTTACCCTTTTTCTCTGTCTATTTTAAAATTGACAAATTGGTACATGAAACGAATTGGTGTAGATATTTTATATGATTATATCGACACGCATAAAAATAAAAATACTGATAAATGTTAGCAATTTGCCAAATTCAATAAAATGTTTTGAAGTCGTTTCTTTTTTTGTATATATTCTGTATTATCTAGCATTAAATTTGCGTGAAAATCCCTAAAATTGAGTAAAAGGGGAATATAAGACACCCCTTTTTTTAAAAAAAAGAATTGAATAAACGCTGGCAAATGTTATTTTATTTTTAAATATTTTATCCAGTTTATTAACTTACATCATAAAAATTAGACGAGAAACTGATGCCTAACGAATTTTAACATAAATCTATTGTGCTTTTTGTGTGTATCATAAAAGTGGAACAGCATAGAAAAATTAAGTTTTAAAATGCAAGTAAAACTACTAAAATAATGTTTAAAAAATAAGCAACTGCAATTTCAAAGAAATAAATACAACATGAAACTCTCAACATTACATATGTCCGATCATCAAAATATGAATTCATATTCAATTAATTATTAATTTAAAATAATATTAAAATATTTATTAAAGATGAAGCACTAAATGAAATTAAATCATGGTTTATTTAAGCAGGTGTTTGTACAAGTGAAGGTATAGGGAGTGGGAGGGGGTGCCAGTCAGTGACCGTTCTAAATGTAATACAAGCCATATATACATAGAGGGGGATGAGGGTGCTAAGTCAGCACCAGTTACATGTACCTGTCCCTCCACCCAACCCCACTCAACCACCCACAAGCAATCTGCCATCAAAATCAAACGCAAGCTACACGCACCGTCTCCCTATTATTATTATTGTCATTATTGAAATAAAAAAAAAAAATTAAAAAAGTCACACTTGTCATGAATCAAAGTACATTACTACCCTTCGTAGCACTTCAAACTAATTGTTATTAAATAAACCATCATTATCTTATATACGTAATGATATAAAAAAAATCTTAATATTATTTTATATAAAATAATACCCTTAATGCTATTCTGTCTTATTATGACAATGGAGATCGAGTAATAAAATATTCCATAATATAAGTCATTTTACTTTACTCAAAATAATGTGCCAAAGTAAGTGTATAAATTAAAAAACACAAGCAGAAAATTTTGAACTGCGCTTGAAATTTGAGATATGAAATCCATAAAATGCATAGTAGTATAGCGCCTCACTCTTAATGAGCGCTATAGGTATCATTATGCATATTGGGATTAATTTTGTCCGGTAAAGTTCCTTTTCAACCGTACTATACAAGTATAAAATTAAAACACATATTTGCTATAAAATGTCTATAAAACCTGTTAACAACTGTGCAACATGTCACCTGGTCTAAAAAAAAATTAAAATTACAAATAAAAAAAATGATGCACCACTCTTGTGAAAACAAGCTGTCAATTTTATGTCATAATATTAAATCAATTGGTTTATTTCTAGATAATATTTTGATAAAAAATGAGAGGTTTAAATATTTTTTATTAGTTTTACTTCTATAGTTACACAGGTGGTATAGTTTTATAACTTTTATAAAATCTGTCATGACAAAAAAATATATATTATATAGGGATGAACTCATACTATTTGTCTAAGTATTTTTTTTTTAATTTTTTTTTTCATTGGAATAAAGTAAAGGTGTGGCAGTATTGATTAGCACTCAAACAGCACTTGAGTTAAACAAACAAAGCAGGGGAGATGCACGTGGTATATTAGACATATGACACCAAATAACATACATGACAATATATATATATATATATTCTTTACGCTGGTGTAATATATATTATAACCTGTTCGCCAATATTGCCAAACATAAAAATTACAACACGATTTTTTTAAATCATAAGTAAACATATCAAATTTAATATAAAATACTAACATCTTTATTTATATAAAGTAAAAAAAAAAATTAATATATATTTTTTACTACCTGAATTTAGTTTGCTTAACGTTTATGTACGTTTGGTGACCTGAACATGTTCTCCATTAAATTAAACAATGCAAAATTAATTAAAAACTAATAATTTTGCAAGTAAATAATGAATTTATAATTATTTTAAACATATCTTGAAGAAATTTGTAATTATTCAAATTTAAAAGGTATTATTTGCATATTTTAAAATTTGCATAAATATGCCAAAAAAAGTGCAAAATTTTAATATTAATGCACTTTTCTGTCACAATTTATATTTATTACTATTTAAATAAAATAAATTGACCATGAAATTCAAAATCACTTGCGGAAAAATTATTTGAATTTGAATTTTGAGCTATTACAAAAGTGTGCAAAAATTAAAACGCAACAATGGTTGCCTACTTTCAGGATACTTCAAACATATGGCATATTACTATATCTCTTTGTATAATACTGTAAATTATTAAATACATTTTACGCTTTAATAAATCGTACTTGTGCTTAAAGTACTATACCAATACGAGTAAAAATTTAATTTATTTTTATCCTTATCTTTATCTTGTATAATATTATATTAAAATGAATGTAATTTCATTATCAAAAATTTAATATTCTATGGCAGTTGACTTAAGGTTTTGACTGACTGCAAAAGTCATCATATCGGTTTTTATGTCAATCAAATCAAAGATGGCATATCAACAGGGTAACTATACTATATATAGACATACAGGAAGTTGTGAATCTGAATTAAAGGTAAATATTTACTTAATAATCTTGATTTGACTTTTATTTTCTATTGAAAAGGGGAGAGACAAATTTTTAGGGGATGCGTATGAATACAATATATTTGTTCCCCTCTATTATGTTTCATTATCTTATAGAACTTGAAGTAAAGATTAAAGAATTCAAATGTCGCTTTATATACAGTAGAATATATAGAGTTTAATTAAATTAGCACAGTAACAAGATATTAATTAAACATAAACTTTATATTTGTTAATTTAATTTTTAATTAGCAAATCAAATATATAGATCTATTACAAAAGTCAAATATAATAAATTAAATTATTTTCCTTCATGGATTTTTAACTTGTACAAAAAATATATAACGAGTACAATTACTATTAATTAAAAACATTAATTGGAACTCTGATATATAAACACGAGTTTTAATTTGTTTTAATATTCTGATGTATAAGGATAATGAAAAAAGAGTGACAAGTGGATTAGTGACATTGCTAAAAATGATTGATGAAACCTTTTAACTTTTAGGTAAATCCTGGGTAATAATAAAGCTTATGCATGGTACTTGTAAGTGTATGTATATGTAGAGCATGCAAGTAATGTTACGAGTAAAAATATACGACAGATGGGCTTTGCTCGAGTCACGACAGCCAATATAACATCATCCCTCATTCTCCTTATAATACCCCCCGTATATATATAACCCGTTGTTAGCATACAACCACTTGTTCACCTCTTGAAAAACAGGCAGCGCGAAAATAATAATAATAATAAAAAGTAAAAGTGCTACTAGTTTGGAATAAAAAAAAAAGTAACAAAAAAGTATAATACATAAAAACATATTCCCTCATATGTCATTGAAATTGTTACAGCTGTGTGTTAATAGTAGTGTATTCAATTTAATAAAGAAATATTATTTTGTTCTGATGTTATATTTTATGCAAAATAAACAATTGTTATTTTTTATTATTAGTTAGATTTATTTATATACTATAACAATAATGATTTCCTTACACTTGCTACATTAACATTATAATATACTGTTTTATATAATATATTCCACAAAATCAATTTGTTAGTTTTCTTTATTTTAGGCCAAAGAAATTTCTTACAGATAGAAATTAAAAAATATTGAAATGGGCTTCACTAAAATGAAAACCGATATAAATAATTATGATTTATAATGGACCTTCTCTTTCATTTTTTTTTTTTTTTTTTTTTTTTTTATGTCACTGACTTGCTTTTTGCTTGACACAACAAATGAGATTTCTTTTAAACCTGGCTGCGAAGTATGATTTTCTTGATTATAGCTCCAGACAAGGGTATATAAAAATTAAATTATTTACTACAAGTATAATGGGGAAGAGTCCACGTAAATAAAATTATATTTTCTGTAGTGTCGGCCTATCACAAAGTAATTTAAAGTGTATATGGATGGTATATTGCACACCTGTCCAAGACTTTCATTGAGCAAGGCTCTCGTGTTCCCTCTCAAGGGCTCTGCAGGGAGTATGCTCTCTTTACGTTGGCCGGTGCTCGCGGTGGTTAAATGAGCGTGTCCGCGTTTTTTTTTTTTTTTTTTTACCATAGCGTCCTTTGCTCACCCACGAGCTTGAGTCAACACCGCCATCTGGCGTCGCAGTTCATTATGCGCGCACGCCACAAAGCTCAGATTTTTATCACTCTCTTCATTGGTTTATATTCTGGTTATAAACTTATGCTAATCTTACTTTAATATTATAAGCACCCACTAATTTGATAAACTAACATTATTTGTGTATAAATATTGTATGGGATGCATAAGGAATTTATTTAACAAATTTATTCATCTAATAAAAGTCATATTTGCATAATAATAAATATAATTATTTCAAATTTATATTTTGAAAATAATTGATGTTGAGTTATATAATGAATTAATGACAAAAAAGAGATCATGATTTTAAAATTTTGATAGTAAGAATATTATATTGCATCCGTTTGCCAATATAAAAAATTGAAATATAGAAAATTCTCATTCGAATGCAGATTTTCAATATATAATTTAGAAATGCATAATTAAATTTGAGCAATTTTTTGACAAAAGTAGTACATAGTGCAACATATACTATTCTTAATACGCACATATAGTACGTGTATATAAACAGTAGTTCACTAATATAAGCTTATAAGTAACCATATAAGATTATACCGCAGGACAAAATGTCAATTAAGCTTATAATATATATTTACCATGTATAGGGACTTTTTTATATAAAAAATATATTTTTGTGCATAAAATTTCTATAACTATGTGGATTTACAATACACAATAGTAATAATAATGACCACGTATAATATATATTTATATAAAGCAGCTGTGGTAAAATGGTTATGAATAGATCGGTAATTTAATTTCTGTCAACTTTGAAGCTTACATCTCATATAATATGTGGGTGCAACGTAAAGCTCATGCACTGGGTTGACAGCAATCAAAATGTATACCATTTGTTCTGAAAAATGTAGATCGAATAATATAGCAAAAAGGGGGGATAAATATATAGGAATAAAACAGGAAAAATTTTGCCTTCAGTTTTTGTATATATATATATCAGTTGAGGAAATAATATAAGGACGGGGATAATTGCATCTTTTTCTCTCTTTACTAGGAGATTTAAAGGGAGGAGTAAAACATATATAAACCTATGGGTTTTATTTCTTATATATGTGATAAATGTTCTTTTGTTTTGAATCAATGTGCCACGCGCCGAAGGGGAACTACCCTGGCATATAAACTAAGGGTTGTATTATTGTATTCAAAATTTTCTCCCCTATGAAGCACCTGTCATAGGACCATGCATGTCCTAAGACCACGCCCATTTATATGACGTCACATGAGGGCGGAGACTAGATTAGGGTATATAGAGCAGATCTGGGGGCACGTGGTATCAGATACACATACGTGCGTGCAGGGTGCATACAGTGACGTGAGTGCGTGAAAACTACCTCGCTGTCTCCGCTCAAATTTTATGCCAGTGCAGACAACTTTTTGTTTGACAGGATTGTTTTTGGTGCTCGAAAGATTGAATTGCTGGTAAGTCCTAATTTTTATGTTATGATGATCGAATCAATCAATCAATCAATATATTTTTTTTTCATACACAAGCAAATTTTTATTCATCTTTTATTAATTTACGTACCTAAAAAAACAACTACTTATATTAACGTCTGACACTTTATTATATATATATACAATGCAATTTTTCTAGAATTTTGTTCTCCAATTTACCTAATGGAGAACAATTAAATAAGTTCGTATGGAGATTAAACCATTGTCAATTAGATGCAATTTTCATTTTTTTTATCTTAAATTATAAAAAAAATTAATTTAACTGACTGCAATTCATACGTAAATTCTATGATTTTTGGTATTATATAATTATAATATTATATGCATGTATATATTAAATTAACATTGCCAACATTCATATAATAATTGTTATTATTTTAAGTAACACACATATTGCATATTATATATAGGGTTGCAACACTGATAACAATTATAACTGTAGCCAAAAATAATAAATGTGGTTTTGCTCCCGCGCTGATTTCAATGAATCGTTAATAATCATAAAAATTATCTACGTATTTCCACCCTTCAATTTTTAGTTTATAAAATGCATGATTTTTTTTTTTTTTTTTTTTTTTTTTTTTTTTTTTTGTAAATCCAATGATAAAATATTATGAATACTTCTGACATACATTTATTTTCACAGAAATGACTGCAAAACGGTTGGATTCTGTGAGCAGTCCTGACTCCGGATACGACTTGTCCGAGCTATCCATGCTGCAGAGTGACCAGAGTGAGGACACGGATGACTCCGAGTTCGACTCCTCACCCCGCCAACAATCCAAGAGAACACCTCGCGGTAGACGTCGTACCGGAGGGAGAAATCGTCTCGGAGCTCGGAGTCCTTCTCAAGTACAACACATCAAACGTTTCCGCCGTGTCAAAGCCAATGATCGTGAACGTAATCGTATGCATATGTTAAATAACGCATTAGATAAATTACGTTGTGTATTACCAACATTTCCTGAAGATACAAAACTAACTAAAATTGAAACATTACGTTTTGCACATAATTACATTTGGGCACTATCACAAATGGTTCATACCCTTGATTCTGGTATGCCAAATGATCAAAATGGTAGTGTTACGTTGAATGTTGGTAATGTGACTGTTAGTATTGGTGGTGAGGGTGGTAACAAAATTACTTCGAACACTGGAAGTTGTGCTGTGGCGCACCAAAGACGTACCAGTTCACTCGGTGTTGTTACGTCAAGAAACTCGGAGGATGCAACTTTGCCTGATTGGGGGGACCACGACTCCACTCGTAGTTCTACAGGGTACCCGGAGAACGCACATTATGGTCCTCTTATGTATTCTCCTCCACAACCCCAGCAGCAACCTCAATATTGTTCTCCACCTCAATATACCCTCCCTCATCAAGAATACTCTCAAACTATTTATGCACCAGCACATTCACCTAATCTATCATATCAATGCTTGTAAATTTTATGTATGATTGCCATATTCAATTTTTGTATACAAAATTGTATAAAACTAAAAAGGTGCTTAATTGATATTTCGAAGCTGTAATATAATATAAATAAATTTTTAGGATATTATTATTATTTACGTATCACTTAAATTTTATAAAGATGTGAAATATGTGTTCCATAAATCATACAAACTTTCCTAATTCTTAACACAAAATTTTAACATTGGTATTATATGAAAAAATAATTAAATCAATTGAATTACCCTATGCTTTTCTTTGTATATTTTATTTATACATAATTTAGTTTTGTATTTATATGTATTTTAATTTACCAAAGATAATTTTTAATATATTTTTCTAGTCAGATAATTTTATCATTCACAATTCTATGTGTATAAAAAGTGCCTGCCTGTACATGTGTCTTAAATTTTGTATTTTAAAATCACAATCGTGCCTGTAATTTCCAATTTAATAATTTGTAAAACAAAATATGAATTACAAATAAATAATTAATTTTTATACTGCGTCTATATATGATTTATTTTGTAAATATATGTTGATACATTTGTAATAAAAAATTGAAAAATTTTAAGTACTTTTGTATGTTATTGTCTGTGAGAAAATAAGATTTCCCATGCCTCCTCTCTTCTTCAATTTATATTTTATCTTTCAAGTGGTCTCTCTCCACTCTCTTCTCGTCGTTAGCGTTAGCATTTAGACCAGCAGACGTTTTCCTTCTTCCTTTCAACAGCGCGTCTCTCTCTCTCTCTCTCTCTCTCTCTCTCTCTCTCTCTCTCTCTCTCTCTCTCTCTCTCTCTCTCTCTCTACCTCTCAGAATGAAAACATTAGGTTACATGCAAGTAATGAAATATTGTATCTTATTCAAAAATATTAATAACAATAAAAATTGCAACAGTAAAAATATGAAACAAGATATTATTTTTTAAACTAAAAAATATCTATTTCTTTAAGAATAATTTAATTTGCAAAATTTAAAACATATATCAGAGAAAAATGTAACTTAATATATTGCAATTTCATTCTTTTTAATTTGCATTTTTCTTTTTTATTATAACTTTATTATAAAATAAAATATTTGACACTGATTGAAATTACAAATTATATACGCGACTCAATAAAGATCTATTTCAATTTAGTATTTTTACTTTTTAGTCATATAAATTACAACAGCAAACATAGCTTTAATACTTTTAAATTAAGGAGAAAAGAAACAGGCCTATAAAAATAGGTAAACAATATTCAGAGCTATACATATTAGAAATCAAAATGTTTAGGAGAAAATGTGATTGCTTATAATTTATATAAGCACACGCTCATATGAATGCGGATAATTTGTTATGCAGAAACTTTAAAAAATAATAATAATAATTATACTTAATAAATAACTCGTTTGCTCATGTAGACTATAAAATAAATATAAACTAACTGAAAAATAAAGCAAATATATTTTTATTATGTATTAATTTCCTTATAATGTATACAAAAATGAAATTTTTCGCCAATTTTATTTTTTTGTATAATAATAACTTAGTAAAGTAGAATTTGATTATTGAATACTGGCTGGTCAATTGTTATATAGATGAGGTTGACGGGGAACTGCATTGTTGCATCCAGTTTTTGGCTGGCGGCGGGGGTTGCAAAAGTCTCTGGGGTGGCAGCTGTCCTAGGGGAGGTAATGTATAAAGAGAAAAGAGAACGACGCGAGTACCCCCCCCCCTTCTCCCTTGCAACCCCACCTACCCTTTATACTGAGTTCGATCTCCGATCAAAGCTGGAATCTCCCTCTATATATTATAATATGCAACCTTACGTAAAGCTTTTAGCGGATTATCTTTTCATTACCAAAGATTATATAAAATAAAGTACTTAAAATGTTATTAATCTGCTTAGTGGTTAATATGTAGTTTAAAAAAATATGAATAGAGTATTGAATAAATTTGTTAAGTTTTCTATATGTAAAACAAGATGTAAGTATGTGTGCTTTTGTTATAAAAATTAAAAATTCAGTGCTGGTCATGTAAGTGATAATTTTGAACTTACATATGATCACTATCAAAGAAATTTCAGAGTGGGATGTGAGGAAACAGAAAATGAATTAGTATTGATTATTGTGAATATAACATCAAATTAAAACTGGTATAGCTCTATTTCTGATCAAAAGTTAATTTAAATTAAGATCCTTAAAAATTACAATATTTTTTTCTTTCTTCTTTCCTGTCCGATTTTTTTTTCCTTTTTTTTATATGCATATTTTCTATTATATTTTTATTTAGTATATTTTTAAAGTACGTATTCATTTTTTTTATTATAATGCACACGTAGTTTTTTTTCCCGAAAAGAATGTCATTTTATAAAAGTATTATGCACTTGAAGAAAAGAAATAGTTTACGTAAACGTTTGAAAACCACTTCAGAAAATTTTCTGTCAACAAAGTTTAAGTATCCGTAAGAAATATACGCAATTATTTTCAAAGTAAACAATCAAAGCTAACTTTTACACTATTATAATATTTTTATAATGACAAGAAGAGAAGGAAGAGTATACAATATAAACGATTGTCATCTGTTTGTATAACCCCCCTTGATATATAAAATAAAATAAATCGGGACCATGCACACCTGCCTCTTCTGCATTCATCTCTCTCTATATGATGCTGTACATATATTATTATTATTCTCTGCAAGTAGATTGCGCGTGCTTGAAACATGCATCATAGAGTTTACGACACTCTCTTAACCTCTGTCTGTCACATCATGACCCTTCGCTTATGTCAAATGTATAGGTGACTGTAGTGAGAGTGAGCATCACTTGATTCTCACCTGTCCATCATGTAAGAGTGCTGTATTTGTAACTTCAAGTTTAATTCAAAGGTTATTTATTATAATTTTTGTTTTGTTAATCACATAATCACTGTTACTTCAAATTCAATTATTGCAATTTTAATTGTTAAAGAGAAAATTATATGCTATTGTTTTTTGTAAAACGTTTTTAATTTAGTGCAGTAAAATATTGTGGCACTCAAATGAAATTATTAAGTCCTATATTGATGAAGGAAGAAAAATAATTGAGATTTAAAAATGTTTTCATTCAGGAAAAATTGATTGATTTTCATGTGCATCATGTGCATCATTGCATTTATTAATTTTTGTTTCTTTTACATCTGTAAAAAAAAAAACTGCAACTGAAGGGCTTAATTATTGTATTTTACAATCGCATTTGTTTAAATGTCAGAGGTAAAATTAAACATACAGATTTAAAATCCCCATACTATATATAAAATCTGAAGTAATTATCATTTAATTTAACAGACAAGCAAAACCATATTGAATAGATAGTAAATAGAAAAATATAAAAAGAACGCGTCCCTATAATGGTCAAGCATTTAATTTACTCTTTTATTTTTTTCAAGCAATTGTCAATACAAACTTCATAATATGCAAATGAGTTAAATATAAAATTATGAATGTACTTTGCAGCTGTGTATTATTATATTATTTAATAAACCGGCAAGCATCAAGTGTATATTTTAAATAAACAGAAGAGTATAAAAAATAAAGAAGAACCCCCATCAGGTAAACATAAATCATACAAGTTATACTATGTGTATTTAGTTTATATGCAGAAACCATTAATAATCGTACGTAGAGTGATAATGCATCCCTTACTTTGCAATGTATATATAAAAAAAACAGGAGAGAGTTAAATGGCGTGACAATGATAAAAAGGGTATAAGCAAAGAGAGGCGAGAGTTGCTTTTGTTCAGGACGATTTCAACTAGTTTTGTCAATTCCCCTATCACCCCGCCCTCAAGCCGGCTGCATGCACATTAAAAATCATCCCTTTCTTTTTACGATATATATTATTGTGATGAACACTCTCTTTTTTTTTTATTGAAGATGGCATCAACTTTGAGCGTTGATGATGCACTCATCACCTGATTACAATCTTGATTACGTATAACTTTCGTCGAGCCATTAGTATATACATACGTATCCATACGTATATGTTTGTATGATTGCTATAGAGTGTCTGATTTTTTTCTTTTATTTATCAAAATAAATATAAAGCATTTTTAAAAACAGTTAACTTCTTTCCATTCCTCTCTCTCTCTTAATGAATTCAACAAGTAAAATATAGAATAGCATGCAGTATAATATACTATAATAATAAAATGATTATCCAAATAGTAGAAAAGCGTAAATTATAAAACACTTGTAAATATGTATTTTGAATTTAGTTATTGTATATATACTGTATGTATTATATATGCTTATGGTAGATAAATTTATTCAATATTGGTGATTAATCCGATTAAAAGTAGTTATATGAATATATATAGTTTTAATTGAAATTAGTAATTACAAAGTTCGTTATTCAAATACATACAGTACATGGACCGTTCAAATATTAATTTAAATATGATGAAATATATAACGTTTATTCTATAACTTACAGATCATATCTTTCTATTAATGCGTAATAAAAGGTTTTATACATGTCTATATACTAATATAATATAATAAATGGGGTAAGTCTATTTCACGGCTAGGAGCACAAATTGTCACCTCCGTAAGAATTTCATATCTGCAGCGCTTGATGTTAATCGGCTTATGTTAATTCTTCGCCTCGTTTACTCCATCATATATGGGGTTTATATTAGGTTATACTAGTTACAAGCGAGGATGCGGAAAGGGTTGATGTATTATGTGTAATCTGCCACGACAGGGTCCTCAAATACATCAAAGGTACAGTGTAGTGTTGATTCAACTGAAAACAAGCTTTTAAGCCGATACATGACTCTATATATTTTTTTTTCTTCTAAATTTATATTGGGCTTATAAAGTTATATGATGCAAAAATGTTTTTCTATCTATAACAAAATTCGATTTCAGTAAAAAAATATATGATAATATACAATCCTTAGTCAATATTGAAAAAAATAGCACAATTTATATAAATATGTAATGTTAATGGAGCAATAAAAAAATCCGGAAAATTGAATTATTATGTAAGTTACCGTAAAAAAAAAATAAAAGTATTCAATTTCATAGTGCATAAAATGAACGTGGTCTTGAAAAAAAATATTGCTTTTATATAATATGTTTACATATTTAATATTGTAACAGTATAAGAATGTAAAAAATTATAAAAAAACTAAAATATTCCGTTATGGCAATATATATTTTTGAAAACTTCACAATTATAAAAAATCAATCTATATTATAATACATAAGATGAGTTTACACGAGCACATAATAATACGTTATTAGTTCAAAGTTCAAGTTATGTTCTTTATAATGTGATGATCTTTATATAAAAAAGAGAAAGTCTTATTATAGTATTACATAACTTGATGCTCTCTTCTCCGCAGATTTGAAGCCTGAAAGAAAGCTGTCAAACGGCTTTGAAAAGAGCAAAACATATTATGAGAAATATGAGATTTTTGCAAGTTACTCTCCGTCATCTCATCTGCAATGTGATATTTTGCAACAATAAAGGAATAAGAATCTCATGATCTGCTCGTTATATTGGAACGTCTCATTTTATATTTTTATAATAGAGTATATATTTTCATATCAGGGTGCGCGCGTGCCTCTTTATATTATTATGCATCTTCGTTTCGTGCAATATTACAAAGACAGATGAGACTTGGTTGCACGTTGAAATATTTAGCGCAGAAACCGTTATATAGATGTTCATATTATAATCCATCAATCTATTGTTATGTATAGAAAGAATTGGATATGAACATATCGATATTGCTCTATATTTAGGGCAAAGAAGAAAAAAATATATATTACGCTGTTATGTGCGACTATTATTGAAAAACTATTGTATTGTATATAGGTATGATGCCTATTATGAAATTTAAGGTTTAAGGTATAGGAAAATAAAACTCCCACATAAATACTCATTATTATTTAATATTATTAGAACTAATTTATTATTATTATCATGGTTGTTAAAATATCTCTCTGCAATGTGAATGCTGCTCAGCTGTCTATTCTGGGAGACTTTAATGATTACATATATAGTTTTAGGCATTTACATTACATTTAAAATAAAATCAATATGCTTTCTTATTTACACATACCGAAGTTTCAAAGTAAAAAAATATACATATTTAATGTGTACTGGTTTATATAATATCATGAGTCTTATTAAAATATGTGAAATAATATTTTTTGGATAGCTCATTTTTTTCCAATGCCCAAAAAACTAAAAACTTTTTTTCTGCGTATTAAATATATTAAAAAATAGTTACAAAAATCACTGTAAATGGAAAAAAATTCACTGTATAGGGTATATGGTATACGATTGGTTGCAATTAGGCATGCACTTATACGCTCAATATCATTATAGCTATATATGTTTTTACATTGTATATATACTAGAAAAGAAAAAACATGATGCATTCAAAAAGACTACACACAAAAAGAATTTATCAGTTGGTAACGAGACGAAGCATCGAGGTGTTTGATAGGATTTCGCCCGCGCCATCACCTCTTATTCATCCAAGTGAATATATTTAATCCGAGCCGAGCATGCAGCATCCCACAATACAGCGAGGAGCATCCAAGGTGTTCATCCGTATATTCTGATACAGAATGCTCAACACCTCCAAGAATTTCAATCTCAATAATAAAAAGGATTTCATAAATTGAAGACGTTTTCCAATTGAGCAGAATGGAATTCTTTATTAGACTATGGGGAATTTTATGTAAAAAAAAAAAAAATAATAATAACAAAAAAAAAAAAAAAAAAAAAAAGTTGAAATTAATTCATTAAAAAATTAATATGAATATCAATTTCATAATAATTTCTTTAAAATTTAATTCATCCTGCATCATTCTTGTTATAATGTTGCATTAAAACTGCATGCAGTCTTGCTATGACAAAATATCATATAAAATATATTTTGAATATAAGCCCATAAAATTTAAAAAAGCTATATATTTTTTAGACTTATTTGTATAAAAAAAAATGTGTTAAAAATGTAAAGAAGGGCAAGCACGATTGCATAGTAACTATAGCATTATTTGAATAATGAAATGAACCACAATTGAAATTTGTCACCTCTCAACGATTTTATATTACAATTTGTTGTAGGAGTACACTGAAGCTGAAACAAACTACATGTGGTCTTGGAAAAAAAAAAAGTCGTCCAGTTTTTTAGTTATTGTGTAAAAAATGGAAAAGGTGCAAATTAAAATTCATGGTTCCTTTATATTTAATCCTGTTTGAATGAGGTGTGATTTACACATTATGTATTGTGCATTCTGTGTGTATACAGACAGTATAACATCAGGCGGCACTTTCTTTTGACATCCAAACATTGATAGAGGAGGGGAGTGATACATCAGTATAGAAGCTTTTTGTATTTCTTTGAAAAATATCGTTTTGTAAGAAATATACTGAGTACATGCCGAGTATTACAGAGAGGGATTGGTCAAAACATTTTGAAATGTATCTTAAAAATTCTATTTTGCAATTTGAGATTCAATAGTCATATACCAAACCAAATAATATAACATATTATATATAAATAATATGTTTAAAAGGCTAGAAAAAGTCCTTCACAATTTTAATTCTTAGGCAAAATTTTATTATACTTTGGTTCTATATACGTTCATATATACATTTAGGGTACGTTTAACAATTTATTAAACTAATAGAAGTAATAGATATATACACGTTATTCAATTAAAATTGCATCTCAAAATTCTCAAGCTTCGTCATAATATTGTCTACGTTACAACATTATTTGGTTTCTGTAAAAGTCGTAAAAATAAGTTTTATTTACCTATTATTATTACTATTTTTTAGATTTGCGTAACAATTACATACATTTTTAAGGAAGTTATAAAATAATTAAGGATAATATATGAGAAATAATTTTACTGCACTCGATAGTAATGTTTCTCGTGTGAGAATCCTTTTTATTTTTTTCCTGAATTTTTTTTTTCTTCTTTTTTTTTTTTTTTCTTTTTTCTTGTGTGAATTTGCCGCCAATCTCGGGTTGCTAATTCCGTCTTGACGAGGCGGCAAACAGAGATGAGAAAATTTTAGTGATTCACACACACAGCTGCAACGATCTATAGCGGCAACATAAAAAACAAGATGCTGTATATGATCTGGCGATGCGGTAGGTGTGAGGGGGTTGTTACAATTAACCGCACCCCAAACACTTAAAACCATGGAGAAAGGGTAAGTTAATACTGGACACGCTTGTCATTTCATTATGTTGAATTCCCTCTCATATACAGTACATTTAAAAACACACAGAAATTTTATGCTGCATTTAGTAAAACCATAGTATAAATATATATATAGTAAGAGAATCCTGTGTAAAAATGTGTCGCAGATGTACATAATAGTTGGAGAAGCAGACGGTAGTTGGCATTAGTATCGATGTAGTTTCTCTCTCCCACACTTAATATATCTGTCTCTCTCTAACACTTAAAAATCTTAAAATTGTAGAAAAGACACAAGGGTGGTTATAGGGATCAAATATCATAGAACAAGAATATGAAAAGCTAGTTTTAAGTAAGGGGAGAAAATGTTGTAACCATACCGCTAAAAGACAATTTTATTTAACAATTTGTTAATTGTAAATAAATATATAGGGTGTATGCGGATGACGTCATATTAATTGCGCTTTGAGGCCATACTGGAGTAGTCAACAACATTGCTCAGCATAGGGCAAACTTCATTTTTGGCTATTTTCTTTCGGAAAACTGTTAATTTTTTAGTTTTTGTCATTTTTCTTACATACTTGGGAGGCTAATTCAACATATTTACAACATCAATGCTCTCAAAAATATTGCATAGTGATTTTAAACTGGCAAAATGATATATTTTCCTATGCCGCCCATGTTATTAACCTATATCCAACATGGCGTCACTTAAATATGAGTGCATACACCCTATACGTTAAAAAAATAAAATATAAAAAGCTTAATGATATGAATAAAATTGCCTTTCATATAGGTATATAAAAGAAAGCATTATGGAAAAGAATGCAATAAAAAAAAGTAAAATATATTTATTTCCAAATAAAAGTGTCTTATTATTATTAATTCTAAAATGTATAACATCATATTTTATGTGTGTGTGTATATATATATATATATATATATATATATATATATATATATATATATATATATATATATATATATATATATATATATATATATATTACCTACACCATTTTTTACAATATTTTTCACATATATTTATTGCTCGTAAAACTTTTTTTTAAGAAATTATAGACATTTCACATCACACTGCGTATAATATATAATTATATCTATAGATAAAATAAGTGTGAGTGTGTGTTTGTATTTTGTAAGTCACAGAGGGTTGATTTTAGGGTTGTCACATTTTTTTAGTTTTATCACTAAATGTAAATTTAGGGAATATCTTTCTTTCTTTCTTTTTCTTTGATTTTTATTTTTTTTGAAAAAGATTTTACAATATATTTGCGGCGCAAAAGTCTTATAAAGATAATTAAAACTGAATTGCTTTTAAAACATAATGGAATATAATAATAAAATATAAAAGATGGAAGAATATGAAGTTCAAACTTGAGATTTTTCCCCCTTTTTTTCCTAAATTTTTAAAAATGTTATACCTTTTGTGCCTATTTCATCTTTTTTAATTTTTTGGCAACGCTCAACTTTTTATGTGTACTTTTTTTTTTTTTTTTTTCAAAAAAAAAAAAAAGTTTTAGTGTAAGAATAAGAAAGAAAATAGGAAGAAGAAAATAAAATCTCAACACTTCAAAAAAAAAAATAATAATAAAACGTTGCTGAACCCCGCAAGTCGACTTCAAAACAGTTTTGTTTCTTTATTAGTCAATAGCGCGCATGTGTTTATTATATACGCTCACCAACGATTCTACTTCCGTTCTTATATATTGACCACCACCAATTAGGGAACCAATACTTTAAAATAAAGTATTTAATTTTTTGGTTTAAATGTCATAATTTTCATTCATAAAATGACAAATATTTTAATAAATATATGTTCACTATACATATAATAGTAATATTGCCACAGGTATAAAAATTCTCTCTTTCTCTCTATACGTCGCTGTCTCTGTTCCCCTCAATACATATCGCCAAGTGGTTAGTGCTAGATACATTATGTACTGCAAATTTAATACTTTTTATTTTTGTTTTATTTAAGAAATTAAGTAAAAAAATTAAATTATTAAATTGCAATATATGTTAACTGAGCTTGAACAATAATTGTTACGTGAAAAAAAATACATGCTCAAATAAAAAGGTATTTCAAGGCATAATTTTTAATTTAGCATTTTTTTATTATCATTATTCTGAATCAATTTTTAAAAACATATATTGGATGATAAAAATTATGGTTCTTTGAAATTTAATTTACGAGACGAAAAAAAAAATAAAGAGAGAGGTAAAAATGGTAAGCTTTGTCTTAATATTTTTTGAACCCGCTAGGAAGCATCAGAGAAAATGAGAAAGAGAGAGGGAGAGACGAGTGCCGTAATTTGAGAAACTTGCATGTGTGGCTGTTCATCCCCGCGCCGTGCATAGTTCTGCGGCAGCAAGCCTACAAACACTTGTGTGAAGTAAAGATGTGGGTGAAGTCACCCTAATCATCACTGCAGTCGGTCTCATAACAAGGGTTTAAAAATTTTTGGTTTATTGAAAAACAGAAAATCTAGACCGCCGCTCCATCTATGAGACTAAAAAAATTGGTTACACTAATTCCTATAGCATTCCCCTACTATATATATATTTATACTATGGTAAAACACAAGCTGCAAAATTATCAAAAATCTGTTACTTACAGTTACTGATCAGAAATGTTGTAGCAATATTTTGCACTATTTTTCAAGTGGAAATACAATAATTTTGGAAATTATATATGAGATAATTTTCATGTAATGGAACTGAAATGATGTAAAAAACAGGAACAAAGACGGAAACAAGGGTGTTAGAATACGAGCGTCGTTCCGACACGTGTACTCCCAGGGTGTTGTGTGAGTATCGAGGGTGTCACAGTCGCGTGTCGTGAGGCCAATACATCCGCCCACTTAATCATATCATACTATGGCAAATGGCTTGCTATTAGCAACTTCCTTAAAAAAAATGTATTGATCAAATCCATTAAAAAATTAGAAATAAAATTGTTCAACAGGCGAGTGTATATTATGGAGTGCATCACACGCACTTCGTTAAAAATACATTTTTATTTTAATATGAGCTTTGTTAAGTGCTGGTCTTTTAATACTTTTGTAAGATTTTTTATGAATAAGTACGGCTTAAAATAATATCAGAATAAGATTTTTAATTGATACGATGAGCATTATAATTTTATACAAAAGATATCAAGCAATAATATGAAAAGTCTCATGCACAATCTCCTTTCCCATACTTTCAATGCGTATTTGTTATATAGGATGCACCATTCTTTATTATATGGTTGCACTCATTGTATATATATTATTAAAAGGTTTTATTTTATACACTTTTTTATTCATTCATATTTTATTAGACATAAAAAATTCAAGAGATATTCAAATACAATAAATTTATATACAATCTTTTAAAAATGTCGTTAAAGCTGTACCAATATATATTTTTTATTATCTTCAGTCGTCACAGGTACAAAAATGTAAATAAGTGACGTGTATTTTTTGCGTATATATACATCAAGGTACACACAACTGTTAAGCTAGGGGTGTAGCTTAAGGGTTGACGCTTGTGCGCAATTCAATATCACGCAAACATGGCTTAGTCTGCCCTCGAGATAGGATCTGCCTGCACTGATCATTGTTGTCAGGTATTTGTCATGTTTTATTGACATAACTGCCTCAAGTGGAAACCTTTGAATTTATTATTTCGTTAATTTTATTTATTATGGAGGACTGTAAATATTTTCAGTTCAATTTGTTATATATATATGATATTTGCTTTATTTGCTATAGTTTTATACTTCTATTTACTTATTTTACTTACTTTATTTGTGTATACTGTTGTATACAAAGAATTACGAACACTAACATTTTAGAATTTATGTAATTGATTTATTTGATTTGTCAGTATATGTAAATATAAAGAATATCAATAAATAAACGTAACCCTAAACCAATATAAATTTATTATTGGATTTGGGAAAAAAATGTGTGCAGTGTGCAGTATAACCGATTATATAGCCACAATAACATTTGGCCATATGACTATGACCAGCTCAACTTTTTATTTAATCTATTGTACATTATTTTTCAATTCAAGAATTATTTTATCAAAAACCTTTTTTTTCTGTACTAAAATAAATTTAAATTTTTTTTTATGCATAATAATTATAATTTTTTAAAATTATTATACATGCAAGTTTAAACAAATCATGAAGAACTTTTATGCACTAAAATTTTACATTATGTAAAATAAAGAAATTTATCATTCAGAAGCAAGAAATAACATTGTTTGAAATGAGTTAACTCTTATTTGTATTCGTATTTTTGTTACGAATACAACAGTAGACAAAAGAAAACAAAAGTAAATTTGAGTGGACGCTCATGAATAAATTATTGCTTTGGTCTAATTGAAATGATGAAGCTGCAAGATGATCCAAAATTGGAGTGAATGCATCTCTGTTGCCTGCAGCTATGACATATTACAATAATGCTCCCGCACAACAAGCAAGCAAGCTATTTTTTATAAATACGTCATATATGCTTGCATATAGGGTTTAGATGCAAACAGAAACTAGGGTAATAGGGGAGGAGGCAAAGAGGGGTTTAAGTTGTAAATGAAATGCTATAGCTTTAGCTGAGGGTCCACACACACACATATACATATTATAACGTAGTAGCAGAGTATTATGAATAATAATAATAATAATAATGGTGAATAATTTTCAAAGAAAACAATTCTATTTTTTAGTTAGTACTGTTGTAAAATAATACCCTCAAGCTCTTTTTTTTTTATTCTTTGCATATTATTATATTTTGTATTGTTAATTTTTTTAAAGTATATACATACATGATATAATATACCTGTCTATTAAATTTTTTTTTTATTCATTTTGAATACTTTGTTGACCGTATAAAATTTACAACTTGTATAATCAAATTTTTAATAAAAGCACGAGTATAAAATTATACGTGTATTAAATTTCATTTTAATATATTTTATAATGTAATTTTTTGTAGCATTTTCTGTCATATACATTTTATTTCCAGTTTGATTTCAAAATTTATAAAATGAAGGTCAGAAATAAGTGATAAAACAATGTTTCAAAGGTTCTTATATCAAATTTATTCAAGAATTCCATATAGAATAAAGCTGGTACATATGTGAGTCCAATACACATGCATAGTTGATAGTTTTATTATATAAAAGATAATTATGTTTCTTTTTTAATATTTAGAGAGAGAGAGAGAGAGAGAGAGAGAGAGAGAGAGAGAGAGAGAGAGAGAGATTTTATTTGCTCTACATTATACAAATTTTCTTTCACTTGAATTATAAACCTTAATTGCATATATAAATATATACAACACAGTGATATAAGATTTAACTCTTTGCCTTACGGAAATGCCATATGAATACTGTATTATGAAGAAGTACGTTAAAGGAATAGACAACATGAAAACATTAGCATTTACATCACAAAACACATGATGGGACTTACATAAATAACGTTAATTGGTCTCCAAACCCAACTGTATAGCGCCGTAGCAGTGATCAGAAAATTTCGATTTATGCAGCCTTGCATAACATTTTCATACTAGTTTTTGCATGTTTCTGACGTCATAAACAGGAATTTTCACGCAAATTGCATATTTTACATTTTTTTCACGCTCTCTTGTGGGGCCACATTTACATTCTGGTAAAAATTATCATAAGTTTTTTAGATCCCATTTTGTGTTTAATGATTAAAAAGTATATGTGTTGTTTCATGTTTTCTATGCCTTTAAATAAAGTTTCCGTATACGAATACATTGTATACTCACGATTAAGTTAATATATTATATATTTTACCATTCAAATGAAGTGCTGCAACAAGTTTCCCTAATAGCAATTACATTGCAATTAAGTTTAACGCGAGTTTTTAAGTGGTCGCAATCATGTGTATACTGCAGAAACAACTGAAGGAGGTAATGAGTAAAATTTTACACCGCTTTTATTGTAAAAGTTTCTCAGATATAAAATTGACACTAACAACTGTCGCCTATTTATTATGATTATTTTTTACAGTAGCATTTTATTTTATAAAGCGAGGCTTAATTAACGTATAAAACTTCATATTAGGCATAGTATTTTAATAAGGAGGCAATAGAATAATTATGTCTCAGACATACCGTATACATCAAAATAAGCAGTCTTAAAAAAAGTATTCAAATTACACAAAGCTTTGTATAAAAACGCGTATCGCAATATACTATGTTCGTTAAATAAAATGAAATTGTATTGTTACGTGTATTTTTTTATTTTATTTTTGTATCCATATAAATTTCAAAAGCAATCTAATATTATTATTCACTCAAATGAAAATTTATATAATATAAAAAATACAGCTTTCTTATGCATAATGAAACATCTATATTATATGTAAAAATATAGATTCAATCTAGTTTTTTGATTATTATTATTATTATTATAAATATAAAAAGTAGAGGCCTTGGTTAACAAACAAAAAAAGACACTACAGCAAGGTTGTATCTTCTTCACACAAAACTTTTTTTTTATATTGAATAATATAATAAAAAGCAGAGGAAGAGGAAGCTAGTGAGCCGGTACTTGCAACATGAAAGCAACAGTTTTGAATGAGGTACTTGAGAAGCAGCTACATAATATTATATAGTATATGGATCTCTTGTAATATATGAGAGAAATAAGAGCAGACTATTTTCCCCCTGATCGCACCTGTAAGTGGCCCGCGCCCTCGAGCTGAGTCTAATTTGCAGAGACGTGACCACTCACCCAGCAAAACAACCACCGCAGTTGCTTCAGCTTTGCACAACACGCGCGTCGTATTAAACTGTAATTATTATTATCATCAAATAAGCTTCTTTTCGTCATTTACATGATCATATTTCATACAAAGTGTATTTGATTCATTCTTTGCTGATTCAGTTTATGCGCATGTAACAGCAAGCTATGTATTTATGCCTTTTTTTTTAAATCAATATGTGCTGTACCATGCATAACTATTATAATATTTTAATCAATAAAGGAACTAAAAATGAAAAAAAAAAATAATAATAATAATAAATAAATAAATAAAATTATCGTGAAACATTTTTAACTGGAATGATCATAATGCAAAGTATATTTTTTATTATAAAGTATAAATTTCTATCCTTAGTCCTTAGGCTCATCTAAGAATATTTGCTAATAAAAAAAATACATGGAGCATTATGGTTTTATTCTATTGTATACATTCTAAACATTTAAAAAATATATATAAAAGATACAATACGATTAAAAATAAACGTAAAATTAAATAGCATAAGAACATGAATATAAATTATATTGACATTAATGATTTTATCTTTTACAACAATAAATAAAATTACAATTAAGTATGAATGATTTTTAAATAAAAATTTAGCATGCACTCTGATCATTTTAACCATATTATAATGTTATATAAAGAAAAAAAACTTATTCAAATAAGAGCAAATGGTGAGAATTTTCTAGTTTTCCCATGACCTCAGAGATAATAAGTAATTAATGGATTATTAAATGCAAAAGTGCATATACATACACGTGGACTGAAAAAGCACACGTTCGTGGCACGCAGAAGAGACACGTGGCGTTATAACCGCACGCACGAGTTGCGCCACCCGCCTCTCATCAGTAATCAAAATGATATCATTTTCACACCCTTCTTAATATATATCAACATACATATTTTCATACAAAATTAATTGGACACGCGTCTTTTTTGTGTAATACATAGAGATTGTTGGCAAAATATTCAAATTATTTCAGATAAAGTGATCAATCAATTTGAAAATCTATATACAATCAAATATTTCTGTTAAAGGTCAATTTTTTTGATTAGATAATAATAATAAAAGTTAACGTAAATTCAGTGTGACTTATTCGTACTTGATTTGCGTAACGAATTAGTACACATTTGGGGCAGATTTAGTTTGTGAGGGCGGGAGAACGTGTGTGATCTACATGAGCCGTAGCGAATCTCATCACGTGCTCTTATATTATGTTACGTTATTATACGTTGCATAGCATTAAATTATATTGCAATAATGCAAATGCCATAGAAAAGGCGTGGGAACTAAATAGTATGGATATAAGCAAATTACGCATTGAAATTTTAGAACTATACAAAAATTGTGTGTTTTTTTTTTATTATTTTTATTTTTATATATTATTATTTATTTATATTATTTTTTGTATATTTATAACATTATTTTCAATTATATTAGATTTAGATCAAACATATTAATATGTATGTAATATTATAAAATGTTGCTATTTTTTTACAAATATATTAACAGAGTATTTTTCAGAGCTTTTATTTTAAATTTTTTTTTGCACTTATTTCCTCGCCTATATAGTATAATACACATTATACACAAAATTCAAGGCAAGATCATTTAGTTGTATTTTATTATACATTATAAATTACTTACTGGGCATCTTCGTAACATGTATATATAATAATAAAAAAGTAAAAAATATGCACAAAAGCTTTTGAAGTTGAGTAATAAAGTTTAAAATATTATAAATTGTAAATACATATAATAAAATATTAAAGTTTTAATGATTAGAACTAAAGCAGCTTTGACTTTATATTATACTATAATAGTAGTGTTTTTATATATCATACAGTAAATAATAGAATAAACCATAATATAATATAAAAAGGGATAACGAGTCCGTACGCAATTTCATAAATCACGGTCTAGTTATTGAATGGGGAGTATATGATCAAGCAAGCACCTTCATACAGTATATACCCACCCCCTTATGCTTTGACTTTATAGGGGATGTCAAAATGCAGCTGGGCATATTTATAATAATATAAGGCACCAAAAAATATCTCTCCCCCTACTCCTATATTCAAACTTCTTATAACTAGTACACTAAATTCAAGGTACTTCAAAAAATGTACTAGATTTTGAGAAACAAAAATTTGATATGTATGACACTGAGGATTATATGATTAATGTATGTTTAAAAGGGTTGAACTAAATAGTCTGTCAATCACCCCCTATAAATATATATTTTTTTACTTTATTTAAAAGTCCACTTGAAGGGGTTGATGGATTGTATATATGTAAAGGATTATTTATTTTTTGTAAAGTCACCATGCAAACTAATATGTTTTGTACACGGTTACAAAATTATAATTATTAACTTTACATTATTATCTAGCATATTAGAAAACCATAATTTAATTTAGTAAATTTTATTTCACTATAAAGATGGTTTATCAAATAACTGCATATGTTTAGATTTAGTTATGCTTTAAATTTCTGTACGCATTCAAATTTTTATAACTATGATAATAACAAAAAATATACTACAGTATAGATACGGATGTCAAAAATAGCAATTGCAGAGCTGTCTTAAAAGACAGTCAAATGTCTTTTATATCAATTTATTCAATGCAAGAACTCTGTTGTTGTATAGACAAGAACTTATTCTATAAAATGTCATTTTATTTTTTAATAATTATTATGCTTTGTTATTTTGGAAACATAATATACACAATATCTTAAGTTCAATGACCTATAGAAAATTAGCAATACATGTTGCTTAAATTGTCAAGTGTTTATATAATTGTTATATAGTTCAATAAATTAATATGATTTTGTTGTTTATTGTTGCAAAGACTGAGCACTTTTCTTTGAAGTTATATATAATTTCTTTAAAACAGCATACTTTTTTGATTGAAATTCAGTGCTTTAAATTAGATAATCATCTTCCAGAAGTTTCAGCTAGAATATTAATAGACTATCGAGCTATATAAAATAAGCGATGGCGGGCACGAGCCTATATAGTTTAAAGGTGGAGATTTAGAGAGTATGGCGACGAGAGATGTGTGGCCCATCTGTCGCACTTTTAGAACAACACTGCACCAGCAGCACTGCACTGACTGCATTGAAAGTAGGGTGCCTTTCGTTGTATTGTGCCTGGTTGATCAAGTGTGCCTCGCACCAGGCAACCCCTCTTTTGCACCCCCATCTTCGGCCGTGGGTGATTCACGTGCTCTCTATATACCACCCCACGAAAGTGGATTGATCAAAATGATCATGAGCAGAGTCAAATATGGACCAAAATATGGATATTTTTAATAAAAAAGCTAAAAAATTGTAACAATAAAACTAAAATGTTATAACCATATTTTATTGTTATTCTTCTTCTATAGTCGAAAGACTTGAAGGAATAGACAACATGAAAAAATTAGCACTTATATCACAAAACACATGATGGGACTTACATAAATAACATTAATTAGTTTCAAAACCGAATTGTAGCGCCGTAGCAGTGATCAGAAAATTTCGATTTATGCAACCCCCACAACATATTCATACCAATTGTTGCCTGTTTCTGACGTCATAAACAGAAATATTCACGCAAATTGCATACTTTACAGTTTTTTTACAGTTCTTGTGGGTCCACATTTACATTTTGGTAAAAATTATCATAGTTTTGTAGATCCCATTTTGTGTTTATATAATCATTAATAAAAAGAACATGTTGTTTCATGTTATCTATGCCTTTAAGATTTGTACTTGTATATTATAGTACAGTCACAAATATAAGCAAGATTTTAAGTTTTTTAAGTTTCAAGTCCTTTAACAATATAAAGCAAATTTGAAGTACGTGCGGAAGTAGGGAATCGCTGAATCTTCTTTTTTTCTATATGTATCGTTTTACTTCCTTTTCTTTTATCTTTCCTCTCTCTCTCTCTCTCTCTCTCTCTCTCTCTCTCTCTCTCTCTCTCTCTCTCTCTCTCTCTCTCTCTCTCTCTCTTTTCTTATTCACTCCAAGTTCTAAGCAATGCAGTCCTTGACACAATTAGAACTTATTAGAACACAAAAGACAAAAGGTATGCCATATTGCTAACAAGTATTGAGTACATACAAAAAAAATACGCTATGTGAGATTCAATGAAGTTTTTTTTTTATAGATTATTAAATTGCTATACTCTTCACTCTTCACAACACGTCGTGTCTTGTGATATCACAAAGCGTAAAAGGCTGCGAAGTATAGAAAAATCAGAAATTATGAATTATATCAAATCGGCTAATTTCCCTAATCAACGCCTGCAATTCTAACACAAATGAAAAGATATAATATATAAGTTCAATTTTTACATTTTATTATCCATACATACGCGTGTATTTTATGCTAATGGAAAAAAATACCATTATTACGGTATTACGAGTGTATATTAACTTTTATATATTCTCTTCTCCCAATTTAATTAAATTAAACATTTTAGCCTTGTTATTATTGTACACAGAGCAATTGAAACAAAATACGAATATCTCCCAACAAATCAACTCTTCAGTATGTGATTTTATTATTATTATTATTTTTAACAGTTTTATTATATTTATGTATTTAAAAATTGAAGAAAAATAGATAAATTAGGAAGTGCACTTCTTGCACTATATACAAGGTACCGTTCTTAATGCGATGTCGCGATGTCATGTAGCTCCAGCTACAATATACTACTTAAATTATGTTGTCAAACGTAAGCACGTTACGAAGAGACTGAAGGGTTAAGTATTTAGTTTCAAGGTATTATGTTGTACTACATAATTAGTGGTACAGCATAATTTATGTTAATTTAATAATTTATATAAGTTACCTCTTCGTCGTGGCCCAGAGCGATAAAGAAGTTCCTGCGCGGTTGTTCTCCGCGACTGATCATGAACTCCAGAGCTTCCAGCAGTGCCTGTCACACACCATACATCCGATATATCATTTGCAGCGAAAACTAAATGCTCGCAGTGACCTTTAATATGACGAAAACAACAAGGAATAACTATATACAATAAAATTGAAAACAAAGAATCATGAGCAAATAATTTCTCAAAACTCTAATTAAAAAAAAAAAAAAACTTATTTTGCATTTTTTTTTTTTTTGGAAAATATTGATTTAAATCAAATACACTGAGAACATGCAATATATTCAGTAATTCAGTAATAGGGCCATAGGGTGTTATGTTATAGTTTGTTTGTTTTTATCACAAACTTTCTACTTATGCAGCATGCAGAGTATTCTATATTATGGTGATATTGGTGAGTTAAAAAAGTATATGCCACTACATTTGTATTATTATAATTGAAAACGATTGATTATTTAATGAGCCTTACTGCAAGTTGCAACATTATAAATTACATGACTATTTGTAGTGTTAATTATAAAAACAAAAACGTCAATCAATAAGTCAATGGTCAGATGACTATTATACATATACACTGAACTGAAGTTAATTGCTATTTTTGGCTTTTCTTCGTTATATAGGGAAATTAATATGTGTGTGCATTAATTACTATATATATATATATATATATATATATTTTTTTTTTGTAAACAGCTAATTTTAATCTATATCTGAAACAAAAATATAATGGGTTTTTACTATAGTAATTTTTTTTTCTATTATTCTGGTCAAGTCTGGCGTCGAAGTGCAATATTAAATATTTGAGTATAATTTTTTTTTTAGTATAAATGTAAACAGCAGTATCCAGTATAATATAAATAGTATTGGCTGTATGGCTGTAAAATATAATACACTTGATTTGTTGACTTTGAGATCGAAGAAACAGACATAAATGGGGTATGGGTAAATCAGGGTCGGACTGGCAATGAAGGGGCCTCGTCCGCAAAAGGGGTGTAACATTCTCTTTAGGGGCCACAAAGGGGGCGTAACATCCTAGTTGCGCCCCTTTTTGGGCCTTAGGGGCCTCCAAACAAGGGGGGCCACGTCCGCAATTGCGGACTTGCTCTTATGACTTTATGACCAGTCCGAGCCTGATGGGTATAATGAGTCATGGTCATGCTACACACGTCATCGTATCATAATAATAGAGGCGAACAACATTTAACTTATTAAAGATAAAAGAAAGTCTTATTCTACTTCTGTTGCTCTTTGCATATTATAATTTTTAGTATTAAAGCGATTATTATTATTATTTAGTGATGGAGCCGATGGAACTTTAAGTAAAATTCAAGGAATTTCAATAAATTTCCAAATTTAATAAATGTTGAGTATCACGATTGTAGTGATAAATTTGTGTATATGTATATGTTTATGTGGTCTGTAATTATAATAATAAATTTCATTATTATTATTTAAATGTTATGATTTGGATAGTATTATATGTTTATAATTAATTAGATAATTATTGAATGTTTAGATGTATGTTGTACACACATTGTGTTTAATGTTTAATTGTTTTAAAGTAAATAAAAAATAAATTTCCAAACATGAAATTTTATATCATAGTTTCCCGCAAAAAAAAAAAAAAAAAAAAAAAACTTTCAAACTTATTTCGCACCACGATTGTCATTTGCATGATCCACCACCACCAGTACCACCACATGTGAAATATTCACGAAACATCAACAAATATTTTTCGTGTTTTAATCAAAAAATCTACTGTATTATTTAAAAATATCGACTTTTGGTTTGAAGGATATTAACATCTGAATACTTGGTTTTGAGGTGAGAAATCTTAATGCAGATAACTATTGCCTGATTGAGTAAAATGCTCAAGTTATGTATTCAAAGACGGCAACTAATACATAAATGAGAATGGCTAAATTTTTGTGTGTGTATCGTAAATGTAGAGAAAAGAGTCATACTTTCGACTTAATACATAACTTAGGACCTCTTTCTTTATGTTTTCCCTTTCTCAGAATGTTAAGCTGTTGAATAGCTATACTTATGTCGTTTGGGTCGTATGTAGCAGTATGTATAACTAGCCCTATTACCATACATATGTGTGTATGTATGTATGTATAATACATACATAAAAATATGCATATATGTATGAAGTCGCGTGCTATATGTACATACTCGATTGCCATGCCAAATGGGACCTCTTCAATCATAATTATCATAATCAATACTAACAATGACACACGTTATATGTACATACATATGTACCGATACAGACACAAAAAGTTACAAACAAACAAAGTAAAAGTCAACATTTCATATTTTTTGCCACCCACGGCATCCGCTCTCTACCTTGGCCTGTGTTATCTTTGTGTCTGTGTATGTTGCTAGATTTACCATTTTTACGTAATGCTTTGTAACTTTGTGTCCGTATGGGAAAACATATACACAGGCTTCAATCACAATTATACATGTAGCTATGTAGCAGGATTATTTTCATGTTAAAGAGATTGATGTTCTTGAATTCTGTGAATTCGTGGTGTACAGTTATACATACTTTTCATTGTAGCATTACATAATAATTACGGATTGATGTGCAGATCTATAGGAAAGTCCCTAAATAGAATATTATATAGGGACCAATGTCGTAAATTAATCATATGCATATATGTATGTATGTATGTATGTATGTATGTATGTTTGAACATTAATTTACAATTGGTGAGTGGGTATATATTATATAGTCATACATACATGTATGGTAATAGGACTAGTTATCGGCAGCTTAAGGGTCTTAAGGTTGAAATTCCTATATTATTGTTGAGAAAAGCAGCCAAACCGACACTGCCGCAGTTATCGGCACCCCTGTTTATCTCGGCCCCCTCTACTGATAAAAGAGTTTTAAGCAGTGGTATGGCAAGTAGACGGAATTCTAAGATGGTTGGTTCTAGTTAGAATCTCGTAAACTTGACACCTTCGCCGTAAAAAGAGCCTGCGGATAACTGTGGCCTGCCGATAACTAGTACATATACCATTCTTACATACACATAGCTATTGGACAGCCCTTCAGACTTCAGTGCTCCCATAGTTTGAGCAAAACTTGTTTTTATATTTAACATTGAAAGCCATATATCAAACCAAAATTAACATAATATCAATAATGACCCTTGCTTAATTAGGACATGATCGGGTAGGGGTGAAAGTTGAAGTTATGTGAAGTTGCCTATTGAAAACCATAATTGTTGTGATGCAGTAATTTTGCTGTTTGTAAATGCATCATATAATAATGTACCATAATGTCTCAATTATTTTGTTGAATTATTCTACGTGTTATAGAATATATACATACTATATTATGTCACCACATTAGGTCAGTAACCTTCTACAAATAGTTAAAAAAAAATTGTATAATATATTATACATGAAAAAGTATATGTTTGTTAGAGTGAGAATTTATAAACTTTATCTTATTTTTGACCATGCATGTATGGTTTTATGAAAATTTAAAATGTATTTCTATATAGATCAAAGAAAAACATGGATACTACAGAAAATGCAGATATAAAAGAAGAAACAGAGATGGAATCACAATGGATTCCTGATGAAGAAGTATTGGTTTTAAATGAATGGGTTGAAGAATTAATGGCAGCTGATAATGTGAATAGTACTTCTTCAAATACAGGGGCAGATTCTAATGATTCCAAAAAGACTCGTATTGTTTGTAATTACTGCCAGAGCTCATTTACTGTTCATAAGTCATATTATAGACACTGTAGAAATGTGCATAAAGTAAAACCCATATTGAAGAAAAAGGCAAGAATTAAATGCCCCACGTGTGAGAACAAATTTCATACTTACGATCAACTCCGAGCACATGTGGTCGCAGCTCATCATGTAACCATTCTTGAAGTACATTTTATGTTCAACTCTCTGCAAGGTAATAATGGCATTTTAAGGTTCAATCTTGTTCATTTTTGTTTAGAAGTTTAGTCATTTTATTATTCCCAGGAAAATTGTTACGAAATACATTATTGTATACCGGTCGTCTTCTTATTGCTTATGGCTAACTTTAAAATACATTGATGGCTTTGTGGAAAATTGAACTATCTGTGTTAGCCGCGCGCCTCAAATTTGGAACATTTGCACTCTCCGCCTCTCCCGAAATTGAAGCATCTGTAATGTTGTGCTGGTAAGAGATGCTTCAATTTTGGGAGAGGCAGAGAGCGCAGATGTTCCAAATTTGAGGCGCACAGAGACTGCAGATAGTTTGGTTTTCCGCAGAGCCATCAATATATTACTTACTGGCACCCAGTTTTTATTATTATTATTATTATTATTTAGTTTTTTATTTTTTATTTGTTATTATTTTTATTTTTATATTTTTATTTTTACATAGGTTATACATATTTTGAATACAATTGGACGCATGTAAGTTCTTGCGATTAGCACCATCTTCCTTTGTTAGCAGCATCTGCTTTAATGTTGGCAATATCAAGATGGTCAGTGAACTTTATTAGGATTATTAATTTATTTATTACATTTTGTACGTACTAAAGTTTTTTTTCCCCTATTTTTTTGTTCTCTATGTAAGGAAAAACATTAATATTTAAAATACCTATGTAATGATTTTCTAGCATTTGAAGAATGGAAGGTTATCTTAGAAAGAAAAGAGTGCTGTAGATTTGTCAAACGTAGGGCACCAGTTTCATCAAAAACTTTTTATTTCTGTCATCGTGATGGTGAATTACAAAGCAAAAGTTCTCAAAAAGAAAGATTGAGAAAATTAAAGTATCAAGGCTCATGCAGAATTGGAGCTGCTTGTCCAGCTAGCATTATGTTACATGAAAAAGATAATCTAGTTGAAGTAACTTATTATCCTACACATCTTGGTCATGAACCAGATAAAGAGAAAAATTTTATACCACTGACTGAAGAAGAAAAAATTGAAGTAGCTAAGGCTGGTAAGTAGAATCTACTGTCGCATCAAGGTTTTTTTTTTCTCTCTCTTTCTTTGTAGTTTTGCACAAAGTAGAGACTGTCGCAGATAATTTTTTATCATGTTAAGTATATCGATGTTGTTGTGAACAATATGTGTATCTTGTTTTTTGTCACGCTAAACAAAATGTCTATCTCATTACTTGTCACTTGTAGCAAAATGTGTATCTCATTTTTTGTCACGCGAAGCAATATGTGTAAGTCAAGCGCAATCTACATAATGTTCGGAAACAAGATAGACATTTTGCTTTGCATGACAAAAAAGGAGTCACACATTTTGCTAAGCGTGACAAATAATGAGATATACGCTTAGCATGACAAAAAAACGAGATACACATATTGTTTTCAACAACATCGATATATACCATATAACTTTATTATATACTTAAATTTAAAGAATTGCCATATAATTTACATACTGTAATGTGGTACTATTGTATATATTTGACATATTATACCTGATATGCCATTAAGTAATAAGGAAAATCAAACTTATGATTAGTATAAGATAAATCTACTTATCTTATCTAATCTTATTGTAATGTAGCATGTGTTATGAGTGAAATCTTAATGTGTAGATTTATTACTATTTTTATTATTTTGTTTTTACCATTATGGAATGAATAAATGTATAATTCTGATGTAATGTAATGCATCTCTTTTTATATACTTTTATTTTTGGGAAAAGTGTCATTTTTTTGTGTGTGAATATTTTTATATTATAAATGCAAGTACACAGTATTATGCTCAAGAAACTATGTTTTTGACTTGAAACTCATAATTTGTGGACACTCACCTTAAGTGCAAGCCTATCTATCCCAATCCTTTTTAATATTGTTATTTTCAAAATTACAATATCACATCCTTTGATTTTTCAAACATTTCTTTCTTTTTTTCCTTTTAATAGTGAAAGATAGATTGAAATTTTTTTGGAAAAAGTAGGTGAGCATTTGCTGACAGACTCCTTGAGCAATTGAAAATAATTCCTAATCTAGGCCAAAATTACATGCAAATACAGCATACTGTAACAAGGGACCGCTTATGTTTACTCAAAATGCGGAAAAGGAAGTGCTGGAAGAGGAAATCACGTGACGGTAAAAGTGGGAGGTAGCTCGGGCCTAGCTTGCTGCTGGCACCAACCTTTCTCCCACTTTTACCGTCACATGGTTTCCTTTCCCGTTTTTTAGAATAAACATACAAACTCAGGGTGTATACTAGCTGCTCATCTGTCAGCTAATGGATACCTCAACTTTCCCCTTTTGACTGTTTATTTATTTTTTTTTTTTTCCATCAAATATTTTTATCATATTCAATTATTATTGCAAAATTTATTATTCTTAAATGTTTCATTTTTTTAATTACATATTAAATGTTAATGTTACGTAACTTATGTTTTGTTGTGTTAACTTTCTTGCATTCAGTTTCCAGAATAAAAATAGTAACTTATTTGTTTATCAGTGTTGATTAACCAATAATTCAAAAATATGTATTCTTGATTTGTTGCAGGATTAATGAGTTCATGGAAGAGAAGAAACAATGCAAAATTTCAAGGAGAACCCAAAATCAAGAAAGTTCGTCAGCTTGTGAAGAAGCTGAGTACTCCTGCAGAAGCTACAACCTCTGACACTGAGGATAACAATGGTGATGCTGCAGACAGCAATGACACTGAAGAGGAAACCATGCCATTGTTTGATTTCACTTCACCGAGAAAACTATTCCAGTCCCTAATTCAGCCTACAGAGTTTAGTGTGTTCACAGATGTATTCTGGGAGAAGAAGCCACTCCTTCTTCATAGGCACAAGTCTTTAAGCCTTGAACAGCTTTCTGAGTTGATTGAGTTGTTTTCCAAGAAAACACTCCTTCAATTAGTTAAGCAGCATGAGATGCACTTCACCAAAGATTTAAATGCGCTGCGTTATAAAGAGGGGAAACGAGAAGATTTAAATGATGTAGGAAGAATTACTGCAGCAAAACTAAATAAATTATTTGATAAAGATAAAGCTACTGTTCAAGTTCATCAGCCACAGAGATTCAAGGTATTATTACAGTATTGTAATTGATATGATAATTATTTTGTCTAGTAATAAAATTAAAAAGTATCAAAATATTCTGTAGTGTAAATAATAATTGAAAGAAAATAGTTTTTGAAAGTTTGCTTGCTGTTTCCAGGATGGTTTATGGCAAATCATGGAATACCTTGAGTCCTTCTTTGGAACTTTGGTGGGTGCCAATGTTTACATCACACCAGGTGGTTCTCAAGGTCTCTCTCCACACCATGATGATGTGGAGGTGTTCATCTTGCAACTTGAGGGACAAAAACACTGGAGACTCTACAAGCCAATAGAAGAGCTTCCTAGGTTTGTATAATAATTTGTTAATAAATATTCCATTTGTTATTTCTTAAAAAAAAAAAAATGTATGTACCGGTATTGTAATTAAAATTTTATTGCAGGAGCTACAGTATTGATTTGTCCCAGCAAGCAATTGGTGAACCAACCCATGATCTTGTGCTTAAACCTGGCGACATGTTGTACTTCCCTCGAGGAACAATACACCAAGCTGACACTCCAGAGGGTGTGTCTCACTCTACACATATCACCTTTAGTACTTACCAACACCAGTACGTAAATCATGAATATATGTTTCCTTTGCTGGTCTGATTTATAACAGTATTGTTTATTTATTTGCTAATTTGAAATTGTATTTTATAGCTGTTGGGGTGACTACATGATGTCAGTATTTCCCCACCTTCTCGAGGAAGCTATGAAGTCGGATGTTTCTTTCAGAAGAGGTCTTCCCATTAACTTCATTAAATCTACTAAACTATCTCAGGTAAAAAAAAAAAAAAAAAAAAAAAAAAAAGAAGTAACCCAATATAATACCATTTGTATTTTTCAGACAGATAAGGTGCAGTCAGTTATGGGATTACTACTGCAGAAACTTGTGAACATCAAGCCTCCAAACTTTGTAGCACCAGAAAATATGATAGAAGATTTCATGAAATCCAGATTACCTCCTCATCTAGTTGGAGGACAAGCCTTGAGGGTAAATATTAATTCATAGTTACAGGGTTTGAGTGTACTAATATTTTATGTTTCATAGGATAATTTACCTAATGGAAAACCTCCTGATTTGGGAAGCAAGGTGAGGCTACGACATCCTGATCACGTTTGCTTCTTGGTGCGTAAAAATGAAGCTCCAGATGAGGATGAGGGATCTGAGGATGAAGAAGACGAGGAGGAGGATGAAGATAGTGAAAATGATGCAGGCAATTAAAGCTTTGTTATTTTTTTATATTTAAATTCAATATTTTCATATCTTATAATGCAGATGAAAGAGATATTAAGGAAAATAAACTATTGTGGTTAGGTATGGTAAATTTGAAAGAAAAGGATAGGAGAAATCTAGCAAGGATCCTTACCATAGTGACGAGAATCCTGTAATTCGGCTGTGAAAATGCTAGCTCTGTGCTAGCAAGATTTTCATGAGATAATGAGATAATCGGGGAGTCGTCACTACGGTAAGGCCTTTGCCAGTTTTCTCCTTTCCTTTTCTTTCAAATAATGTATTATAATATAGATATCAATTTAAGGAAAAAAACATCGCGGTTAGGATCAATGATAAAGAAAAGGATAGAAAAACCAGCAAGGGCCTTACCACATAGAACTTCTACTGTGGTAAGGCCCTTGCTGGTTTTTCTATCCTTTTCTTTATCATTGATTATAATATAGATAGTAAATCTGATGTAAACTGATGATCAGAGGTTGTCAAAAAATGATAAAATATTGAATTTCAATTTATTTCAATTTATTATATTATTTTGTTTTTCATGCAATGTAGGTCAGCTTTTGGAACAAAACAATTAATACAATTGTTTGTGTTGATTATTAGGTTCAAGTGAGCTAAACCAATCTGGCGCTAGCAGTGCTCGCTTCCTATCTCGCAGTCTTATGACTCCTCCAGAAGAGGAAGCTCTCTACGTGTACAGCTCCATCTTCAATGATCGCACTACCCACATGATGGATGTTACTTCACAGGATGACAATGTAAATATCTCCACTCTCTTATTCACCATGATATCTCTTAAAAATTATTGGCATATTCATTCAATCGCAAAGTCAATTTCTTTTGTTTTAACTTGAAGCTTTTGTATAGGCCTACATAAAAGATTCTTTAATTTATGTTGTTTTCACCCCTCTACATGCCAGAGTCATTAAGTTCATACTAAAATATATGAGTATACTAGTTCTTCTTCCATTTTCAATAAAGATGAGTTTCTACTACATAATGTTAATTTTTCAGAATGGATTTGCTCTGAGGTTTCCCAAGCATTACTTAGATTGCCTGAATCAACTAAAGAGTTCTTGTGATCAGTTTACTCCAGTTAGTAAACTAAATTTACCTGGAGACTCTGACAAAGAGAACGTCATCCGAGCCTTGTGGAGCTCACATCTTCTTGAAGTAATCCCTGGCCCTGGGACCAAGAGCAAAGCAGGACGCAAGTCTACTAAACTTGACTAGACTGTAGATTAAATGTCATCATGAGTGTAAACTTCATCGTTCCTTTTGTGTTCTTTAGAATAGAATATTATGTATGTTTTGTGCTTCAAAATAAAGCAGTTTCTATATATGTTTAAAATATTGTGTTTGATCTGTTAATTTTATTCGTGTCATAACTTTAAATATAATAATAATATTATTGTAAATAATGACTATACACCAATGCAATCTTTGTTGCTGTGAACTGCCTGGGTTTATAGAGTATCTTACTTCTTAAAAAAATAAAAATAAAAAAACTACGCTATGAAGTCAAAGAGATTATAATAACTCTATGGTTAAAGTATTATACATTATACAATACACACTATTGCTGTCTTACTCTCCATTTGTATTGACTAGAAAAGTTAGTTTCATCGTATTATGCATTACTAACCATACACTTTCCTTTTTGGAGATTGGATAATAGATATATATCATGATTGAAATTTTCAATGATAAGATTTTCATTCATTTATTTTTTAAATGAAGATACATTTTCGCGCATTGCTGTCAGCTGTGAAGGTGGGCGTGTCATTGTCGTCGTTGTTGATTTCTAGAAAAAGCAGCTAGAAGGGCCGGCTAAGTTATAGTGTCTTCTTTTGGTAAAATTTAGGTTTATTATTAATGAAAGCAGCATGAAGTGGTTAATTTTCTCGCGGAGAATTTTAATATGTATTAGACTTATAAAAAATAATGTTATGCCATCAAATTTTAACAAAGTTGCAGCCTTTCGACAAACATACATCAGTCTTGGTTTGACACAGAGTCGACCTTTTACATCAGTTTATGACAAATTTCGCTCTACTCCTAGTCGAAAATTAGCAACTTTAATAAGTCTAAGTGTCGCTGGTTTAGGGATCGCCTTTTGTTCTGAAAATGAAGATATGAGATGTAAGTTATTAACACACTCTGACACAGGAAATTTTTACACAGCATAATAAAATGCATATGATGCAATTTTGACATCACATTTCAAAGCAGTGTATATTTACAGTATGTCATTATATTATGAACTCATGTACCCAATTACCAATTATGTATATTATATGATTAATGTATGTATGCATAAATACTGTAATAAATTTATTATTTACAGCTAAACGTCTCTTCCGAGCTGCTAGGATTGGAGATGTTGAAGAAATTAGAAGGTACTCGATTAGGACATAACATTATGTAACATGTATGATAAGCAAATTGGTTATTTAATTAATAACTTCCCTCCATGTATCAAAATTATAAAAAATAATAATAGCAATAATAATAATTATTTATTAAACACGATATGCATATCAATGCTTACCCACCCGTCAAAGTGAACGAACTACACTTGGTACAAATTTTGTTAAAAATGACAGCTCTACACTTTACAAACTTCCAAGTTCTCCCATCTAGCTAGTTCTGCTGTTAAAACGCGTAGAAGAGCGAAACGTAGATCATTCATTTTGAGTGAAATTTGTAAAGTGTAGTTTGTTTACTTTGACAGGTAAACATCAATATGTGTATGTACAACAAAAAACTATATACATACATTTGTTTCTTTTTTTTTATGTTATAGGCTAAGTAGCCTTGGTGTATGTTTTGATCTGAGAGATCCATTGGGCTGGACTGCATTGCATGTGGCAGCTATCAATGGACAGGTGGACGCTGTAAGAGAACTGCTGGCAGCTGGTGCAGATCCAAACCTGGGTGATCTATTCACCAATGTCTACCAGGCAGCTAAAGAGAATCACATGATGTCTATTGATGGTATGGATGACTTGGTTCATTTCTATTCTAGCATATGAATATTTGTTGTAAAAATGTAGCATAGGTGGTAATGTATGTGACTTTTTTTTCTATGTATTTCTTTAGTGTTGATCAAGAGAGAGAATGAGTTCAGTGATAGACTAAACAGCAGAGCTTCATTTAGAGGCTTCACTGCTCTACATTACGCTGCACTTGCCAACAGTACAGAGGTAACTCAACTACTTCTTGATGCTGGTGCAGATCCAGTGGCATTAAATAGCGCAGGTCATCCACCTAGCAAGTATGCAGAACCAGATACAGAAGTCAGAAAGTTGCTCCTCAATGCAGTGAAAAAGGTAATAATTCTGTTCTTGGTTCTTGGTATCAGGAAAAGAGATATTAAAAGGAAAATAACCATCGCAGTTAGGTATGATAAATTTGAAAGAAAAGGATAGCAAAAAACCAGCAAGGGCCTTTTCTAAAGAGATCAGTCCCATAATTCAGTGAAAATCTGAACTATGAAAAACTTTCATTGTTTTTCTCTGAGTATGTAAGGACTGGCAAAGGCATAATATACTTTGTTTTTCTTGGAGTTACGTGCCAAAAGCTGGAAGTTTTTTTTTTTTTTTATCTGTGTTAGCAAGACTTTTACTAAACTATGGGACTCTCTTCATTATGGTAAGGCCCTTACTATTTTCTCCTATCCCTTTCTTTCAAATTAATGGTATCAGATTTTTTTTATTTTTTTTTGAAAGCAATTTATTTTTTCAGTAACAATGTATTATCGTTTAAACAGCCCTAGATGAGTCAAGTTGACTTGGTAGTGAAGCATAATAAAATGATAGAAATATATAATACTTCATTAGGAAAACACTCACTAATTAAAGTGTGCATATAAAATATTAAAACAAAGTATGATGTTATCTACAGGCTGATGATTTAAAGAAAAAGCGAGAAGCCGAGGAAAGACGAAAATTTCCATTAGAGCAAAGATTGAAACAAAGGATTGTGGGTCAAGAAGGTCCAATTACTACTGTAGCTGGAGGCAAGTAATATTAACTTTCTTAATTATGTATTATATTTTGTAACACCTTCTGTTCTAATCACATTTTAGCTATACGTCGTAAGGAGAATGGATGGTCTGATGATGAGCATCCCCTCGTATTTTTATTTTTGGGTTCATCTGGTATTGGAAAAACTGAACTTGCTAAACAGCTGGCTGCATATTTACACAAAGATAAACCAGAAGGTTTTATCAGACTTGATATGTCAGAGTTTCAAGAGAAACATGAGGTAAATTTTCAATCATTGAATCAATTTTGAGGCTTTTTTTTTTTTTTTTTTTTTTAATTTTGAGAAAAAGTTACCAAGTAAATTTAAAATATAGTAACCCTCCAGTAGTAAGTCTCAATTTTATCTCAATTTTAAATAGTAAAAGAACTAAAAAAAAAATTAAAAAAAAAAGTGTAAATACAAGGTCTGTGTAATGTGTCCATTATATTGAAATCGTGCATATAATAGCACTGAAATGCAAATGTTTTTCAGGTAGCTAAGTTGATAGGAGCTCCACCTGGATATGTGGGCCATGATGATGGAGGTCAGCTTACTAAAAGACTTAAGAAATTCCCATCTGCAGTTGTATTATTTGATGAAGTTGACAAAGCACACCCTGATGTCCTTACAGTATTACTGCAGTTGTTTGATGAGGTCATTTGAGCATGTTTCATTAAAAAAAAAAAAAAATGTTTCCTCGACATTATTAACTATATTTTATTTTAACAGGGACGACTTACAGATGGCAAGGGTAAAACCATTGAATGCAAGGATGCTATATTTGTCATGACATCAAACTTGGCAAGTGATGAAATTGCTGAGCATGGACTGCAGTTGAGAAAAGAGGCTGAGGAAGTAGCAAAACAAATATATGAAGAAAAAATTGGTAAGAGGTCTTTTGTTGGATTTTTTTTTTATTTATTTTGTAAGTAGTTTCATATTAGAACTTATTTGTGTGTTTATTTGTAGATGATCTGGAACTTGTTGAGAGAATAAGCATTTCTCGTCATTTCAAAGAAAAAGTTGTACAACCTATTTTAAAACATCACTTCCGTAGAGATGAATTTCTTGGCAGAATTAATGAAATTGTCTACTTCTTACCATTCTCAAAATCAGAATTATTGAAACTTGTAGCAGCTGAGCTTAAATCTTGGGCAGAGAAAGTAAGGATATTATTTTCTTCTTTCAACCCCTAATCCCTAATATTATTTATCATGCACAGAATGCTAAAAAAAAAAATTATAATAGAAATAGTAGGTTGAGATAAAGTTGAGTTGACAATTAATAAAATGCAAAGTTTCTCTAATTTATATTTCTAACAATTCCATAATTTATACAATAAACACTTGATTTAGTGAAATCACAAGGGACTCAGAAAATGATACTTTCACAAAATTGAACTTCACAAAATCAGAATGCTTTAACATTGAAAAGCCTATCTCCTTTTAGTCGGGAGATACTTCTCAAAATCGAGAGTTTACTGTGATATCAAATGTTCTAGCATAGACTAGAACGTATGATCCCAAGTCCCAAGTAATTATGTATATAAATTAGAGACCCTTTCCCTTTGTGCTTTATTAATTTTCAATATATTAATATTAAAATTATAAATTATTATATATTTCAATATATAATTTTCTCTAATCTCTCTCTTACTATTTTCTATTATTATTTTCATGCATTTTTTAACATATATATCAACCACTATTTTTTGTCTTATTTTATAAAAATACAGTTTGCTGTATTTATTATTATTTAATATATATGTATATCAGATGTCATAATTTTACTGTGGAAAAATATCAATTTATAATAATAAATACTGTTTATATTAAATATTATTCTTATGATTTTGCAGGCCAAAAAGCGTCATTCAATTGAGTTACGATGGGAGATTCCAGTAGCTGAAGCTCTTGCAGGTGGCTATGATGTCCACTATGGAGCTCGTTCTATTCAACATGAAGTAGAGAGAAGAGTAGTGAACCAGCTAGCCTTGGCCCACGAACAAGGTTTGTTAGAGAGAGGGTCTCAAGTATGTTTAGTGCTAGCCAGTGGTGGTGAAATTAAATTACAAATGAAACCACCAGGATCTAAAGAAGAAACTGCTTTAGATGACCCTCTCAGTAATTCTTCACCTCTTAATGGTGGGTCCAAGAGGAAAAACAAGTAATCTACATTACTATTTTACAATGCTATAGTTCTGTGATCAAATTTAATTTAATTTAAAGAAAAAAAGGTGTCATACAAAAGACACTATAGGTGTTACCTAACGTATGGCTAACTTCAAATCTTTCTCCTATACTTTATTTTAAGGCTCACAGTACTAAGATTTGTAGTTTGCCATCTGTATGTATAAAACCATAGATTTAAAAAAGTTGTGATAATAAGTAGAGATATGTAAAGTTTACAATTTCTACGCCCTCTTTTCTTCACCCTTTTTATTTTATTAACAAATATGTAAGTTCTTGTGTTTCACTATTTTCTTAAAATCTTTCAATTATGAAACTGTATGAACTATTTAACAATTTTAATACTAAATCTTATTTTTTGACTGTAACAACATCTCATATTATTATTTTACTTTGCCTGATTTTATTTTCAAAGTAGTTATCATTGATGTGTGCTGAATTGGTATACGTGGAGCCTAATTCAATAATAAAAAAAAAATTATGGCATCTTTGGAACTTGTTATAGGGATCAAGTAATCTTAATTGTTTTGTTCAATCAATATATTGCTAAAAAAAGACCTTTTGTTTTGTTTAACCAGCAGCCCCCCCCCCCCCCCCCCCTTCCCGTGTCTACTCTCTATTTATGTAGAGCATTTCTTTATACATATTTGATTGTAAAGTTATTTATTTTGTATCAATATTGTTAAACGCAATAAATCATTATCACCAATGTAAATACTCTGTGAAAGATTTTATTTCCATTTAATAATCAGCTTAACTAAAAAATAATAAAATATGATTCAAAATAAAGGTCATATATGCAACCGAAATGATATTAGTAAAAAATTATACCTTCCATATTATGGATTTCAATGTTAACTTTCTATCTCGGCCAGACATAATATTTGAAATCAATGTCGTGAAAATGTATGTACAATCATTCCAATAAAAAATGAAATTGTATTGGCTTATGGCCATTCAATGCAATCAGATGGAGATTTCATTTGACGCAAAACTCTATCTAAATACATGTTATTCCCATATGCCAATAGAATTTCATTTTTTATTGGAATGACTGTACGTATGTGTATGTACTGTACATGAAGCAAATAGAAGAGTCACAGTGAAAAAGAGGATCTTTGCCCTCAAAATTAATGTCTAATCACCTATGCCATCAAGATCTTTAACTTCTTATGGATTTCATTGTGGTAAGGTGCTTGTTAGTTTCCCTTTACTTTCCTTTTATAGTAGAAACTTTACTGTATGTGGTTAATATATAAGGGAATAATAAGGTTTAGGTTTATTTTAGAATATTTTATATAAAAACATGTTCATTACAAAAAAATATACAAAATGATGCACAAATAGTTGATAAGGTAACTTTACAACATTTTTTTTTTTTTTTTTTTAATATCTTTATATAAAAGTTTTTTTTTGAGTATAAAAATTAGTATAATTATAACATTACTTACATATCTATATTAGGTATTTGTATAGCATAAATTTATTTTACAAAAATATTTTATTTGAATACCATCTTATCTTTTAAACCATAGGAATTCAGAACCTCTAAGCTGAGCATTTCTATCTTCGCCTTGTCTTGGAGTTTCTTGTGCTGATAATTGGACATTAATTACATTGGGTTGATAACCAAATTCATTTGCTTCATAAGTTACTTTTTGTCCTACACCATCTGGACTATTATAGAAAAATTCTCCTACTTTACTACCATCTCTATAACCTGTTTCTGCATGTCCTTGGAAGTCAGTAGTATAATTGAATTTATAATTAAGTCCACTTTCACCTTGTTGATTATCTCCATATCCAGATGGTGGTAAATTTGGTCGATTGTATCCACTGTTAATGATTGGTCGAGCTGTGGTGACTGCAGTGAATGCTGTGGGATATCTTGTTGTGGGTCTAGTAAATGGTAAGATACTTGATGGGGTCGTGGCAGTGGCACTAGCAAATTGACCTGAATTTGGTCTTGAAAAAGGTCTAGCTGATGTGGGTCTTGTACTGGGACGATTGAAACCACCACCAATATCCTCAAAGTCATCATCACTAACTGAGTTAAAGTTTCCTGGTCCTGAGGGATTTCTGTCAAAACTTCCTGGTCTGTTTGATTGTCTATCTGAATTAAAACTTCCTGGTCCTGAAGGGTTTCTGTTAGAATTGAAAGTATTTGGTCTATTAGTTGATGGATTTATATTGTTATTATTTCCAAAACCAGGATTTCTGTCAAATGCACCAGGTCTATTAGTTGTTTGTCTGTCATTATTAAAGCTGCCTGGTCCTGAAGTATCTCTACTAGGACTAAAGCTTCCTGGTCTGTTAGATGGATTTCTATCAGAACTAAAGCTTCCTGGTCCAGCTTGGTTCCTATCAGAGTTTCCACTTGAAGGTCTAAAGCCAGCAGTAGAAGAAACATAATCAGGTGACACTGCAGGACGAGATGTAGTAGTTGGTATAATGCAGCTTCCACAGCCAGCGATTCCCTTGAATGGACCAGATTGAGATTGTTTAGAAGGTTGGAATGTTGCTGTGGTTTGTACAAAAGTATTGGAGCTAGGACTGGGACGATATGTGGTTGGGCGATATGTAGTTGGTGTTATGGTTTGGAAAGGTCGAGGAGATGAAATTGTAATTGGGTTGCTTGTAGGAGAAACAGTTGAGGAGAATGGAGGTCTGCTTGTTGATACTTGTGGGGAGGAAAATTCATCCATGATTGTAACTTTTGGAGAGTAGTCATCTTGAGCTAGAAAAAATTAATAAATATTGTATAATTAAAATTTCTGAGTCCTAAAATAACAACATAATATAATTAATTATAAATTGGATTCCTATTTTAAATAAATAAATAAAATTAATAATTATTCAATAAAATTAATTATATAATATATTTAAGAAGTGAGTACTAGAATAAATTATTGAAGTATTTTTCTATTTGTACTTCAGTAAAATATATATATATATATATAATTATATATATATATATATATATATATATATATATATATATATATATATATATATATATATATATATATATATATATATATATATATATATATATATATATAATATAAATAATGCTAACAGGATTATAGATTACAGGATTGTAGGAATATTTGTTTACTATTTCTAAATCGATGTTTTAAACAACCAAAACCACAAAATAAATGTTTAAAAGTTAAAAAAAAAAAAAAAAAAAAAAAATCAACGAGCGTCCTGCGGGTTGCCTGTCCATTCAGGATACTTATAAAACTTACGTGGTCCTACGCGCTCTCGTTTGCGACCAAGAATTTTGAATCGACCTTCCTCATCAGTGGCGTAAATCGTAGTGAGGTACCATCCATCTGCCGTGATGAAGCCGTATTCCCCCATAATTATACCTCGTTCGTCTGGAAATATAAATAAAAAAAAATAATTATTCTTCCCTAAATAATATAATATGTTGCATTTTATACACAAAGCGTTTAGAAGAAATAAATATGCTAAAAATAATATACATATTCAATGATAATAATATTAGTAATAATACATTTATTTATTTATAAATATCAGATAAAATATATAATTTATTGATACCAATTTGTAATTAAAATACATACCTTTTTCTTCTTGTCGATGCTGCATATTTTCAATTGTAAATCCAAACTTATACGGCCTTCTCTCATCTTCGCTGGTTTGTGCGTATGCAGCAGCTAATAATCCGCTGAGCACCACCACTGCTAGTACCTGTGGAACATTTTTACATCGCTGAATCATTAGCATCGAATAAGTTACAAGTTCTTATAGTTTTAACTATTATATTATATTTTTCAACAATAAATAGTGAGGCAATATCATTTTTTTTTAAGTGTCTACCTATATGAGATATCCCTTTTTTCATTGTATAATAAAAACTATTAACTCCTGTCCCCCAAAAGAAGAATAATAAATGAAAAACATATTAATAATATTTTTTTTTTTAGTTTTCCCAAAATATTAAATATTTAATTGCGTGATCAATCTCATGCAGTGCAAAACAAGAATACGCTGTAGCATGGCCTGTAAGAATATTGGAAAATACTCTGTATATTATATTGTTTTTATTTACGTTGTAATGAGGCTCCTTTTTTATATTCGTATACCCAATTAAATATGATACAAAAAAAATTCCAATGATCGATCCTATAGAAAATATTTGCATTTATTTACGCATTATTGTTTATATAGGGTATATAATGGGATTATGATAACCACTAACTTTTAAAAATATAGTAAATGCACATTAACTAACCTAGCTCTTTTGATTTTTTATATATATTTTTATTTATTTGCTTTAGGCTATAAAGTGCATTAGTTACTATATATATCTCCAAAGTTAATTTTAAAGGCTTAATTTTCACACTTCTCCAAAATGTTCTATTAGTGACTAAAAAGTCCCATCATGTTAAAGCTTTTAACTTTAAACACCCACACAACATTGTAAGTGTTTCTTTGATTCCTTTTAAAAACCTTGGCATTTTTCCCTCCTCAAAAAAATTTAATATTTTATTTATTGGTTATGTAACATTAGATTCTTAGAGAATAATAATTAAATCATTAGTTTTTTATATAAAAAGTTTGCAATTTATTTCTTAGGGAATTCTATTAATTAGCATGAAGTAAACATGACAATAATTATGTAAGTGGTAAAGAAAAAAGAAAGAAAGGATTTTAGAAATGATCATGATCTTATCGCAACATCTTATAAAGCTTATATTATATAAAATACAGTATAACATACTGTATATTGCGTATTGTATTGTTTATTATGAATTATTTACCGTCGAGTTAACAATTTAGTAACTATAATAATATAAAGTGTTCAAAATATTTTCTGCAAATGATTGCCACATTTCTATTTATTAATACAAGTCGTTATGGATATTAAATAAATTAAATTATATTTATTAAAAAATATTAAATAATAAATCAATCAATTTATTCAATGAAGAATTCGGGTTCACAAATTCAAAACTCATTTAGAAAAAAACATAACGCAAATGAATGATTTTTTTAATGTCTTATTTATAGTAAATGCATGTATGAATAATTATTTATTCATCGTAATTTATTTTTTTTATTGCACAGTTAATAAAATATTTGATTGTAATAACCGAGAAGTTTCTTGAGATTGCATTTTGAGGTCACATTGGTCACAAAGAAAGGTTAACATTGACAACAACTTCGTGACTGCATTGAGTTGGGTCATTTGTCAACATAGTATCGCTTCATCATTGTTCCTACACACGCTAGACATGCTTAGCTATAAAATTAGAATCTTCATACATTTTACGTACGTGCAGAAAAAACACAACAAAATTATGTAATTTTTTATGTGACCGCAATTCTAAAATCATGTTATTGTCAAATTCATCATGTTTGTATTTTGTAAATATAAATTAAAAATAATAATTTATTAAATTATAATGTTTCAATTTAAATAAAATACGTTAAGTAATAATTTATTTTTCATTAAATTAATTAATAAATTATAAACTATAAATAAACCAGTAAACTTTTATTGAAAAAAGTTGGTCAAATCATAAAAGAAAATATCAATAAGACATTACTCATTTCAAAGTAAGAGGTATAACTACATTGTATGAGTCATTATTTTTAATTAAAAACTAAACTTTATAAGGGAGAGTATTATTATATGATAGAAATAAAATAATATTCAAAGCATAAAGTTCTAAAATCTTACAAGAAAATTTTGAGCTGTCAAAAAACATAATTTTCTTTTTATATGATTGGTGAATAATTGCAAAAATGGCACAGATAAAGAAATACGATATATGATATATAAATATGATTATAAATAATGAAATGTTTTTTTAATATATAGTCGTACAAATATTTTCTATACACATTTGAAATACGTTATAATAATATCTTAAGTCACGCTTATATTGCAATGGGCATGTAAAAAAAATGATAAAACATTAAATAATTACAGATAATGATTTATTTTGTTTGTCTGAAGAACTATGGCAATATGAATTAAAATTAATAATAGTTGAACAAAAATAATAACTTAATTTTTAGGTAAGGAAATATAATAAACCCCTCCAAGACTTAAATAAAAAGTATTAAGTAACAAAAGCATTCGCTATCGAGTTCGTCACGATTTTTGTTATATTCAAAGATACGCACTTTTAAATAAAGTGAAATGGACCAAAAGTAACCTATTTAACTCTACCAAAAATTACGCCTACAAAATTTAAATATCCATCACGTCGTGTATTATTTACTTAAAAACTTTCATTTTGTTGGTCAGTTTAAAATATTGCATGAAAGCCTCAAAATAAATGATACTTATTAACATAATTGAATTACATAATTATAATTTATCCAAAAATATTATACTAATTATAAAGTATTACGTTTTTATATCCATCTTACTTGAACTTCTGTTTGAATGTTTACTAATTTTATGTATCTTTTTATTCAATCTTTAAAAAAAAAACTATATTGGTTTAAAATATAAATGAAGTTTTTTTATTACAATAAACAATAATAATGAAGTTGACAAGTTATAAAAAAAAAGTAATTAGATACTAAAACACGGAAAATATCAAAATTTAAAATACAAACTGTTAAACATGTGAATAAATTGATGTAAGAGTTTTTCATACATATGTCATTAAAAATTATTGATGGTTCATCAAAAACTAGTAAAAATCCTTGTCACTTAACCTGCTGTGAAGTCCCTGAATAAATATTATGTACCATTATCTTCCTGTACGTGATTCCTTATTCATCTACTCAATCTTTTAGACCGGATATAAAAAACCTTGATTATATTGTACAATTTTGTGGATATTATTATTTATATTTTGAAACAAAACAAAATTTTTGAAGAGTATATTACATCGTTTATCATTCCAAACAGGCGATATAATTCAAATTATAGCAAAATGCCTAAAGGAATTATAATAGGAATACTTTCTCTTTAAATACCCTCTTTTATATATATTTTCATGTCTCTTTATTCTGATTACACATGAAACATGATTTCTTCAGGGCAACCATGATAAACCATCCTCACAGAATATATTTTAAAACATATCGACCAGAAGTTATAAAAGAAATGCGAAAATTATTACACAATATTATTACGAAATTATATATGACACGTTGGAAGAAAATACGTTAGTACAAATAAAAATTTAGTAGCATAAATTTAATATCTAAATTATTCAAATTTAACAATTACATCGATTCAATTCAATATTATGAGAACGATTCTTGTCGTGAATTGTGTGCGTTATTTTTATTTTATTATTATTATTATTTTTTTTTGACACGAGCTACATACAACTTTAATAATAAACGTTAATGCGTAAGAAGTACAATATATACAATAATTTCCTTGTAATAAAAAATAGACGCCACCTTGACTGAATAGACATTAAAATTTCCCACCCTCTATAATTAATTGCGCATTTTTCGACTCGGTAAAAAAAAAAAATAATAATAATAAAAAAAAAGAAGTAAATAATTTTCAAATAAAAACTCTTACGTGTAAAATCATGTAATGTACATGCTAAAAAATTAACATCCGCCTTCTCTTAAAATATTCAAGGACACAATGTGCGTATAGATGTTTTTCACATCTTTCTTGAAATGTATTTAAAATTAACAAAGTAAATTTATTAAAATAATCATTGTAATGTATGAAGTATGAAACAGCACTTATACAGCTTATATGTAGTAAAGTATAATTGTCAAACCTCTGCAACAATCTTTTTTATCATTCATTGATTTTTTTCTCTTATTACTCCTGAAATCTCAAAAAAAAAAAAATTTAAATGATTAAAAAATGAATGAATGTGCGCCGATATAGCGAATTAATTTTTTTCATAAACTTCTATGATGATTTTTGGATTATAACAAATAATAGTGTATATGTTATAAGAATTTTAATTAAGTTATATGATATATAATAATTATTCCAATGTAATAACATGTATGAAGTAAAAATGTACAGAAGCTAATGTAATTCACGTGAATCATAAGTGATGAATATGAATAAAACAGCAGGGAGCCATGCAGATGTTGAGTGAGCACCACATGGAGCACCATGCGTCAGCGACCCTGGCCCTCAATGAACCCACACAAGACGGAACTAAAGTGTCTATCTGATAACTAAAATTGTCAATGGACTTCTAAACAATATGTAACCGTGACAAATCAAATTATGCATTAAGTGCACATTAATAATACTTTAAAATAATATTTCACTATAGAAAGATAACAAAAATTACTCTCTTCCTAAAAAAATAATTTCTTAAAATAACAGAGACTGATTGCAAAATTATGCAATATGTCACTTTTATAACATGCAAGGTGGCCATGAATGCTGCATATCTTGTGCGTATAAAAATATGAAATTTGTTTGTTAATGAACATCTTAAATATTTAAATATTCTTGTTCCATTGCATTTAAAATATTAAATACGTTTAATACAAATTTTTCTTATATAATAATTGGACATAAATTGCAATTATGTTGTAGTTTTTTGGTTGCATCACAACTTTTTAGCCTTTTATTAAAAAGGTAAATTACTGACAGTTTATTTTTATTAGGTATTATTATTATTATTATTAATTCAAAATTAGTTACGAGTGTGGTAATTTTATGAGAGGTCAAATTATTCACTTGTTTTTATCGAAGTGTTAAGCAGATAATTTTAAGTGTCTTCAAATTTAAATTTTAAACAATATTAAAGTCTTATATATATATATATTTTTGCTTCTTCTTAAATAAATAGGTGACAAGTATAGTATACTTCTTAAATTATACAAATTTAAAGTAGTTTCAGTAGTTTCGAGATGGAGATTATCGTTTTTTCGCGTGGGGAGACGCGGGGAAAGCTAAGGTTCCCCTAATTGAACAATGCTTATGGGGAAATTAAAACTTTTTTTTTTTTTAATTTAAATGAGAAATTCTAGGCATACTTTAACGTGTTTTAAGTCATAGAAAATTTTTAACAATTTTTTAAACCGATAACCTCCATTGAAAGATGGAACTATAGACTACTATGTAAAATCTTATTATTATAAATCTCTTTCTGTCTTGTTTTATGAACAACTGAAAAAAAATCTTTAAACTGTAACAAAAAAAAAAAAAAAAAAAAAAAAAACTCTTACAAATTTGGCTAAAAAGTTAATAACGAATATCCAGTTTTATATTAACGTAAAAATTATTTAAATGAAGTATTCATAAATTTTTATTAACAAACTGGACAGGACTGAAAATAATGAAGAACCTTCGTATTATTTGAGTAAAATTTGAAACTATGAATGGGTAATAATTTTGTTTGACTAATAAGTAACTAGACGATGTTGTAATAAGCAAGATTTGATGGTTGAAAAGTCCCTCAAACATTTGCTTACAATAAAATATGCTAACATGATGAGTATGTTAAAACTACTTAACTTGATCCATTACTTATTTTTATTGACTTTCTTTAAAAATATGTTTAAAATAAATCATAAAATTTTACTTAGGGTCATGGTAAATAATGTACGTACTGTACAATATTTTTTTCTTCTTTTCTTTTAACATTTAAAAACATTTAAGTTTACCTAAATTAATTTTAGGTTATATGTTGATAAAGTACCATAATGACGAGTATTTCACTGTGCATAGTGTTATATTACATACAAATGTACAAATTATAATATTTTTAGTTGTTTTAATGTTTATGTACACTACGATATTACTTGATTGTTTAACGGATTAATAGCATAGCTAGATTATTAAAAAAAATGAAGAAGAGAAAAAATATTTTGTTTAAAAAATGATGGGTTTTGTAATATTCAGAGATGCAATATGATTAGATAGAAAGGCGAAAATGACAATAAAAGTTATAAAGACCAACCCACAAATTAATAGGCTTACATTAAAAACCTAAAATATATGAATATACACTATTTACAGTTGTGATTAATCAACATAATAATAACTTAAATTATGTAAAATTAAATAATAATAATTAAAAAGGATTATTTATAAATGGAGATATTGCCCAAAGCAATAAATTCCTCCTCTTGCTTCTCCTAATTTGTCTTAAAATGAAAAGCTACGCTTATTGTGTTACTTTATATCTTTGTTGCATGAAGCGCGAGTCGACTAATTGCATAATTAACCACATACGAGAAGAGATACATTTTTTAAAATAACTTTAATATATAATATAGTTATTGTTGAATATTGTATTATGACTTGCAAACTCTGAAACGTAATAAAATCATCTTATATTAGAACTAAAAGTTAGCTTTGTATTCAATATTTGTATAATGAAATTTTGCTTTTAATTATATTTGTGCCCCAAAAAAGTAAACTTTTCTACAAATTATTTCACAATATTTGCTTCAAAAATATTGATTTGATATATTTATTATTTTACCGAAGTGTTAGATTTTAATTGAGATGTCATAATAAGTCACGTAAGCAAAAGACCACAAATTTGGCTCAACTGACATGTAATAAAATATTTACATAAAAGATTTATTATCTTTAATTTTTTATACAAATAATTTTAATTTGTTTTTATGTTGTTAGTATTATTAATCTTTCACCAAATATACAAACTATTAAACTATTTCTTTGTAATGAAGAATATCGAATATCAATCAATATCAATCGAACATATAATTAACCACACATCAATGTGTTAAATCGTGGAAATGAATGATATAATCCAAGATTGCTGATGTTGATAAGCACTATCACTGATATCACACTTTGATAACACTGATGATAACAATCACTGACCTGGATGATGTGAGCCCCCGAAGAAGTTGCCATGGTGACGGAGGAACACAAAGTGAAGTTTGGACTCTCCCCGGAGAACACATATATCCATGACAGGCGTGCACGCAGAAAATCCCCCACCCTCCCTTCATTGATGCAGCAGCAACATAAGATTTTTTCATTTCTTACGTCCGCATAAAAATCCAGGGTGGGAGCAGACGCACGATCATCCCGTCATAAAAAATTATAATATTGAGTAATCCATGTCCTCTAGTGGTTCCTAAATCATGGTACATATTCATTATAATAAGATATTATAATACTTTTTTCTCCGTCTAATTTTTTTTTCACATTTTTATGGAAGGACAACTTACGTAAGCATTTAGTAAAGAACTTTGCTAACTTTCTTCTGTTTTACATTATTTTACACGATTGATATAAAAATTTTAAGTATTGTTGTATCAATATTTAAATATCTCCTGTACAACTACCTACTACCTAAACTTCAATTATTTTCTTAGGGGTGGCAAAGAAAAAAAAAATACTCATTACGGAATAACCCATATTTTCATCAAGATTATCTACATAATATTTTGCTTCCAAAACTCAGAAACAAGTGATTTTTAAAGAAATATAATACATATTTTGTAAGAATGAAATGATAAAAGGACTATAGCTTTACATTTGGTAGCTGATGGAGAGTTGAATTTCGACTACCAAAAAACAAAAACAAATGACAAATTATTTAGTTGCAGGTAAAAACTACAATTTTGTCAAGAGAATTTATAATTATTTAGTAGTATTTATTAATTATAAAGATATGACAAAATATATAAACAAAGACATCACGCAGAAAGACACTACATGCACGGTCTGATAGCAGCAATTAAATCACGCAACTTTTTTTTATATCTTGATATTCATATTAAAAATAAACAACGAACCTTGGAATTCTTCTGCTTAAATTTAACTTAAAAAAACAACAACATAATTACTTGCAATGCAATGCATTCCTTTCACACTTAAAAAAGTGCAAATAAAATGACAACATATTATATAAATATGATATACTGTAATATCAAATCCTAGTTTTTTTTAAGTTAAAGCCTTTATTATAATTATTTTCACTGTAAATTACACTTTTGAAATTTAATTTTATTATATTAGCAGCTTAAATAATTGTTAATTATAAAGAAAAATAAGAAATCTTGCTACATTTCAAAATTTCAAACTGTAAATATGATCACAAACATCAAATTTTTATGTATGGATAACTTGATATTTTGTTTAATATTTTACGCTATATGCTTATAAAGCCAGTATTGCACCTGAAGAGTATGAGGTATACGTAATATGCTAATGCATGTATTGTATGTGTATAACATCTCGTAGTGAATGAATCGTGACCACGGAAACGGTGACATTACACGACGTGTCGTCTCCCAGTCAACAATAGTGTGCCGTACTTCTATTTTCTCTTTAATCGTGAGTCTTGCTTGACATCTTTGGTAAAATAGAAAAGTTCAATACGTTTCAATTGAATTAAAACAATTTTCAGTCGTCCGTACCATTGCAATTCATATATAATGCAAGTTTTAATATAACTTCTGTGTATATTTTATCTATTGACTAATAAAGGAACAACTGCTTTGAGACTAACTCTAAGCGATTTCGCTAACATCCGCTTCCGTTTTGACGTACTGCTCATGCGTAGTAACTAGAAACGGAGGCTGATGTGACCGAAATCACCTAAAGTCAGTCTCAAAATAATTTTTTTCTTTATTAGTCAATTTAATTAGCAATTAAATTTAAAGCTGTATTTTAATTAGAAGTATTTGTTTATAAATTAAGTAAGTAAATAAAAGCATGTTATTTTATACGTATAGTATATGTACTGTACATACATCGTATATTTATATAAACATCGTAGAAGATGTTTTTTTCATATAGTGTTGCATTACAATACGTAATTGTATACTTTCTTTATAGTTGTTCATGTTCTGCCTTTGGGAATGTCTAAATCATAATAAATTTAAAAAATACAAAATAACATAGCAAATAATTTTTACAACAATTTATATTACAAGTAATGTACATTATTCTTGAAAGTTTGCACCTACTTGAATGAAAATAATGTTTGATGTGATGATGATCGAAATATTGTGTATAGCGTGGGAGCAGAGCAGAAAAATAATTTTTAGCCTAAGACTATGTGATATTGTGCACTATATATTACATCACTACATTGTGATTAATGTGCTTATAATAATATATATTTTCTATTATACTTTTTTTTATATTATATAATCACATAATATATCATCTTATTCATAATAATTATAGTAAAATAATATTTTGTCATTACTTAATTCAAATTGTTAAGTTTATCATCAAATTTCTTGACCTATATTATTTATATATTTTTTTAGAAGCTTCAAGGCGTTTGCTAGTTAATAAAATTTTTGATATGAAAATTTAAAATTTTAAAAATAAGATAAAAATTTTCAAGGACCTATATTTTATTATTGTGAGTGTTATTAATATTATACTTAAAATCGCATCTCATTAAGGGAAATACATTGTGAAGAGTGTCTATTTTTTAAACATATTTTATTCTATGCTCTCATGCAAATACAATGCATTTATGCGAAGTATTTTAATTAATTAGTATCCATACCTGGTTAACTCGATAAGGCATAAGGTAAACCTATAAATTCTTATCTCTAATATTGTTTTGGGAAAAATTGGTATTTACTAAACTTTTATACGCACAATTTTCATTTATAACTGCAGCATGCAATTAATACCTTTTAAAATGAAAAGGATATGATTTGTACACGCACTATTATCATGATTGTCGTGTAGCTTCGTGGACAAAATTAAATACGTAATAATTATATGCTATAGCCTGATTTCAGCAACATTCGTAATATCTTAACTTGTTCTATACAAATTACTAACTATGCTACGTAACATAGATATTTTACAGTATAATAATTATACAGTATATAATATGATATTCTAAAATACTAACATGTTTTTGGTATAATAGTACATAATAAATTACGTAAAATATTTTATAAGTGTGACTGCATAAACCAGTACATATTGTGTATAGCGGAATGTCATAAATATGGTTCTACCATACATTATACTACATTTTTAAAACTGTTGTAGAAAGTATCGTTGTCATCGTTATGTTTACTATAAATAAACTAAAGTCATTTCAAATTTAATGATCTAGTATAGGTCCCAGTTTAGACCAACCAAGAAAACCAGTTGAACAATTATGCAGTTTTTCTAATTGTATCCGATACAAAAATGTACACAAAAAATGAAAAAATGTATTAAATCCAACTCTCAATTGTCAATAATTTACGTTAATGAACACAAAGCTTAAATAATAGTATTTAATACTATTATATAAACAAAATATTATCATCACAAAGATTATGTCACATATGACACAAAAAATATTAACCTACTTCATAATTTTTCGCATAATTAAAAACAAAAACAAAAAATCTAATTTTTTTGGTAATTTAATTCCATGAAAAAAAAATCTTGTGGTTTGTTTATTTGTTAGTATAACCATTAGTTAACACAAGTACTTAAAAAAACCTATAATATAATAATGTCATTAAATAATATCTGCGTAATTTGTTATGTATGAGAAAATAATACACGAAGTAATGAAAAACTTTAAACTATTCATCATTGTCTTGTTCAACAAGGTAAGAAACATATATAACTAACTTTAATTTGATTAAAAATAACTATATAACATTTTTCACAATTTCTATAATAAAAACATTCACAAGAAATGTCAAACTGTCTAAAATAAAAAGATAAACATGCGGAAACTATTAAAAACAAACGCAAAATACATGCAAATTTAAGATGTAAATATTTAGACCTTTTTTTTTATTCTAAAGCAGAAGAAAAGTGATAGAAACGTGCGTATTTCAAAATAAATTCGGACATCTTAGATATCATCTTGCATCTCAACCGCCCAACCTTCAAGGCAAATTCTAATAAAAAAAAATAATAAAAGAAATAGAAACATCTACAAATTTAACGTTATATGGAATATTTTTGTGCACGCGATTCTTTAATCGTGTGACACCCACAGGCTATGTTCATCCACTTTCATTTTTCTTTTAATGAATTATTTTTACAATGTATGTACGATACATATTCATATACCAATTACAATTATTACCGTAACATTTTAGATGCATTATGTGTATACTAGTTAGAGGGGGTGCCAATTATTCTTAAAGCAACTTTGATGTCAAAAATATATGTAATTTATGATAATACCTCCCTATTCAAGATCATTACTTGATATAAATTAAAATGACAATATAAAAAAAAATATATTGACCTCGTACACCCCTGAAATTCTCACGAAAAAATTAGGTCATTTTTAATATATAAAGGAAAAATGAATAATAATAGGTCGTTCATGTTTAAATTGTTTCATATTTTTTCACGAAAGAAAATATAATCATCAATCATATTTTACTTACCCTTTAGAATAAAAACGTTTTTTTCTTTAATTTTAGTCATGTTTGACATGTACTTCAATTATATACTATAAATGATAAGGCTTAACCTTATTTTTCATTATTTAATTGCTATTTATGCGTATATTTTCAAGTATGTACATACAGTATGGCTTTTAATTTTGAGATGCGTCTGCCAAGAAAACAAATTCGACAGACAAGGGTAGTGAAAGTTTCTCACAATAAACAATATGCAAAAAAAAAAAAAAAAAAAAACTATTATAAAATCATTATTAATAAAATCTTAAACAAAAATTTAGGACAAAGTATTTTGTTATAATTAAATAAACAATGTACGTAATGGATCTAATTATTATTAGTTATTATATAAGGCATAATTATGTAAATAGGTGAATAAAATTTTACAGTCCATTACGATTTTCATTAATTTTATTCATGCAAAACAGGTAAGATATTCATGAATATCTTATTATTATTACATATTTATTGGTATTACGAATTAGGTGTCACTTTTATATATTCACGTTTTTTTTTTTTTCTCCTTGCTTGAAGGTGTTAAAGCCACTACCAATGTTTGCCACGATTTACTGTTCATTACTACCCACCCGCACGAAATACATTTCTAAGCATTTCCTCTATGTTCTAATATTTACCCCTAAGCTTAGTTGAAATCCATATATACTCATCAAGAAAAGAAATTTTAATTATCTATTCCCTAAATGAATACATATAAATTACGTAATTGATGTTTTGAAGCCTGCCTAAAGCATTTCCTGAAGAATTTATATTTTCTTTTTAAAATGACTGTTATGAAAAAATCAGTCTTAAAAGAATTGCATATACGTTGGTATTTTTTAATTGCTTTATTGCTCTATTATTGTCATATTACTGACTTTCAAATCTCATTTTTGAAGTCAACACTCGCATAAAAAAAGGTTTGAATGACTTCGTTACCTTAAAAATATATGATCACCTATAAATGAAACATATTTGGAGATAGCAAAAAATTAGGCATAACAAAAAAAAATCAGGTTTTAGATTTTACAGTTTCTATTCAAGAATTTCTAATAACTAGTATTCAATCGATATAATATCATGCAACTTTAATTATGAATCATTTTGAAATTCAATTAAAAAATATATATATTATCATTATTATACCTTGAGTGTTTCGGATTGTTTCACTTGACGATTTTTGTGTATTAAACCCAGAATCGTAAGGGGAAACATTATAAAATTATGATGATACCCTGTTTGTCAAATTTTTAATTAATAACTGTATTAATAAGTTTATATTATATATCTACACACAGTCACACAGTCACACACACATTTATCACGGAAACAATTTTTTTTAAATTGTGTATTTTTTCTTTGTCTCACAATTCAAATTCACGTTTTGATGCTCCAGTACATAAAAAATTTACTTGACATTCACATTTGAAAGGTTAAAGAAATGAAATGCAATAATCAATCAAACTTGAAATATAGATATAGATAGAAGTTTGCAATTGATAATATCGTCTTAATGCGTACACTATTTATTAAAATAATACTCAAAGTGTTCTTTTAATTTTTTTTTGCAATTTATCAATTTCAAAACTAATAGATGATTAATTAAATACACTCATGAACAACGAATAACTATTTTTCTGTTTCAAAATTTTGCCTATATATGTAATTGAAGGACGCCTTGTATTACTGTTACTCTAGAAATAAAATAACAGGTATTTGCATCATTTTACAATTACTGATAAAATTGTAAGTTTTTTCGCAACAAGAATTGTTTATAATAATGCAAATTGAGATCATGATCTTCATTAAAATTATGTTCATATAGTTATAGGATCGTAAAGATTATAGCAATTAAATTAGTTGATAATTGTTTACAATTTTCATAACATGGCATTGACTGGCACTTTCAAGAATCAAAATATTGCGTTACGTACAATAAATGTGTAAATGAATATGAAGATGATAGGCTATAATTATCTTTAAGACCATAGCAAAGAAAAATATATATATATATATATTTTTTAATTACCAGGATTTTATTATTATTATTTTACTACGTAGCTTTAGTTTCCACCCTTTGCCATATACAGGCTCAAATAGTATATATCAAAAATAAATACACGTGAAATTTTTACTGAATTATGATAGATAATTTGACTAACCTTCTCATGAACGTCATCTTTCTTAAATTTCGTTAGTCACAATTAAAGTTACGCGTGCATTTCATTTGTTGTGTAGTAGAATTATACAAAAATATATGAATAATAATTCACGATTTTTTTAAAACAAAAGATGCATGAAATGTTGAACTCTTTCAAGGTTTTTACCTTGTGATATGGTTTATATTTACATATATCACATGCCAATTAAAAAAAGAAGTTGCTACTGATAATGATTAATATTTCATGTATATAATATTTTAATAATTAAGCGTTATAACGAAGACAAACACCTGTAAAATACCTTGACCTGTCTAAATCAAGTGTCAAGTGAAATCCTGACCTTGACATTCTACATACAGTAAGAACATGGTAATCGAATATTATATCTAACAAAAAAAAATTACATGCGTATAAAAACTCATTGATTTAAGTGGCACTCCTTATAAATTATAATATTTTGTAAAGAAAAGGTTATAAAAATATTTTTATTTATATCTCATATCAGAGAGTATTAAATTTTGCAATTTTAATTTATGCATTCTAAGTATAATATTATCTTGATGGATTCCGCCTACTATTTTAACCATAATTGGATAAAAAAATATATACATCTTAAAATCTTCCGTATACATATTTTTGTTTGTAATATATAATTAGTTTATGTAAAGGTATGCCAGTCAAAAATATTTTATACAACCAAAATCATAATTCAAAACATCATTTTATATAATTTAAAAGAATGCATGAAGAATAAGTATTTGAGCTATAATTTTATTATTACATCTGATTTTTGTACTTGCGCGATTAACACAGCAGGCACTTTCTGAGAAGGTAATAAATGTACTCGATTAACAGAACAGTAATGCTTCTCTCTCTCTCTCTCTCTCTCTCTCTCTCTCTCTCTCTCTCTCTCGTGCCTTTATCACTTTACTCAAACTACAAAAGCATGAGTTCTAAACTAAAATTTTCCCTCTAAAGTTTTATAATATTGAAATTGCAGTTTTACTCTATTACTTTTCTGTGGAAAAACTTTCCATTTTTATTAAATAGAACTATAATACAATTTACTATAAAATAATATTCATGTTTTTTAAGGTGTGTATATTCAAATTTTTACATTTTATAAATAATAAATTTTCTTCTTTAAATTTAGGTGAATTATTGTCTTGCTGACTGCATAAAAAGGATTTCCCTATAGCCTTAGGTATATAAACAAACTAATAAGCAAAAATATTTGACATATATATAAAAAACGGTAGCAAAAATAAAATATAATATGTTTTATAACATAAGCACGCACCTACACATCGCGGAAGGTAAACAGAGTGAATGGATCACGATTATTAAAATATTTTGTATTGTACCATTGTGACGTACTGTACGTAATATTTAAACAAAGTCATAAACATCATATTATACCAAAACTTGTTATTAATCATAGCTCTGGCTAAGTTTTTAAGACAGTAAAATTTGGATTAGAGATAAAAAAAGTAGGAATACGAAGAATAACTTACTAAAATATTTTCTTTTTTTATAAAAAATAAAAATATTTATCCTAAAAAGAACATAAGCTTTTTTTTCTACTTTCACAGAATTTTAAATTTATTACAATAAATTACCAAATTATGGATAAATCAATAAAATGATTCGTACCTGAATACATGAGCTTCACGCTGCAACAATTTATTATTTAACCTTAACTTTTTTTTTTTTTTTTTTTTTTTTTTTTTTTTTTTTTTTTTTTTTTTTTACACGATATAAAATATACTACAAGGATGGGAAAAAATAAGATATTTTGTTACAATTTAAAATTATAAAATATTATCTACTTTTAACTCTATACACTTTCACGAATCATTGCTTTTGTGCAACATTTAATAGATGAGGATATATATCATTCCTAGATGCATTTTAATAATAATAATAATAAATATCTAAACATGCTGTATATCTAATGGATTATAATTATAGTAAAAAAAAAAGCTAAGTATAGTTCAAACAAAATATATAAAAAAAAGTAAATAATATTGAATGCTTTCTCAATATGACGGAAAAAAACTTTCAAAGTTATAAATTTTAACATAAAACATGAGAATATTATCATTTATGTAAATTGAAATAGAATTGTTAAGTAATAATAAAATTGTATAATAACATTAAATTTATTGAAAAAACAAAAGTATATTTTTTATAATATTTCAGTTCTAATATTTTTATACTATGTAAAAACGGCACGAAATATAGAAGATCTCATATTAACTGTTTAAAAATATATATTCAGTTATTGGTTACATCATTTGGTTTAAGGAATGTGAAAATTTTATTTTCATGTCTTAGATTTTTTTTTTTTTAATTTATGGATTTTGGTGTTAATAAAGAGAACATCTTCACGTGAGTAGTGTACTTTTTATTGGACAGTAATAAAGAAAATATATATGCTTATTAGGTATTTGTTTATGCAAAATGTTTTTGGCTATATTTTAAATCAAAAGTTTTATAACAGGAAATTTTGAAATTATTTTTTACAGTAATTAAGTTAAAAATAAGATAACTGTAAGGCCGCAATCTATATTATAATTACATTTTATGGGTACTGTCTTTGTGTACTTGTATATTACTATTATTGAGACGATAGATTGAATTGATGAATATGATTGCAGTGTAACAATCTTTGAAACAAATTGCGGTATTCTAATTGCTGGAGATTAACAAATTTCTAATTATTTACATGAAACTAGTTTATACTTTGTAATGATCCGTTGAGATTTGATAATTTTCCTTTCTTGACTTCTTTTTATATATGTTTCATAATTCCAAGTATTGTAAAAGATCAAGCCAGTAATTATTTAGTAAAAAATACTCAATGGTTTATTTACACGTTGTAATATTTCTAGATGTAATATATTTGATTGCGTCATTAAAAAGCATTCATTATTCATTATTGCACATTGAATTGACCGATAAGGCTTTGCCTTGGTTGGATTATTGTACTATATTGTGTTTAAATAACAATAATAATAAAAGAAAAGAAATATACTGCCCATGTGAAGAGGTCTTATTTTACATTAAATTGATTTTGCGCGAGTATTATGTATGTATGTATATACAGTGATATAGTGATATAGTAGTAAAAACTAAAAAGTATTATTATTATAAAAAAAAAAAAAAAAAAAAAATGAAAACGAAATACAGTATGTTTAAATTTTTAAAATTTCAAATTTCTGATGTGAATCTAGCTGGCCAGTTTAAAGTTTATTGTTTATTTCATATCCAGAAATTTGAAAGATTTTTTAAATTAATTCAAAATTAACATAATATGTGGCAATAATTTAATAAAATTGCATTACGTATTATTATATTATTGACTATAGCTAAAGGGTAGTTTAAAATTAATATTTTATTGATGCAAATTATTTACCAATAATCTAGACAATAATGGGGGCTTATGAAAAAGGTACAAAAACCGGAAATGGAATTGCCAGAAAATCATGTGATTTTAGTGGAAGGTAGCTCAAGCCTATAGCTTGTTGCTGTCGCGAAGTTTTCTACCACTTTTACCATCACGTAATTTCTGTTCCCAGCACTTCCATTTTCGTTTTCTGTAGCACCCAATGATCGGGGTCTTCTTACCTCTTTAATTGATGATTGAAAATAATTATAGCATCAAAGAAAAAAGAAAAAAAATCTGGCTTTGACTTTGATTAATTGTTTTTTGTTTGTGTTTCAGAAAAAGGGTGTGTATATAAATATGAAAAAAAAAAAAAAAAAAAAAAAGTTTCTATATTTGCGGCGTGATTTAATTTTCATCCTGTAAGATAGGCAATTTGTTGGTCCTTAATGTAAGCCAATGTTGCATACACTAAAATATTGCAAGGGCAAAAGTGAATTATGATAACTATTTTTGTGAATTTATTTCTGTATATAACATAAATTATTTATGCTTTCAATTAAAAACTGAAAATACATACTAATCCGTCTAAATATCAATTTGTTTGTTAGTTTATTGATTTGTTTATTTGGAGAAACAGAGATACACAAAAGGAATTTAATATTTGATCGAAAAAAAAAAATAGAACAATATATTTTGTATAATATATATATATATTATATTATATATATTTTTCACTCTCTTTGAGATATAATGGACTGAAACAAAGCTTCGTACTTTGTATGTAATAATTACTATCATTATATAAATTTAATTTACACCCTTGTTATCTACATTAACAACACTGTATTTAAAATAATTGTTAACTTAAACACCATAAAATTAAGAAAATAAGTTTTTAAGTTTTACCTCTACACACCTGTGGGAAAATAAATAAATTGTAAACCATGTGGCTCCATCTTTTGTTTTAAACACTTATGGAGTCTTAATAAAATCTGCTAGATGGCAGATGATGTACAGGTTTAATTCTTTACTTCTAGAAGAAAAAAAAAAAAAGATTCTCACCTTTTTAAAATAAATGATGTAATATAGGGAACATCGGGGTCATCTTTCTTCTTTTACTTTCACTCTCAATGGTTCACCGGTAAAGTCTGCAAGCTGTGAGCTATAGGTGAGAGAGAAAGAGAACATATCGCACCCAACTCTCGCACCTTCACACTCGTTGCGTGTATTGGGCGGTTATCTTTACGCATTAATTAATTGAAAAACTCGTTAATTTTTTTAAAAATTTGTATAATATTATAATATATTTTATTGACACATTCTTAAATTAAAACAACTAATATGAGAACTATCTCACGACATAAATAATATTTTCACTTTAATATGCAATTTTTAATTATAATATTTTTGAGAAATGACCTCATTTTTTGCATATTGTATTAAATGTTTAACAATATTCAAATTTTTATATAACATAAAAAAATGTATTATGTAAAAGTGAATAAATTGCATTAGTATTTTGATTTAACTATGTATAATAAGTTAAATTAATTAATTATTATTATTATTAATTAATTAGTTAATTATTATTGGTAATTTTTTGTTAATCTTTCACTGAATCGTAAAATGGAATATGTTTTTATAGATAATACTTTTAATTTTTGGCAGGAAATTGTATCACTAAAATGTCGTATGGGTGACTACAATGCTTATTGTTACTAGTTTTTACTTATATTCAAATTTTAAACTTTTTTTTTTTTTTTTTTTTTTTTTTTTTTTTTAATCAGAAGCCTTCCTACATTATTATTCATTACTTTTTTTTTCTTGTTTCATATTAAGCTTTACGCTAAATATCATGCATGCATTATTTAATTATTTAAATTACTTGTGTTGTAATATAAAATATAATTGAGGTTAGTGCATCAATGTTATTAAGTTTATATGGTGTTGAATCTTAAGAACTACATTTTATGATATGCAATACCAATAATCCATTTAAAACAGATACAGTATTATGATGAGTATTGATGAAATAATTTATTATACATGTTGGTCAAATATAATTATAGACAACATGCACGTCTATATATTACGTATTTAAAAAAAGAAAAAAATTGAATCAATATTTTTAATATAATTAATAAATTTGATAATATTTCTACGAAATTTAATTTAATTTTCAAAAATAAAAAATTGAAATTCATAGATAAATATATAAAATTGGCACGCATATAAACTTTGTTTTATAGTTGTTAAAAAGAAGACAGTATTGAGTAATATAAAGGTTACTGTAAAATAATAATAATAATAAATATAAAAGTTATAATATGAAGAACCAATAGATGAAAAGGTCTACGGCGTGTCTCGGTGAAGGCGGGTCGCTTTTTTTTTTTTTTTTTTTTTTTTTTTTTTTTTTTTTAAATATAATATGTAATATAGGCTTACATAGTATAATATGTATATATTTCCCCGGCGGCAAAGCTCGACATTTGCTCTTAACTTCTTCTTCTTCTCTTGGTCGGTCTGGTTGCTTTGCTTACTTACTTGCAGTATGGGGTTGTATGATATTAAAATATATGTGGCCATCAAGTGACTTCTCTCTCTTTCAGGTGAAAGTGGTTTTTGTGTAGGAGGTCATGGAGAACTTGAAGTTAATGCCTGAGGGAGGAGAAGGAGCTCATTTCGATCACTTTTAATACTAGTGTCATCCTCATATAAGGCGGCACTTCTGATGCCCCACATTAAAAAAAAAAAATATCACGGCCAACTTCTTTGTAAAAAAAAAAAGTCTTGTATTATAAAACCCCTACCTTTTACATAATTATATTTTATTTAATAATGAGATGCTGCCATCTGATGGACTTATATATTTACCAATTTTAATATAAAATTAAATTACTAAAGAATTTTTTTATCATTATATTATTGGAAAACTGTATTTTTAGTATATAATAGTCTCACGTTACCAAATGATGTCATATTTTAACGGTTGTTTGTGTATTTATTAGTAATTATTACTCATCTCTTTTTCACCTGAAGTATACGTAAAATACTTTGGATGTTTTCATTAAAGGTTTTTATACTCTCTGTATGTTGAAAGCAAAAGTAATGTCATGTCCTTAATAAGAAGTTGTTTTAAGTAGATTTTGGAACCAGGAAAACAATATTTTTATTAATTAAATATTATATGTGTAAATATTGATGAATTAGTTTTTGTAATTTGGAAAAAAGGACAAAAACAAAACGAAAATTTATGGGTGATTTTATTTACAAATAAGTGCACTAAACAACCTTTATTGCAGCTAAAAACGTAAAAAAAAACACTCGTATTATAGTTCTATAATATTATAAATCAATTAATGCAACTAAGGCATAGCTTTATTGGTCGCGATTCATTTGATTTTTAAAATTTTATCACATTGTATAAACAAAACAAGAACAACAAAAAGTAAAAAGCAATTAAACGTAAAAAGTACGGAAGTGTATATTTTTTTATTATTTATTTATTTGTTTTTTTTGAAAGAAAAAAAAAAAAAAAAAAAAAACGCAATTGTTTGTATATAACTTACTGATACATTTATTTTTACCAATATTTCAGGCTTCTCATACTACTGTATTTGTAAATTCATATGATTCAAATCTCATTTCATTTATTTAATCTAAATTGCAGATATAAAAATTTCAAAACAAATAGAACCAAAATAGTGTTTATTTGTTATTCTTTTCACCTTACGAACTCTTTAAAGTTTTCTATACCATACTAATAATATTTTTAGTTACACTTCCTTAATCAAAATAAGCATATAGTAAAAATATCTTTGATGTACATCATTTTTCATAATCCAAAACACTCTATATATAGGTATAGTATTATTTATCCATTACAGTACACTATTATAATGGCCTTTAACTCTAGGAAGTAGAACTTGCGCCTAGTTTGAATAAAAAATTTATAATAATTCATATTATTGAAAAATATTTTTTTCAACTATACTATTATACTCTCTCTTTATAATAAAAAAGAAGCTATATGAAGTTAAAATATTAAGAAACACTCATTTAGGTTTTCAAAAGCACCATGTTAAAAAAAAAGTAATAATTATATAACCTATATAAAATCATAAAATTTAATTTTAACCCATATCAAATTGAGCTATATAGATAAATTTTGATATCCATTTTTATAAAATTAAAGTATTGTAGATGGACTAGATCGTGTATGTACAATTTTACCAATCTAAAATTAAGATTATCTTTAACATGAAAAAACAGCAGGAAAAAAAAAATATATATAATATAAGTTTTTAATATTGCGGTAGTGTCTTCTTAGCGTGAAGGGTTTAAATCTTTAGGTCATAAGGTTGTGTTGAATAGGTCGTGGGTTCAAACCTTCTTCATAAAGATCGTGACAAAAGGGTCTTCGTATTACACAATACATCAACTTATCAAATTTTACAGTTTTATGAATAAATATGTATGTATGTGTGCATTGCATATGTTTGCAACGTTTAAAATCTATATAATAAATAACTCTATATTATTATTTATTTCTACCAATTTTATCTTGATAATATAGGTAAAAATAAATAATATTTTCTTTTATTTTAAATTAATAACTAAATATTATGTTTATTTGGAGGTTATGGTTGAAAAAACAAACAAAAACAAACATTGCTGATTTTTTTTAAACTACGTCTTCATTTCAAAAAAATAAATAAATATTAATAAATCATTTCAGAATTTGGTTTTTAAAATTATACTATACAAAATATTTGCTATCTTCGATCACACATTTACTTAATTTAATTTTATTTAAATTTGATTTCCTATATTAACAATACCCTTTCAATTCATAATAAAAAAATTACAACAGAATTATTCATATATATATATGAATATATATATATATATATATATATAAGAAAAATTTAAATTCTCTTACGTGTGTACATACACAATAGTCGTAATAATAAATAATAATAATAATAATAATTCATAATATCTTATTTCCGTCAAGATAAAAAATATATTATATTTGTTGGTATTACAAAAAAAAAAAAAAAAAAAAAAAAAAAATCACGGTAGATGCTTCTGATCAGCTAGTTAAGTCACGACGAAGACCATCAAGTGACCTTTTTGATCGTCACACTTTGTTAAAGAATTACGTTTAAGGGCCACCAAGTTTTGTGTCCATCCTGATACATCGCAACCAGCAGGTGAAGAAGATGCCCTGAGAAGGTCAGCCAGGTCGTGCAACGAAAGAGAGACGATACGTTTTAGTAACTATAAGGATGTGCTTACAAGGCCACGTAATATATTCCTTCTGATTTTTATATATATATATATATATATATATATATATATATATATATATATATATTATTATTATTATTATTATTCAAGGCCATACTAAAATAATAGGACGTATTATTTAATCATCTTTTTATTTTTCACTTTCACTCTCTCTCTCATCTTCCTTTCCCGTTATTGACATATTTGTTATTTATCGAAATTTTAACTTCCTGATATACACGTTATATCATAATCAAAATCGATGTATTATATAGAAAGAAAAGAAATGATGAGTAACAATAATACATAATGCCTCGCCTTGCAAACCTTTTGATTCATCTATAAAGGGGGAAAGGCCATAAGATGAGTGAAAGTTTCATATATATTTATAAAATAAAAAAAATAGGAGTGCCCATTTGTCAGTACAATATAAATATAGCATAATATTTTTCGCCTTCTTTTATTCTATTTTCATAATTTTAATATTACTTATTTAGTTACACGCCTATTTGTAATCCCATTTTAAACATAATTGATTGGAAAATAATATTTGAAACAATAATGTTTATTATTATTATTTCAATATAGTATTATATATGTTTGTAATAATATATTACTTTATTTAACATGAAAGTCGTGGAAACGATTCAATATTATAAAAAATATAACAAATTTCTAATATTTTTATTATACGTTTCAAATTTCAAAATGAATATTTTAAAGTTTGCTTTATCTCTATGATATAATAATTTTAATTTCTCTATTATTTTTAATATGAAATTCAAGCAAAAATATTTGCGTATACAATTACTCAACATTTTAGTCGTTTTATTATTTTTTTTATTTTTTTTTCTTTCTTTTTTCTTTTATGAATTTGTAAGCAAGTAAAGTAATTTCATCTTAAATTTCTCATGATATTTAGGTTATTATTTCATAAATTTAATTTAATAATGTAATTTTTTTACAATTGAAAGAAAGTTACAAGTAATTCAATTATATAGTAAATAAAGTAATAGAATTTTAAGGTGGAGTTTACGTTTTTTATAAGTATCTTTATTACTTGTCCAATTTCGTAACATAAGGTATGTGACTTTTAATTTTGTCTGGAGTACCTTTTATTACAAATTTTAAGTTATTTGGGCTATTGAATTTATTTTTTGACCACACGCGCGATAAAATTAAACTTTAAAAAATATAAAAAGAAAAAAAAGTTATGTAAGCTATAATAAATTTCCACATAATGAAATGTCTTATATTATTCACGTGATATATTTCGACGAAGTATGAAAAGTAGATGACAACAGGTAATTAAAGAGTATTATTCTAATTACCATAAGTGCAGAAAAAAAAAGTTGAAATGAAAGTAAAACTTGTATAATAATGGGCAACCTAGAGGGAAGGTATTTAGACAAGAAGGGCAACCTTTCCCCTCTCCTCTATATGTTCATCATGTGACCTTTGACATCTTTGACTGATACGCTCTCTGGTGGGGAATGGCTCAACTTGTATACGTGAACAGGTTGTAAATGAATGTAAATGTGGTATCCACCTTCATTCCATCTTTAGAGATGAAGCATTACACATCGCTTAGCAATTTACTTACTCATACAAATGCATGAATGACTTTATTTTCATTTTCTTTTATATGTATGTCGATATTCAAAAGACGTTGAATTTGATTTATAATTTGTTTATATTATAGGTTTGTTCCTGAAATATGTTTGTTTAGTAATTATTGCACTTATTACCATCCCTATGTGAGCTTTATTTTTCTTGAAATTAGGGGCAGGTTAAAGAAAGCCAAATATTTCATAATTTATTCATAGTAAATGATTATTATTATTTTATATTATGATGGTTTAACCGTTATTATTATATTAACTTTCAACTCGGACAAAAATAGAGAATTTATTTGTAATAAATATGCTAGTTTAATACAGCAATATTTATTCACAACAGTATAATTTATGCTATATTCCATATAGCAATTATAATACATTATAATAAAATATAGTAGTTAAAATGTTTAGCATAATTACTTATATTCCAAAATAGCAACATTTGTGCACTAGGATATAGTAATTTATTCAATGCAGCTGAAATTACATAATTTATTTTTTTCGTAAATAATACACAGCTCCTCTATTAAAAAAAATGCTACTGCTGTTGCTTTAAAACTTGGCGTAATGAAAGTATATAGTTTTACATTATTTAAAAAAGATGTGTTAAAAAATATATATATTCTTTTAACAATAAATGCAATTAGTGTTGGAGCTAGAGCGCTTTTTTCACACAATTAAATTTAAAATTTTGACGAACAGAAGTTTAGACAAACAACTTATAAAAAAAAAAAAAAAAAAAAAAAAAAGCAGAAAATTTGCCTATACGTATGTGTAAGTGAACTGCATTAAATTTCTTCCATGCATTTATATTCCCTTATTACATACAACATTAGCATATAACTGAAATATTTACAAAACTGCTTTGAATTAATTAATTTCAAATATATATAGAGACATTTTTTTTAATATAGTAAATGGTATAATAATTTTATTTAAATAATCTTAACGTGCGCATAAAAAAATGTCCTTGCAGTAACGCAGGTGTTAGAGTAGATAAATGAATATTACTAAGTTTTATCCAAAATAATTGATACATGCCATGGGAATAAATTTTTTTCATCTCGCATATTATAAAATAATTACAATATAGTAAAATATTTTTGCATGACATTGAGGTAATTTATTAATTTGAGAGAAGACGCAAACTTGCTTAATGAAATGATGCGAATTAATAATTTTACAGACGAAGATGAAAAATGAATAAATTAAATCATTTTGACGTTTACACAAACTCACTGTCTTCTATACAAGTTGATAATTATACAAAGTGGTTTTAGTTTATTTTTCGATTTAAAGGAGGAATATTCTTCGCTAAGATTTATAGTAAAGAACTAAAAATATTAATATCACAAAATTTTTAATAATGAATAAATAATGATAAAAAAGACATCTATTGAAGTTTCTAAAAAAATTAATTTTGTCATAAAGGAACTTAATTTTAAATGATATTCACTAAATTGTTTAGAGAATACTATATATTTAATTTTTTGCAATATGGACTATTGTACGACTACTATTGTACAATGCGACTAATATTACTTTATTTCACTAGTGATATAATTTATTATTTCCGTCAGTGATTGATTAAAATTCGATGCTTCAGTGCTGCCCTCCTCCGTGATGCACTTGATTAGCATCAGACAGTGAAATGCAAATGTAGCAGAGAGCAGTCAGCTAGTAGTGCGGTAAAATGACGTCACGTTAACCGCATTAACGCACCGCATGCTGCCGCAAGCAAGCGTGCCGCCGTTCGTGACGTGAGCTGCCCAGTCCATACGAGAGAACGACCTGCTATTGCTTTCTGAGCTCCCGATCCAACCTTTGTAAAATTACTGAACAAGTGTAAAAGTTTATTTAATCAACAATTTAAATTTTAAATAAACAAATAACTTTACAGTGTAGTAAAGCATAGGGGAATTTTAAAACAGAGTTATACTATACATATATAAAAGAAACATTTTTTTAATTTTTCAATTTACTTGTATTTTCTTGTATAAACTAAAAGATTCACATGGTATAATTAAAAACTCTCAATTTAATTATATATAATTAAATTATTTATTTAAGCGTCAATAAAAATTATTCTAAACTAATTGAATTTCTAATTAATTCACGTTGCTGTTTAGTAGTATCTGGTTTGCCTCGTATTTTATTCCTATATAATAATAAATAAATAAAAAAATTCTGTAAAAGAAGATATGCATAGTTTTATCACTAAATTAAAAGTTAATCCAAGGTTAGGTTGCTTGAATTCTACGTGTATTTTGTTAATTATGGTCCAATGTACATGAAATTTAGGTTTCATTTACATGTTTAAACTTTTTATAGCTCATTAATTTAACAAATTACACTATAAAATTCATGTTCTCTCTCGTCTATATTTTATTTACTTTTTTTTTTTTATGAAATTAATGTAGAGTACTTGTGATTTTTTTTTTTTTTTTTTTTTAAGTTTATTTAGTTATTTACATACAAGCACTGAAAGGATTTTTGTTCACTTATTACTATTAGTTTTTTTTTTATCCATTGCGTATTCTAAGAAGTTTCTGTACTATAATAACGATTTATAACATTTTGTTGGATTTTTTAACGTATTTTTTAACAATCTGACAACTGAGATGCAATATGAAAATGATTGATAATTAACTAATAAATCAAGTAATTAACATTTTTGATTTGTAGCTAAAACTCTTGTCATCTATTTGTTTACAAAAACGATGGAAAAACAGAAGAATATACTTATTACCTCACAATACAATCTAAACATAAAATCATACAATATCCCCAGGAATTATTAAATAATTACTACATTTTGAAATATGAAATATTTTGAAATGTAATATACAGTACTTATTTATTTTTAACACATCAAGTGAGCCACAAAATAATAATAATAAAATACGATGACAATTTAAGGTTTAATCAAGGTTTAATTTTACACCGCAAAGAAATTTGATTGATCATTGTTGAAGTGTTATTATATAACAAGGAAATGAAATGTAAAAATTACACGATAAATAACTTAACCTTTTCCACCTACTCACTATAGTTTGATTACGTACAAAACATTTTATTTTTGATTAAATACAGAATAACATTCCTTATAAATATCTTTTAGCATTATGAATAATATATATTATATAATATATAATTTTAAGTCGTTCTTACATAACTTTACTTTCTTTGTGCAGGGTTTCAGCAAATTCATTTTTTTTTTACTAATTAACTTTGACGTATGGCAACAATTAAATATTTTAATAATTATACGCATGAACTTAAAAAAGCATTTAAACTCTTCCGTGAAACATAGAGCACAATAATCTTTTCACTCGAAAGTTTAATAAATAATTCTTTTTTCTTTAAAAGAATTACAAATTGAGTTACATAATTTTACTAAAAAATGTACCACATAGTGTTCGATTGTGTAATTTAAATTGTATAAAACTTTTTGGTATGCTTTTAACTAATTAAAATATTTTACACTTCCATTAGTATTAAATTTGAAAGATAATAATTAGTGAAATATTTAAAAGATTTTGACATTTCATAAAAAAAAAATACAATGGTTGATTTAATAATAAGGATTATGAAATAAATTTAGTATATCGGTTTTTAAGATCAGTTAGAAGTGAAACTATCTAAATGATACGATGCCTTTTATATTTCTTATGTTTTCTCACCTCCTATAGTTTGTGTTTGGAAATCTAAATGGATAATCATTGGATCTGAATAATCTATTTTGTTCCTATAAAATTTGGTTAGTTTTACATAGGATAAATCTTATTACGTATTATCATAAACATAAATTATGTAGTTTATGCTGCATTGAATTATTGCTATATTGTAGGGCACAAATGTTGTTATTTTGTAATAACATAAGTAATTATTCTGAACATCTTAACTATTATGCTATGTATATGTTAGTATAATAGTATGTATACAAGTCACAAGTCACAATATAGCATAAATTATGTTGTTATACATAAATGTTGCTGCATTAAGCTAGCATAATTATTAAGTATTTAATTTTGTCCGATTTATTTCATTTTTCATTTCATTGTACTTTTTTTCTTCTTTTTCTTTTTCGGAAAGGTTGCTTCATGTCCTTGCGGTTTTTTAACCAAAAATTTGATCCGACATTATGATATTACAAACTTCAAAATATATGAAACATTTTTTTTTCAAGGTTGTTGTATTATTAAAATTTTTATTGCAATGCAAGAAGACTTATTTTATTTCACGATATTTAACTATTACATTTCAAAAATTAAAAATATTAAATAATGAATCCAAATAGAAGTACATATTATATTATATAGTAAAACACAAGGACATGTAAATTGCATTCTAAACTTGTTTGAAAGTTTATAAATGACTTAAAATGCAGAATTTTTGCACAGTACATTAATTCATAATATACATGATTATGAGTGAATGCCAGTTTAAAACCTTGCATTTATAGTTAATTTTTAGTGTTTATTTATAATGATGTGCATTTCAAATTAAAAATTTACTGCTAACTTGCACGTAATGCCTTGACTATGTATATGCTTTGTATATTTCATACTTACAGGATAGAGTGAATATAACTTATCTTATAAGTAAAAAGATAGTCATAATAACAAACATAAATAAAATAGCTTGCTCGTCATAGAATAAAAGTTGGAAGAGATTCATATTCATACCTATATAATATTTCAGTACATAAGTTATAATCGTGACAATGTCAAAAAATACATTCTTTAAATACAATCACGTTGCCCATGCCAATGACACGAATTCTACTCTCGTGACTCTCATTACATTAATTTTTTCTGAATCTCAAACAAAAATAAAATAATAATAACAAAAACAAGAAAAAAATGTATATTATACAAAATTGATGATTATTATAAAAGAATTACAATATTAATAAACTAAAAGTCAATTTTCTCTTAAAATTAACGTCATTTATAATGTAATTTAAACACAATTTTATTTTACTATAATATAATATACAATAAAGAAAAAGAAAAAAAAAGTGAGAGTAATAAATAATAATAAACGACCTTAACATAAAGTATTTTAAATAATATAATTATTAAGTTTATTTATTAAAATATAATAATATATATAAAAAATATATTACACAATAATAAAGTGTTGTGAGGGTCAAGTGTAGTGACCAAAGGCGATAAGAGAAATTGATGCTTTGCTGGTCGTCCTAAATTACCTAGATGAACATCACTTATATAAAAAAAAGCGACAAATAGAACGTGCCAAGTTGATATATTACAGAATACTATCTTTAAATCAGAAGGCCATTCATATATAAAGGAAAACTTTATTGCAATTGAACATAGCCATGCACCTGACCTTTACTTTGTCACCCTGTAAGGTACAAGACACTATGCTATAAAATTGGAAAATATCATAAGTTTATATAGAGCGTGATGTTGTTCATGAAAACCTCTATATGAATGCATAATATTGTTATAAGGATATATATATATATATATATATATATATATATATATATATATATATATATATATATATATATATATATATATATATATATATATATATATATATATATAATACACACACACGTATACCTCTACAAAACATGCAAACTTACAGTTTGGATCTTTTAAAGTGTAATATACACCGAATTATGTTAATTCAATATGATTATAATTTTTTTTCTTTCTAAGGTATCATTATTAGCTTATATATATATGATTCAAGGATATAAACCTATTAATTTTTTTTTACTAATGTGCCCTTATAAAGATAGGAAAAAAATCGATTTAGAAAATTGTATAGATTATTATTTAGAAATAATTGGCAAAGCTCAGGACGATAAAATAGATAATTTTACAATTTTAAGTACTATCATAAAAAACCTGTAAATAAATACATTTTTTTAACTAAAGAATAATTTTAAAAAGGTTAAATCATTTTATTTTATTAAACAACATTATAATGGCTTTACTTTTGGTGTTATATGGAAATAATATAATAAATCTCAAAACCTTATTTTATATCAAATTAAGTTGAATATCATTCTAAAATTTAAAATTAATATACAAATACTGTTTAGAAATGAAGTAAAAAATGAAAACAAAAACGGTATACATAGATAAGAGTAGCATACGTTTGATTTCAGTTTTTAATTTTCTTCATACTTTAAAATATTTGTAATCTGTCCTCTCTCACTTTAAAAATTAAAATAAGGTTATACGAAATGAAGGCAAACCAACCAGTAAACGTTTCTCACTTTTTTTTTTAATTTTTTTTTTTAGTAAAATCTCTTCAAAAAAAATATTTTTAAAAGCAAGGCTTCTGTTTGATGATCATTAAAATATCTTACAATTATATTCTCTAAATTTTCTAAGAAGTCCTTGCATTACTTTTCATTGTAAGTAAATATTTGTAAATAATTCCCCCTAAGGGTAAAGAAGAATTAATAAAATATGATTAATAATAATATATCATGTCATTCTTTTTGCCATGGTAATTTATTTTTTATTCAATTATGTTTCAAATGTGCCTGAAGGCTTTATATAATTTAGGCAACTCTGTAATATTATGATGTATAAAAAAATGTAATCTGATACTTGCATAATACCTATATGCATGTTGAAAAATAAATTATATACTTCGTTGCTTCTCGAAGTTACAAAAACAAACATTAATGTCAGTCGAAAAAAAAATGTCAGGAGTGCAAAGATGGCTCAATATTTACCTATAGACTAACCTTTATAAGATTCTTAATACAATTAAAAGTTGCATTTCCTTTTCCCATAACGAAGACAAAAAATTGTAAAAGTCGGTGCAAACACCTAAATCAAGGCTATAAATAATATAGGTATACCAAGAAACTTACTACGTATAATACATCCATGAACTAAATTTTGACAAGTATAAAATGTATACACACGAGTACTTAGAGTAAGTACATTTTTACGAAATGTACCAAGCACGTGATTTTGTTGTATCAGAACACACGCAGAGTGTGGCCCTGACTCTCAGTGTCTCCAAATTTAACTACAATCAAAGAGTGTTACATAATTTTTACTACAAATAATTTACAATATAATGTTTCATTTAATTTTTATGTCAGCATGTTTTGGGATATATATTTTTCTCCTTCTTATTAAGATTTTTTTTTTTTAATTACATATTCCTGAATATTATATTGAGAGTTCATTTTTGTTCTCCAGGTTTGTGTCTTTCATAATTACTTAAATATTTAGTCTTTTTATGCACTTACTTTTAGTAATTTCTATTTTAAATAGCGTTTGGGTACATGATATCTAGGCAAAGAAAATTTGATAATGCGTATATTACGTGTTTCATTCAACATTTTTAAAGTCGTAAATAAATGTACTTCACTCTGTGTACATCGAATTGACGTTAAAAATTTACAAAAGATTTTATATAGAAGAACCTAAAATTCACTACACATGATAATGATAATAAACATCATTATGTATATTATATAAGAATATAAATTTTATAACTAATTTTCATAAGACATGATTTTATTCAATTTTATACTAAAAATTCATTTCAATGGATTCAATTTATAGCATCGGCCACTTGGTGGTACATTACATATACAGACAATGATGCAAACAAATCATTTTTGCTGGTCATTTCTTATTCCACTACAATGGAAAATTAGCATTATATAAATCTTTAGAATATATTATTTATATTAAAATTATTATATAATATATATTTTTTTTACGTAAAAACATAAATGAATCATCTTTAAGGTCATTCATTTTAATTTCTTTCTTCTTTTTTTTTACAATAAAGTTGCAAAATATTCTCAGAACAAAAACCTTCGATTTCAAACGCTGAGAAAAATAATGTGCAGAAAATTAAACTAATTAAACTATAAAATTTCAATTTTATTATGACGAAGTAACATTTATATAAAAAAACAAAACGTGACTTTACATTCAAAGATGGTTTAAACTGGGTGTGAATTTATAATATTTAATAACCTTTTTTTTTTGTTATGTGTTTAAAAGTTTGTTTAAAAAAAAGTTATTGAAATGTTTAACGGGTGTGTGAGTACAAAAATGTGGAATGAATGAAAGAATTTTATCTCCGTCATGTTAAAAAAAAAATGTTGAGTAAGAATTTATATATTATTTTTGTTATGAAGTGAGAAGGTTACTGAAAAATATATTAGTTTTATTACGTTCAATTTTAGTCAGTGTTACATCCTACAGGAACTAATAAATACTTACAATCTACAATATAAAAATTATTTTAAAAATAAAAGAGATCAAAATTAGGAATAAAACATTTTTTCCCGTTAGTTAGTTAGTTAGTTAGTTAGTTAGTTAGTTAGTTAGTTAGTTAGTTAGTTAGTTAGTTTTAAATCAAGTCAACGCAAATGATTACAGCACTTGTTGGTAGAAAAACCCATCCATATTTCAATATGCATAAACAAATTTTGATGCGTAGAAATGTTTTCCAATTTCAATTAACGGTAAAATTTACTTTTATTATTGAGTTTCAGTTTTCTAAGTTAATAACTTTCCTGTGAAAAGTAAACAACAGTAATTATATAACTCAAAATTTCAAATCAGTTATTTATACAATGTCCATATGAATTAATTAATGTAATTGAGTGTCGGTGTTAACAAAGAAAACAAATGACTAGCATAAAATATATTATTATGATTAAGCAATATTTTGTTTGTCAAAATATAATATTGATTTTAGCGTAATAATTAGAAGCATCCAAATACTCTCCGTTTAACTGCTATTTACATATTAATTAGCTTAAATTTTTATAGGAAGAAAGACTTCAGTTTCTTCGTTCTAAAAAAATCCATCAATTTTAAATCTTAAATGACGTAAGAATCTATATTTGAGTGATTGGTATAAAAATGATGCTCATTTGTCAAAATAAATTTATGTAAAATAAACATTTATATGACAATGCTGTTTTTAAAAGACAAATTTTATACATTCAAGTATGAAATTCAAATAAGAAAATCAAATTTATTTTAATACTTATTCCATGTTATTATTTTTACTATAGATTAAATCAAACATTATAATAATACTTTAAAGGGTATTCCCCTCTAATAAATTATTCTATACAGATATATGTGCAATATTATTTACTTTGTTATATTCATATAAATATAAAAAAAAACTATGTATATTATTTATTCTAATCATGTACTTCTTGTAAAGAATTTATAATAGTTATAAAGCGATTTCTATTTGAATTTTACATGTAAATTATTATGAAGGATCATCAATTAAAATAATGAAGCTATAAATGTGTACAGTATCAAGTTACAATACTGGTGGTAAATTATGTATTTTAGCCACCTCACACAGCGAACAAAGGACATTTTTGTAAAATGATTAATATTCTTGATATAAATATGTAAATAATCACTTTCTCTCTGTCTTAAAAAAAATATATATATATATCTAGATTTTAAACTAACCCCTTATTATATTTTATACTTAAAAAAATTAATTAATATATTTTAAAAAAATCTAATTAACTTTGATCTGTGCACAACGGGTTATCACTTTCACCTTAAGAAAACAAGTAATCAATTAATGTATAAGAATGACATGAGGAATGCATGTTTTTTTAAGTTAACATATAATAGAAAATATATCGGGAAACATGGGTTGTAGTCATGTATTTTTTTTTTCGATCAAACTTATTGATGAATCTCTAGTATACATTTCTCATCAATCTTATAGACTCTAATATATAAAATTTTATTCTTTATAGAAATAAAGTGAATTTATTGAGAGACATATTTAACTATCGTAATTGCTCCCTAAATATATATACGTACATTGTATTTTCATTAGAAGATAGATTTAGATCCAGTGGACTAGCTTACATTTAGCTTACGTTGCAGATAGTTCTTGAGCCGCGATGGTTAAAATTTTCAATTTGTATTTAATTTCTTTCTTTATTCAGCAACAGAGAGCAAGTATACTTATACATTGAGTATAATTGAGTCAAGTACAAACACATAAATATGAAAAACATGCGGGAAAAAATTATATAATTCAAAATTATGTAGAATTACCACACGTATATTAATTTTGGGACCGGATTTTTAGGTGAAAATGGCAGTTGCACCTGCAAAAATGTTAAATTATTTACCTGCATCACAACTTATTGTAAGTTTACATAAATATTATTTCTAAACTTCTAGCAGTGAAGTACTAAATTTTTAAAAACACACAGTAGATTGTGAAGCAAAAAGCCTATCTATCAAACTTGCAGGCGTAATCGTATTTTTCCCCTAAAAATCCGGTCTATTCTTATACATACTATTAAAATAGAGCTAGAGCACAACTAGAAATTATTTAAGTACAGGTAATACATTTTGAAGTATTTTGACTCCAACTGACATACAATGTATGTACTTTGAGGATACTTAAGGTCCTTGATGTTAAGTTAACGTTGGCCGTGAGTGTACAGTACATACACTGCAGGGGTAAAGTTTTCACTCTTTATTGCCTAATGTAAATACCATGTTTTTGAAATGATGCATTACGTTAATTAAAATAGTTGAATTTATTATATCACCATAAGGCAATGGAGTAAATTTTTTATACTATAGAACATTTTCAATTGAAAACATTTCAACCTAATTATTTGATAACAATGTTACATTAATTATATATGAATCTACTGTATATAATAATAAATAAAAGAGTCTTTTATATAGATATACTATTGCAAAATTACAATCAATTTTTTTGTGTGAAATAAAAGATGACACAGCTGTTCTGAATATACTTATTAAAAAAAATCTAGTTGTGAAATTTACACATGCACCCGCCAGATTAAACGACCTTCACAAGGCAACTCAGGGTGGCGTTAAAAAAAAAAAAAAAAAAAAAAAAAAACTTGAAACATGCAACTTCTTCTTTTTATTATTATTATTTTTAAGTGTCACATATGATATGACCTTGATAAAAAAGAATAATTACATTTTGAAGTTAACTCCATGTAATTTGACAATATATTATGTGGTTGAAGTTGAAAGTAACGTCTGCTTTGCATATCTTTTTCTTTCTTTACTTTTCGATTTCTTACTTCTTTTTTTTTTTTTTTTTTAGTGAAGAAGAACGAAGCGTGATTTTATTTTCATTATTGTTGGAACGTTGTATTATAAAACATATATAAAGAAAAATATGACTCCAATTAATGAAGAATTTTATAAAATCATAAAATACTAAAGAAATAATAAAATAATAACTATATGGTATAGTGGTAATTATAATTTTATTCATCTATATGATTTACAATTCTAGTTGTCACGGGAACATCATTTCTCGTTATAAAATGAATAACGTACTTGTTACTAATACTATAAGCTATATTATAAACTGACCTAGTACAAGTTATTAATTTCTAATATATTAACATAATTGTAATTTGACCTTAGCCTGATTCAATGTTTATATTTTGTGACCATTTTTTTATACTGTCCATATAAGATATGAATAAAAAACATAACTTATTATTAATCAATTAGGTCCTAATATTCTGTGAGAGCTCAAATTTTTATTTATTGATTGATTTTCATTTTCATTTCATTTCATTTCATTTCATTTCATTTCATTTTTTTTTTTTTTTTTTTTTTTTTTTTTTTTTTTTTTTGAGCACTGACTATGACCTAGAAGTATTCTTCACTAATTTTTAAAGTTACGTTGAGCGGGGATAAAAATTCCCAAGCCATACCATAACAAGGTGAAAAAGTCACTAAGAATGTACAAAATATACAATTTCAAAAAACTACATTAAAATTTTTTTTAATTCTTTTGATATTTCTTTAAAAAAAATCTGAAAAGAAAAAGGAAAAATAAAAATCTATGAGACTATGCAATAAAACTTTTTTAAGGACCTAATTGTTGGATAGTAGTGAAAAGGAATGCAAACATCAATTTTCATGCTTAAATAATATGAAATAGCTCATTACAATGTGTGTAAAATTACAATTACAAACATTAAAGAACAAATTTAAAATATACACATAATTTGAAATTTGATATCCTTGATTTAGGTTAATTTGATTGCAAATTCGTGCTAATAGTTAAATTTTTAAAATGCGAAATTATGTTTTTAATATCTTCTTCTTCTGACGACACAGTCCACTAATTTTAATAAAATTCTATCACCTAAAAAGTATAAGTTATATAATAAAATAATAATTGGATACAGTATAATATATTTGTATATGTTAAAGAGAAACTTAAAATATATTACCATTTTTAGATTCTTTTAATTAATTAACTTTATTAAAATTAATGAAACAAGGAAATAATTTTCTTTCTTAGAAAAAAGATAATAGATCTTCAAATAAAATTGAAACAATAAAAATATATATATATATTATTAAAAAATAATAAAATGACAAGTTACAACATACATACATATACGCACATGTACAAAAGATTAACTGATTATTGAGTTAGACGTTTATTTATTACTGATTCTAAGGATTCATTAGCTTCAACAAGGCGTGCTAAAAAACGTGATTGTATAAAAAGTACATGTTTTGCTTTCATTCTTAACAACACCATTATTGAAAATAATGGTGAAATATTGACGTGTTATTGATGAATCTATAAAATTATTAATTATAAAATAATATTTAACTTATAAGAATATTTTGGTATCTTTTAATGTAAATATTTTACTATTAGGTTTTAAATTACATTTTATAAAGACAGTATATAACAATAGCTAATGGAATTTTATAAATAAGGCATGTTAATTAGTGTAGATAATTTAGAAGTTATATTGAGTAATATTTGAATATAATATAATTTTGTAAAGAATTTTTTGCTTATTGATAAACTTTCATATAATAATATGTACATCAAAAGAATGTTCCCACAATTAAAAAATATTTTTTAATTTAATAAAAAAACTATGACCTGTTTATGCATAATACATTATTTTCTTGGCAAATTGATGAATAGTGATGAACCTAAGTCTGCCCTTATGACTTAAAAAAAATGTACTTGCAAAAAGGAGGTAACATTTATTTACGCGTATTTAAACTTCGTGCTTATAATGGGTGTTTTTTGCTTGAAAAAAAAAATACAATAAAGTTCATTTAAGAGGTTATTATATGCAAATTGTTGACAACCACCATTTTAATAATGTAATGTTATCTAATTCTAAATGCAGTAAAAATATTTTGTCTCTATGAAAAGTTATTTTTGTATATTTGTAACATTTTTCAATGGGGAAAATTACATTTTTTATTTGTTTATTTTGTTCTTTTCAGAATTACTAATTTTAACATTTTTTTTATCCAAAAATGGACTGAAAAAAAATTGGTATATTAATTTTTATATACTTATTTGTATTCTTATTTGCTATGATTTTTACTGATGTATTGTGTATAACAGAAAGAATGAGTAATATACGGAAAAAATATTAACAATAGGAGAAAAAAGGGAAAGCAAAAAATTCCATTCTTATAAGTTTGAATAGATTACAGAAGCATGGGTGTAAAAAAAAAAAAAAAAAAAAAAAAAACTAACTAACTAGCGTGTTTGATGAATGATGATGACTAATTTTTATGCATGAATTACAATGTCATTTAAAAATAAGATGAAATTTCATCAAATTTAATGACCACTAAAATACTCTAAATCTATAAATATAATTTTGTTGTTATTATTACATAATATATATACATTACGCATCATTTTCGTATATACATAAATACATATACATAATACAATACTAATTTTTTAACAACTTTTTGTCCCTCACTCTTTCTTTTTTTTTATTTCATACTTGTAATGACATTTTAAATATAATAGTTTAAACATTTTTTTTTATTTATAATGAGTACATAGTAATAAATATATTGTCAAGTAATAAATAAAATATTGTCAATTACATAATTTAAATACATAACATGTAATAATAGCTGATGATACTACAACCTTTTGAGTTTGAGCACATGTACGATTGTTTATACTCATGACAAAATATGTAGGTCTATTTGTAAAGAATTGTGTTCATATTATACGTACAATTTATATTTTAATGAAATTTTATATAAAAACATAATATAAATGTATATTTTAAACACGTGTAAAATTAAAAAATAATAGCATAAAGTGTCAATAAGTACACATGTTTACACAATTTACACAGATTGTTAGTACCTTGATATCTGTCTACCTTGGCATTTTAAATAAACATTTTTTTATAAAATTCTTTTAGTATTTTTACAGGACAAACAGGAAACTAATAGACAACTTTATTATTATTATTATTGAAGTTTTTTTTTTCTCCTTTCTTTTTCTTCTTCTTTTGCATGTTTACTTGAAATAAATATTGTACAACCAAAATTGATGAGTAAAATATAATAAGCAATGAAAAATAAGGTAATCAAGTTTCATAATATGCAAATAATTTTGTTAGAATATAAATATATTTTTTTCAAAAGGGCAAAAATGAAATAATAATATTTAAGCAATAATTAATGTCTATTTTAATTCGTATTATTTAAGTGATGAGAAAATAAAAGGTTTATAGGAATATTTTCTAAATTTTTGAAGAAAAAGATAAATAGGTCGTATCAATAATTATTATAACCTTACGATATAATGCTCTTGATATAAAAAAATGTGTTTTTTATATATATTTTTGATGGTGACCATTGGTCATAATCAGATTTGTAGCTACTCATCACGACCTTGGCAGGTTTCCACATAACATCAACGAGTGTGCCATCTATCACTGGAATATATTCCCCCCTTCTGAAGTTCTTCTTCTGCCCTCCAGCAAACCTTACCAATACTAACATAACATATAAGAATCTTCTTCATTTTTTTTTTTTATATTTTCTCCCACGCGAGAGAGAAACCCCTTCCATCATCCCAACTTAAAGGTAGACCCTATGATTGTATGTATGAATATATGTATAATATTGACCACAAAGACGTATGATAGCAGAAAAATCCCTCAAAAATATGGTGGGGGATTTGTCGCCCTCCTGACTTGATATATAAGCCCATGCGTGCCAGCATCCCTTTATCACATACCTCTTTACCAATTGAGAATCAACATGAAATATCAGGTAAGATATCATTCCAAAAAAACATTTATGTTTCATTTTTTTTATCAAAATTTCCAACATAATATTGAAAATTCGTGTGTTAAAAATTCGCAATATCTAAATTTCTTCTATATTTCAAAAATATGCATGGGCAAAATTGAAAATTTTAGGTTTTGCAATTCGGTAGTATTGAATACTTTCTTATATCAAACGGTTTAATTGCATTATAAAATTTTTGATTTATGTTATTGTTCTTATTTAGACAAAAAATTGCTTTTTCACAATAACACAGATTTTTATAAAATTTCGATTGCATTTTATGCAAACTATTTTATAAATTCGAATTTTTTTTTTTAGCACGCTTAAGGTTTTTAGAGTCATAATGCTTTGAGCCTGGGAAATAAAAAATGAGTGCAAAATCTTGCAAAAATAAAAATATTCAAATTGTATTTAAAATTTATGTCCGTGTATACAATTCAGCACATACTTATATTTTATACTCTTGTTCAATGCAATACTACAGTTGTAAATAAGTATTCGTAACAATAAATTTTTTAGCGTCTATCATATATCACTACAACCTACACAAATAATATATTATACAAAGTAATGTTCTTTTCATTCTTGGTGGCATTTCACTATGATTTTTATGGTCTGCATAATCAACATAATGTATTGAATGAATAAGTATAGATTCACAACGCTTTATTTACTTAACTCGTTAGAATTATTATAATAGAGGTTTTCAGTTTGTTTTTTTATTCCAATATATTTTATCGTAAGCTATAATCAGTTTAATAAATTAGATATATTTTTTTTAACTTTCTTTTTCATATTATGTATAATAACGCAAGGTTATCTAAGGTCTTTGCTATTTGTTGCTATTAATTTTCTATTAATTTTAATTTAAAAAAAATTCAATCTATTCATAATTGACGTGTAAATTTTATTAAAAGTGTAATTAAAGTATGTAAATTTTTATTATTAAGATATATATTTTTATTAATAGGAATAATTTTCTTTTATTACAAAATATTTAATTATTTTGGAGACTAAAATTTGATTTATAATAAGTAAAACTATTTATAATATGTAGAAATTTGAAAAGTGGTGAAACATTGCAAAAAAAAATATTAATAACACTTACGATTTGGTGCATGCAAATCTTTCTATAGTAAAAAAGAAGAAGAAGAAAAAGAAAAAAAAAACTTGTTATGTACAGTAGTTGTCATTGACATTGAAGTGAGTGTTTTTTTTTTTTTTTTTTTTTTTTTTGGCGTGGCATTAAATGACACAAATTTCTAGTGACTACATATCTTTATTTGTATATGACTAACAGAACTGGAATGAAGTATTATAACCTATTGTGTATTGTTTTTAAATATCAAGTTAATCAAGTATAATACAATACCTTTAACATAAATTTATAGCTATATTAATACTATATCCAGTTATATTGTGATGTGCTAACTTTATAATTCAATGCAATTAAAAAGTCATTAGTAATTAAAATGTTATTATTTAATATATATTTTTTGAAAGGAAAATTATACCCTAAAGCATTAATACAGTACGTATACTTACGTTTTAAAACAAAGTTCTATTTTTAGTTTATATTTTACACTTTATTTACGTTTTACTTCTTTCTATTTCGTTTCAATAAAAGTTTCAATGACAAATAAATGACAAATAAATAATTCAATCATCATGTGCAGTTTCATATGCATGTTGTACAAAGTAATGCTGTTTGTAAACCCTGTTCTTTGCTCCTAAAGTGACGATCAGCTATGGTTAATCAAATGGAATGCGCATTTTTTGGTGCAAGAGAACAGGGTTTACGAACAGTATGAGTATCATACTAAGGTAAAAACAATTGAATGATAAGATAGAATTGATAACAATGAGAGTCGGACGAGAGTATAGTTATAAAATGAACAA
>OX439129.1:31150742-31398242 GCA_949318235.1 Ecdyonurus torrentis | reverse complement strand
TGGTAATTTGATCTGCTTATTCTAATAAAAATGAATGATCTATCACTCAAAATTGATAAATAAATTTATAAATTATAAAATGATAGATTAGAAACATTTTGCAATCATTAGTGCTATATGTAATATATTATATTACAAACCATGCTAAGTTATTGCTTATATATATAAATTGATCTACGAAAGTGAGTGGCTCCAAAAATTCAAGAAAATTTACTACAAATAACAATAATACAGCTCTATAACTTAACTTAAATATTGTACAGTTATATATTATAAAGTATTTAAATTATTCAGAGATCAATAAAAATATCATAAATATGGTCATTTATTGAGTCAATCAAATTATAAATTTCAATAATTTTTAAATTACTAATTTTATTTACAATAAAAAAATATCATTTGCAGCATTTTTTTTTTATAATGTCAACTTAATGTATATTACTGTTATGACAAGATTTCACAATAAAGAAATAAAAATAATAACTACAATAATAAATCAGAAAGCCAACAAAATCAACATTGCAGTAATGTAAAACACTTTTATTTGCTTTCAAGTTTTTATTATTTAATTTTTTTAAGTTTGAAGTTAAGAAATTCTATTTTTATACAAAAAGAAGACAAGAAAAAGTTAACCTCTCGTTTCTTTTTATTCTTTGCTTTAACTTTCCTTGTCATAGTTAACTTTATTTTTTTTATATCCTTGTCATAAAGTCAATATTGATAATTTCTCTTCTTTTCATATCTAAAGTATAATGAAACCACGATAAAAAAAAGTAGGGACTAAAGTATTGTTATATACAAATCATACGAACAAGTTTTTTTTCTTTAATCAATGGGTTTTAAAATCAAAGTTTTACAAACCTTTCAATTTATTATGTTAAAAGAAAAAAAACTTTTGAAACAACAGTAAACTTATTTTAAAATTAAAAGTTTTAATTATTATTTTAATTTAATCTTTTTGTGTTTTAATTTGTAATTTTTTAAATTAAAAAAAAAAAATTATTGTTAATCTGAAAATTGAGAAAGTTCATGAATATATTACGCAGCATACAAGTTGAATTTTATAACTATAGAAAAAAATGCAAAGTGTTTGATATATATTTATATAAAACACTGAAGGCACATAATAATAATGTATGGAAAAAAAACTAGTTGCTTAGGAATGACTTGTCATTAAAAATAAGATGAAAAAATCATATACACTTATATATACGTAATACGTATAGTACATCACACGATGAGATAAAATAATAAATGTTTATAAATGTTCGATTAAGGAACACATTTGACAGACGCTGGTGTGACCTTGACCTTTAACCTTTATAATAGAGATGACACAGAGAGAGAGAGAGAGAGAGAGAGAGAGAGAGAGAGAGAGAGAGAGAGTTTGGTGACCGACCACGTTGGGTGTTGGCAACGGCGCGCTAGTTACAGCAGGAGAGGATACAGAGCAAAGCTAGGGCTTAAGCTACTATGACGTCAGCATATACGATACACACACACACACATACATACACAGTAGACAAAGTACGTTATGTACCTTAAATACTCCACTTTTTCATCATTTTATCCACTTGGTTTTATGTATTAAGATGAACAAAAAATGGCATAGACGTATTTTAAAGAATTTTAAAATAAATATTTTTTTTCCGTAATTTTTTAAGACCTGTTCACAAGGAGTATTATTTTTACTAAACAGTAAAGTTGATTGCATTAAAATTGAATGATTTCAAATGTATGTTATCAAATTAATTACACACTTACAATTAGATTATAGTCTAGTAGAGCAAAACATACTTGACAAATATGTTGATGAAATCTTGGCAAAATGTAAACACCCAGAAAGTAACTTTTTATATACAATAGAAAAAGTATAAAGTGAAAATGGCAATCTTCTATATAAAGAAACAAAGAAGAAAAAAAATATATACATAGAAAGGGGAGCAAAATATTCATCTTGCTTGAACAATCGGAAAGAAATATTTCGCAACACGGATATTCAAAAATAACTAAAAAGAAAAGGGAAATAACAAAAAGTAAAAGTTATATTATACGTATATATAAAAGCTTCTCCAAGAAATACGAGTAGGGTTGGAAAAATGAAAAGAAGCGTGAAGACAGAAAGGAAAACAAAACACTTGCATTTGGCATCTTTTGGTGGATTATCATACACCAAGACAAAAGAAAAGTTCTCAATTTCGATTTTTAAACTAAAAGTTATTTTATACATGTAACATTGTTTGTTTTTTTTAACAATTTCAACAGAAAAATTTCTAGATTTTTAGTTTACATATTTTATTTTTTTGGCTATCAAGAAAAATAGCAGTTATAATAAATGAGTGCATTACTGATGAAAAAAAAATTTAGGGTCATGTTCATGGAGAACAATGATTAATAACATAAAAGATATAAACAATTAAGAACGATTAAGCAATTATGGACATTAAATTACAGACAGTGCCATGGACCACGAGAATGCCTTGATTGGACCAATTTTTGTATACAAAAAAAAACTTTTGTTTCTTAGAAATATACCATAAGGTTCCCATGGGAGTTTTTTTATTGCAACCCAAACACATTTTCTAAAAAAACAATAAAACTTTTTCTTTTTTTTTTTTTTTTTTTTTTAGGCTTAAAAATGTGTCTGGCACAAAATTGCAATGAATTTCCCTGTTTATTTTGTATTTAAATTTTCTTCAAAGAGTAAAGTTGGTTTCCTTAAATTTAATTGCGTATTATGTAGACTGTTTACGTTTTGTTAATTATATGTAAAATACCATTTGATTTTCTTGGAGTTTCGTGTTTAACTTTCTTCCACAACAAGGAAGCTTTATAGTGTAATATCATTTTAACTTTATAATGTGTTTACTATGTGTATGAAATTTTATTAACTATATTATTTAAAACTTTTTTTTTTTTCGTTTTCCTCTTAAAATATTGCCATATCCTTTTTTATATACCTTGGATCTTGAATTTTGTTATGGAAATGTTACCTTAACATTGTATATTCTACTTGTCAGTATTCGGTTCATCTTATATGAAGGAAAAAAAAAATAAAAAACATCTTTTACCCTCATGTAAATTTATCATGTTTACTGTCACTTACACTTTTCGGGTACAAGAAAATTATTGATAGCTTTCAAAAAAAAAAAAATAAAAAAAAAAAAAAAAAAAAATCTCACTGTGAGAGAGATGTGAATATAGCAAAAAGCTTTTACATCCCTTGAGTAAATGTTGACAATATATTTTTTATCGCTAAAAAAAATTCTACTGAATGCATTAACCTATATGTTTACCTCATACAATTTTTTTTTATTTGTGTTACTTTTGATCAAATATATTGTATGAAAACGGATGCACCAAAGATAAATTTTTAATTTATATTATTATCTTCACTCTCTGCTTCACTAAACTTACTATTGTTTATTTACTTTTGTTCATTAAACGTTTATTAATAGTTTTTGAATACTTTTTACATATTTTATAATTTAGTACAATTAGATTGACTGAAGAATTAAGTTTTACTTTGGTTATAATTATTTAATGTAATTTAAGGTTTCAGTTGTATTATATTAACATACGAACGTATTAACATTATTAACGTATGAATTGTGTATGGTGAAATTATTGAAATTTATTTTTGTGAATTATTAAGCGGGAATAAAAACTATCATAATAAAAAAAAACTTAAAAAATTCATTTCAATTGAAAGAAAAATACAAAATAAAGTTAATTTACCAATTTATGTTACATAAAATAATAATATTAACGCGGCTGGCGTCGCGGGTATCAAAAGTATGAATAAAGGTGGTTTGTTATGCTTATTGTTACGGTTATCGGCTTATTCAAGCAACAATATCAGTTAGTTTTTGCAGACTCCTTACATACCACATGCTCGTGATCTCTAGAGAGGGCACGGAAGTCTCTATACTTTGAGCGTGATTGATCGATATGCACGTGTTTCCCGAATGCACGATTACTTTCTCGAATCATATTATAACTGGATTAAAAAACCATTAGTGGCTAGGAATCGAACCACGGATCTCCTGCGCTAGACTAAAAAATTATATTTTTATTAATAAGAATAAGTAGTTTTTTTTATAATAATAAATTTAGTATATTATTAACTTCAGAGTTACAAATTTTGGTATTTATAATTATTATTATGGACGAGAGGTATAATCAAGAATCTATTTTTGAAAAATGGAATCTACATTTTAGGGGTGAGCGAGAGAGCGAGAGTGAGAATTAAGTAATTACTAATTAGAGACTCTTAATCCTATTATATTTATATTTTACCATTCATAGCTATTGTACAAAAGGTACATAAAACATTAAATAATAATTCTTGGAAACCATAGTTGTAGTAAATTTTTTTTTCCAATTAAAAAAAAAAAAAGGTAAAACTTTGACATTAAGATTATAACATGTAATCATAATTGCTTTGAAATAAAAGTTTATATTTAAAATGATAAAATGTAATATTAATTTTGGTAAAATGCATAAAAAACTATTTATGTATTTAATATTACAGTCACTAAATACACTTATGCCAAAAGAAGGTTATTCCCACCAAAAGCTGCATCCGGGGTGCTAAACCGATCAGAGAGCGTGTTATAAACCTACTAGCCTATCACAGTTGGCTTTACATAATTAATTACACTGCATCCGCTCGAACTAGTTATGTAATAATTGTAAGACTTGCTACACAAAATGCAATAATATTTATATAAACATGCATGAAAAAAAAAATGAAATAAAAGATATAACATTCAATAAATTTACCGTCAATCTTTGTTGCTGTTCTTTTCTCTTTTAATGATTTACATCTCTGTATATTCGGTATATTATATTACATGTTATATTTTTGTCATTTTATAAATATATACAGTATCAATTTAAAATATTATATTTTAAAACCTTTATTTTATTTATTTATTTATTTATTTTCATTTTCGTACGTAGGGTGTGGATATAAAAATACGATATTCCATTTATTTTTCCAATACAGTTTTTTTATGACGTAATATGAATATTATAAATTAAAATCTATTTTTAGAATATCTAAATTTAGATATTTCTACATTTACTGTAAATAAAATTTGATAAAACGTGATTAATAATAATAAAATGATTTAATTTTTTAAAATTAAAATGGATTATTTTGTTATTGAAAAGTTCACTCAATATAGAGTATAGAAAATATACATAGTTTTTGTTTTTAACACTGTAAAACTACGAAATAATTTATCACATTTTATTTTTATGGCTGTAAATATAATACAAATAAATTTCAATTTATTATCAATATCCATTTATATCAAAAGGTATTATTTTGTGATATTATTATATTATGGTCTATTTCGATGTATGGTATATGACTTTGAGAATAATTTATTTAAGTTTCATTGCATTATACGTTATTGTTTATGTTCTTTATGAATGGTTAAGAACAGTACATTGAAGTACGATTGTTAAGTTCTTTAAGAACGCAATAATGTTTATTGCATAATTTATAATTTAGAAGTACGTTATTTTGGTAAATGCATAAACTTCTTCATCTTCTTCTGCTTTTTTTTTTTTTTTTTTGCTATGCAGAAATATAAATCTATACAAAACAATAAATTCAATATTTTATAAGAATTAAGAATATATAATCATTTTATATCAATTATAATATAATTATTATTTTTATCTCGAAGTATCCTAAAAGATAGGCAACATGTGCGTCAGAAGTGACCAGCAGGTAGACTAACCTTTTAAGTTCTAGGAGTAACACCCGGCGATTGATAATATATTGTGAGAAAAGAAGTCAAAATAATATAAAAGATCCGCCTTATTTGAAGCAAGCACCAAAATTTCAGGGTTTCTAGAGATCACTACAAGAAAAGTGATGGATACACCGTTGAACTTTGACCTTGCGTGCTTTTCGTTTTAACTTTTTTACGACGTAACTGTTCGCAGGACAACAAAATGTAAAATAACATAAAATAATAAGTAAAGTAACAGTTAAGTAAATTAGTTTTCACATTAATAAATATAATAATATTATATACTTATATATAACAAATCTACTAATAACGTTTAATTTATAATTGTTTTATTTCTAATCCTTTTTATTTTAAATATGTATTTGACTATTTTTTCTGTTTTTATATTCAGTATAATTATGGGCTTTGTTTGTTACTGTATATATAAAAAAAAATGATGTTTGTGTTTGAAACTTATTACTTACGCATGCAGGAATTTACATCTTTCAACCTGATATCCATAACCTATGTTAATATGTTACACTATTACATACATACAATTATTACTTTTTATTGGAAAACTTTTTGTGGTAAATAAAAAATATCTTTGAAACAATCTATGACGCTTTTTTTTTTTTTTTTTTTTTTTTTTTGCTTCTTTTCCGATATTTTTTATCTATAAGAAAGCAATTTGTTGTGTCAACAATGATGATGCTATAAAACATAGAAAAAAAAAAAAAAAAAAAAAAAAAAAAAAAAAAAAAAAAAAAAAAAAAAAAAAAGACTAACAAGACAAAAAGTGGAAAAGTTCACTTATTCTGTATGAAACACTTATATAAAAACAACACGTGTGACTTTCCTTTTGTTTCTAAGACACAAAACTTTACTTCAACTGAAACTTCTTTTAGGAAAAATATTACGACAAGCTGTTGACATATACCTTTAATATACAACCTTCTTTTATAATATAAAAGCATTTGACACATCTTTTTATAAATAATACAAGTCAATATGAGGCTATATATAATATGATATTGATATAGACAAGGTGTGTGGGAAATGTATATGTCATTTTGGTGGGATTTTGTCATTGTCTAAAAACACTGATTGTGTAGGTGGTCATTTGGAAGAAATTCTATTATACTGAGTGTGTGATTAAAAGACTTACATAAGTTTTGTGTATGTTTTTTTCCCCAGGTTATTATCATGAGTAACTGATATTTTTCACACAGTGATATTTTAAAATGAGACAAAATCAAAATTTTCAGTTTTTGCGGGGATTTCTATGCTATCATATGACTTTAAAACTGTAATAAAGTATAATAATTAATATTAATACAATTTTTATTTCTCTTTCATTTTTGGTTAAACTTTATAATATGGCTTTATAGACTTTATACTTAATAGACTTCATATGGCACTGAAATTAAAGGAAATCACTTTAAGATTTCTAAGATAAGATACTTTCATTGACAGAATTAACTTTAACTTCTAAAATATGTAAATCAAAACTTATATAGTATATTAAAGTAAAAAACCAATGGTGACCTTGGAATAAATTTAAAAGTATTTTGATTATCAAAAATTGTATAAATTATGTAAATTTGATGGCCAGATGTTACTTTCTAATCAATTCAAATATCGTGATTTCCATTTTTATGAATATATATTTTTATTCCTTTTATTGTTTCAGCAATATGAAGAATTCTTTTATAGTTTTTAATTTTATATATTAAAACAGAATTTTAATTAAATGCATGAGTAAATATTAATAATAAAAAAAATTTCATTATACGATTCTACAATTTATATTAAACAATTTTGTATGTATTTTTTTCTAGTGATATTAAAACTAAAATAAACTTAATATAAATGTCAAATTTATCCAGATGAATACCTCTTGTAATGAATTTATTTGTATGACTCAATTGTACAGTATGTAAAAAATAATAATAATAATAATAAAAAAAAGAAAAAAAAAAGCCAGTTTAAGTGTACGCACTAGTGACTTTATATTCACCTAAGGGCATATGGTAAACGTTTTACAAGTAGTAGCCTCAAAAGCTTTTGCTGTCCAATGTCAACCATATTCAGTAGAGAGAGAGAGAGAGAGAGAGAGAGAGAGAGAAGCCTTAAGGTATACAAGTAGGTCTCTTTACTAACTGAATGTCGTAACTACAGAAGTCACGTAGCAATGAAACGCGTCTCCGGTGAGCCAACTTGGATTTAGAGTACCTTATTAGCCTTTCTGTTACTAACGCTTTACAAAGAGAGAGAGAGAGAGAGAGAGAGAGAGAGAGAGAGAGAGAGAGAGAGAGAGAGAGAGAGAGAGAGAGAGAGAGAGAGAGAGAGAGAGAGAGAGAGAGAGAGAGAGAGAGAGAGAGAGAGAGAGAGAGAGAGAGAGAGAGAGACGAGGAAGAAGTTTGACACAAAGCTACAACCATTTAATATAAATTTAAAAAAAAGTATAGCCTCGTACAGTATAATGCATTCAATATGCTTGTCCTTAGTCCTTTTTATAAATATACTCATACACATTTGCAGTTAATGGTTGCAACAGCAAAAAAAACTTTAAAGATTTTGAAAATAGCCAATATATGACTGAACACTTCAAAAAATTCATTAGAAATTAATAGTATGAATATCTTTCTAACCGTTGATAGTTCCCCCTCTTTTATTATTGTTCTTATTAGTTATTATTAAACATTTTTTTATTATTCTTACTGCTAATTTATATACACAAATATAAATAAGTACGTAATAATATTAAGTCATATAATGTATTCATATTTATAATTAAATAGCAATTTCTCTTCAGCATAAATTCTACTCTTCTTATCCCACTCATTTTTAATTGTTTAAGATCTTGTTTAATCATGATTTTGACATATCTGGAGTTGAAATTTTAATTATAAATTTATATTTGTTATCCAAATCTTAAAATCCTTCATTAATTAAATATTAATTATTTTATGTACCACTACTACCAGTTTCCTTTGATTTCGTTTTGTTATTAGATTTATTCATTATATTATATAGATGCAGCATAAAAATAATTAAAAAACACACACACACAAGAAATAATGTCAATGCTGTCCCGTTATTTTGTGCTGATTTATTTTGTTTAACTTTAGAGATACCTAGCTTGTATTCTTAAATAATTCAATTACCCTATGGTTAACGTAGTATTATAAACCTTAATGAGAAATCAATCTGTCTACCTAACTAAAAATGTACAAATGTAATCAAGTTAAAGTACTGGAAAAAACAATAAAATATTTTTAATCAATTAATGTATAAACACTGGTTTTAATATAATCATATATACACAAGCAAATTTTTTTTTTATTATAAACCATTTTAAAGGTTAACTATTATTTAATGTGATTGCTTTTAAAGTAGGTTTAATGAGTGCCAAATACGATAAATTAAAGGAAAAATACAAAGTTTTTACTTGTCTTCTCTACAAAACTTGTTTAATTAGTTATATTATAAGTCTTAGCTTAAAACTTTAGAAAATCTAATTTTAGTTAAAAAAAAAAATGGCGCTTGTATATATATATAAATAAATTTAAGGTAAAGGTAAAGAATAAAGAAAAAAAAAGCTATTAAATAAAGCGAGGAATAAGGAAACTTTGTAATTAAATATCAGGCGGGTAAAATAAGATATTAAAAAAAATTTAAGAGTTTTTTCTTCTACTATAATCTTTTTAAAATGATAAAAAAAGCTATTGAATAAAATTCTAAATCTTATTGACTGTCAATTATAATTAGATTCATAATAAATCGTATTATATATTAGTTATTATATTTTATAGAAAACATGCTATCATCGGATCTTAATTATAAAACATTTTCTAACTTAATTTTCCTTTCTTTCTTTTTTTTTAAATCATATAGTATTAAATAATTAAGATCCTATTTTAATATAATATTGTTCTTTTTCAATATAATATTTTAACTTAAATAATACGTCAAAGTTCATTTTCATACATTCTTAATATAAAATGGATTACTTTCTTTAAAATAATATATTAAAACAATTTTATTTTCATCTCTTACGTCATCCATTTAGAAAAAAATTAAATTAAAATTTACTTAATTTGAAATTACCATATTTATATTCAAAAATATATATTGTGATATAAATTTTATTTTGTGACCTTTAATAATGTACATGGACATTTTGTACAAAGTAAGCTTGAAAATTATTAGTTTTATACGTGCTAACGTGTTGGCCTGGCTTTAAACACCTTTATATGTAACTATTAAACCTTACCATCAAAGAGAAAATAAAGTCATTTCAATTCCACTGAGAAAAATCAAACTTTTTAAATTGAGTTCTTACTTACTTTTTTTTTTTTTTTGTCACTACTGTTGGTTTTTATTACATTTTAGAATATAAAAATGAGGTCATTTCAAAGTAATAATTGTAAAATTACTACGGTGTAAAATTGTCAGTTTTGGGTATAAAGGTAACAACAAGAGATCTATTTAGAATTACGTGACTAGAATTAAAATAGTTTTTTTTTTATAATAATAAGTTCGTACTTTATAACTAATAAAGGAGCATAAAAAATATATAAAGTTATATAAGTTATATTATAAGTTATATAAAATTATAAAATATATAAATGATATAAAAAAAGAGTCAAGTATAGAAATAAAATGTTTGATATTAATTAACATTTTCTTTTTATCATCGCATTCTTAAATTTTATGAACGTTATATTCATATTTACGTTATGCTATCAATAATTGGGAAATTTTTAAATAATTGAGTTTCTGTGACATACTTTTATTATTATTATTAATTGTTACCTTTTTCTTTATGTATATATCACTGATGCATTCCTATGTATATAACACATTCAAATTTAAGGTAGTAGCGTACCGGCGTCGGCTATTAGACTCAAATTTTTCTTCTCAAAAAAATCTGTAATTTTGCACAATGATACTTCAGCTTGAGACAATTTTAAATATATAAAAATTTTCACCGTGCAAATTAATTTTATACGGGTTTTTGTAATTTAAAGCCCATAAGGCCCAATGTTAATTACAATAATTTTTCTTTTTTTTCGGGATGGTCAAACATCATGAAATTTTTATCACGGCTAAGTGTGACCCTTAGCTACACAGTGACATCAAATTTAGACCCAAAACACTTCTAGTTTTTGAGATATAAGGTTGGTACTCTACTCCCTTAAAACATTTCACTGACTAAATTATAATAATAATACATGATTTTTATTAGAGGCCAAAAAAAGGTACAAAGCCCACTTTACATGGTCCTCTGACTCTTGTTTAACTGACTTAAGTAAGAGTATTTCATCATTTTTGCTTTCAGTTCTATAGTATACAAAATTTTAAGTTTTAATTAACATGTAATACAAAAATTCATTAAAGAATTATGATATTTTCCATTACACATTGTTAATTGTTATAAAAAGATAAGCCTATTGTATATGCACCTAAATTAATGGAGACATCTAAATAGATTTTTTATTATGTATGAATTGACTTGTTCTATTCCGTAAAGACATAGAACACAATAAAATCTTTAATTATCTTGTTAATTGTAAATAATGACAAGACCAACGCTTGGTGTAAAAAACAATATTACTATTGCTTATTACTGTTACTATTTTACTATTGTCTTACTATTTCTTATTGTATGTGAATTAAAAACGTAATTCTTTAGAATAAATAACTTTAAATTAATTTGTCTAGAATTGCATAGTCACAGTCAGTAAACTACACAGTTTAATTATTATCTATTTTAGCTTTTAAAATAATGAATTTAAAAGATAATTAATAACATTTTAATAAAATTACAAAATTTCTTTTCATGCTAATTATAAAGTGAAATATGGTTTTAAAGTAACGCGGCATGTTTAAAGTAAATGTAATTTGTTATAATGTAATAATTTTCTCGTCTTCTACTCAAATTCTTTAGTCTATGCAAATATAACTTCATCTAATTTTAATGTTACTTCTAGACTTATATTCTATAGTCTTATGTTTGAGAACCAAGATAAGCTGTGAAATTTCTATATTGTTTTAGATTACATATAAGCTGTCATATAAAATTCAGTGACTCTTTTTTTGAATATAGTATACAGTTTTATAATGTGAAATATTTTACAAAAATTTTATCTGTTACTTTTTATTGCAAATGTATGTTTTATTTTATATTAATAATTTACTGTTGTTTTATTATATATTTAATTAAATTTATTTATGCATGAAAATTATATTTAAAATTCATGTTTTTCAGATTTTAAATTGAAGTTTCTTTTTTTAATATAAAACAGATTATAAGTAATATTATAATATATATATATATATATATATATATATATATATATATATATATATATATATATATATATATATATATAAAGACAATAACAATCAATAAAGTAATAATATAGTATAGTTACAACAATTGATAACACAATAAGCATTGGATGAGTGTCAGCGAGAGAGAGAGAGAGAGAGAGAGAGAGAGAGAGAGAGAGAGAGAGAGAGACTTTAAAAATGATATCAGACATCAATTTTTGCACAATAATCAATTTGTAAACCTTCGAAATTCAAAGAACTTAATTTTAAAAATTTGCTAGAACAAGATACTATGTAGTAATTGATACTATGCCTTGTACTGTAATATTATCGGATGCAAGTGTTACATTGTGTATTTTTACACTGTATCTTTCTTGTATCCTGTCTACCAACCAATTTTTATGTGTTATCATTTTGTGTAATATGAATAAATGCACATTCATTGAACATTATATTCCTGCTATTATACTATTTTCGTTCATGCTTTTTTGTTATATATTTTTTTGTTTTTAACCAAAAATTAAATTATAATATGCTATCTAGAGATCATGTATAAATAATTTTTTTTATCATTTAAAATATCAATGCGAAAAATAAAATAAATAACGCTTGCATAAAATATTGGTAGCACGATATATTTCTTATCTAGCTCTCATATTGTGCATTTTTTTGGTGTATAAGTCTGACTATCATTTCTCATTGTTTTGTTTAAACAAGAACCTGCTGATGTACAATGTTTTGTATATGATTGTAGGAGATAGAAATGAATAAACATATTTTGAATTTGAATTTGTAACAATGGTGTAATAAATAAATAATATTGTAACTAATATAGTAAAATTATATTGCAAATATAGCATTTTAACATATTTATAATAATACATTCTTTAATCTAATTATAATTACGTTGGATCTGTATATAATTTGAGTGTGCTCAGATTTACTATAGCACACAATATCTTAATCTTTAATTAAATTATTTATTTTTGTATTTCTTTTTGATTTTAAAAATATTTGAAGCTTTGAAGCTCACCATAATGAATCATTTGAGGCAACGAAGTTTGTTTTCAAACTTCATCAAAAATGTTACTCAGTAATAGAATCCTCTTACATAACAATATAATAGCTTCATGGCTTGTAGCTGTTTACCATAATACGTTTAACCATTTTCTCCCACTCTTCAATCACTTGAATCCCCTAGTCACGTGATCTTAATCACGGTCGTTTTCCGGTATGCGACTGATAAAATAAAAGTAATATCTTTTATCGACGTGAAGTTCAAAGTCTACTTTTCTATTTCTACTCTTCATTATTATAATACCTGTATTATTCTATATTATTTAGGGTTTACAATCACGCTTTAGTTCTTGTTGGTAAAGTGAGCAGTGTGGATGTCTTTTAGTGAACTAAATATATGTATAAAAATCATTCTAGACAATATTCCAGTTTTGGAATTAATTATAATAATGATAACATAAAGTGTGCTAAAGTAAATTAACCAAGACGTCGTGACCATCTAATATAAAGTAAGTGCTATTTATTTTAAATAATTATACTAATAATTTACTATATATTATAAAATAAGCTTTATAAGGCTCGCATGGTAATGTACGATTAATATACAGCACATATACATATAACAAAATTAAAGAGAGTATATAATTATAAAATATATTAAACTTCTATATGAATAATGTATGTTAAAACAGAAATAAAATATATGGACCGGAATTTTAAAAATGTTTAAGTCGTTCCATCAATCGAGGTATTAATTACTATACTAAAGGCACACAATAAAAAAAATATATATATTTTTTTTTTTTTTTTGGTATAATATTTTTATATGATTCGTATGAAGTACTGAACACGAAAAAAAAAAAATAATAATAGTATACCGCATATCTTCCTTTTACAACACAATATTTTGTTGTTGGATGAAAACTGCTTTACTCTACGTTGTAAAATAGAGTTAATTTGCAACAGAGTTTTATTTGTTTAGTGGTGAAAAGTAACTTTGCTATAGAACATAGTTAGAATAACGTGGCTATAAATCTTAAGTCCCTTAGTGATAATATCGAAATGCATTGTGGACAAGTCTCTCTCTCTCTCTCTCTCTACAATATCATCGTCCCTTAATGTCAGCCCCAGTCTGTTATGATCATAAATAAATTTTATTTACTGCCATATTTTGGTCTAATAAATCAAATATAAGTCACATTAAATCTCTAAGACAATCAATTCGTATGTCTAGAAGAACTATATAACCTTTAATACAAAAAAAAAGACTCCAAGCTAATGTACAGAATGTTTATAAAAAACGGCACGATTTTAAAAGCATAAAAATTGAAAGAAGCAAATTTACTTTAAAATCATGATTTTTGCTCTCCGCATTTGATTATTGCCTTTTTACCCCAGGTCAACTTTAGCTAACTTTTAATAATTTTAGGACACCAGCAAAGAGTTAGGGCACCTATTTGAATTCAGGTGACCTTTAACCTTTAAATAGCTAAAAGAAGCACCTAAAATGACGTCAATCGAACAGCCACAGCAGAAAAAAGTAGACTTTTTTGTAAATCTTTCATGTTTTACATTTTTGTCTCTAGCTCGCAAAATACTTGGTGCACTTAAATGTCAAAAACATTTTTAAAAATGTCAAGATTTAGACTTCATATATGTTGAATGTTTGATAAATATTAAAATTTGTTAAATTTTTAGGCGTTTAAAATCTTGCCGTTTTTTTCTAAACACCCTGTGCATTGTTACATAATGTTAAAGGAGCATCCCCTTGAGAATTTAATTAGATTAGTTGTGAGTAATTAATTCTATGTAACAGCTATAGCTTAGTGATTAACTTTTATGCAACACTCCTATCCTATAGCTGACTGCAGCTTATATGCAACAAACAAGGCGAACAAAGCAAGCAAACACCTATTTACCTTAATAATAAAAGTGACGTCACAAATAGTGTTATAGTGTCGGATATATAAACATAATATGGTTTATGTTATATATTGCTTTTATGTTATATAGCATTGAATTTAAGATAAAAAAAACATCAAGGAAAGATTTAAGAGATAAAATACTATGTGGATAAAATTGAAAGAAAATAATATAAAATCGGAAAATATCACATATATATATATATATATATATATATATATATATATATATAAAGCGTTTTCCTTTTAATACATAAAAGATAGAGAATCCTTGTGTATATCCATACCCATATTGTTTACTTTTTTTCTCTTTACTTTCTCAAAACAAACTTACAAGCTTTTAAAAAAACTTTTTTTCTATTTTTATTTATTGTCTATAAATATCACAAAGAAAGTTTTTCAAGTGCTATTTATGTGCAAGTCAAAGAGTATGTGTACTTATGTATAGCTTTTGCGTATAATATCGATCAAAAATATTGTCCAATGCATTAAAAAATAAAAAATAAAAATAAAAACTAATGGCCATACTTTGCAAGGACATTGAATTTACGTTTTCTTATATGATCATATCGTATTTTATAAAAAAAAAAAAAAAAAAATCTTGTGGATCTTATAATAAAATGTTTATAATACAGTAGTCATGCTTTTTTCAGTCATAAAAACATTTCCAATTTTAAACAGAGCGCATCAAAAATATTTCATTTCTATTGATATTACATAAATATATTTTATTGTTATTTTTTATTACAATTCGAAGAAAATATTTTATTGTTGTTTATATATACAGCATACACATATATATAGTAAGATTAGTAAGGTTAAGCACTACTCCTTAGTTACCTAAAGAATTTGCTGTCATTTAAACTGTAAGAAATTACGAATAAAAATGAAAAATATATGGTTTTGATAACATCATAAACCGTTAATAAAATACAAAATACTCATTAAAAAATTTACACAAAAAAATATGTCCAGTTTCTTTTAGCTTCGTAAAACAAAAATACAGATTACGTATAAACTCAATCGGCAAATTGTTTTTCAAAACGTGTTCAATTTTTGAAGTAAAAGAAAATATAATTTGATCTTTATTTGAACTAAAAGAAAATTCGTTTTATTCTTTAAGTTTAGAGCTCTTAAAGTCATAGTTGAAGAAAAAAAAGTTTGCTTTTATCTTATGCAATAAAAACAAAGCACGGAGAATACGAACTCCCTGTAGAACTACGATGCAAAATATATACGTATACTTATAGAAGAAAATGTTCAGTATAGAGAGAACATATTTTCTAAACTTGAGTGATAATTGTTGATCATTTCCTGGGTTATTAGCATCATAAAGTCGAAGTGTTGTTGAGTTAAATTAACTAGTATTATCAGCCACCACAAAATGTGCCTTAGACTTTCTCTTCTCTTTATCTTATTTACTTTTGCTAGAGTTGAAAACGTATTGTATACTGTACAGTATATGTAAGGAAAATTTAGCAACTGGACATTAATGTCAGAGATTGTAAAACTTTTGTAAAACTTCTTAGGTTTAGAGAAAAAGGCCGCAGAAAATACGCAAGGAAAAAAAACTGGGATTTTTATTTCTCCTTAAGTGAAAATGTAACTATTGTAACAAAAAACACATTTTCTTTTTAATGTTCTACGTTCTACCAAATACCATGATCAGTATATATATATATATATATATATATATATATATATATATATATATATATATATATATATATATATATATATATATATATACTTAGACAAGATTGAAACAAGATTATGTATTACCAAGCATTATATATTGTTCAATTATTTTATCACGTTCATGTATTTTGATGCAGTGGAACAATTATTGACCTTACTATTTATCAGCACAGTGATTTTCAAATTAATCAAATTGAGAATTATTGAACAAATGAGTTTTTGCTGTTAGCTTTGTAGAAGAAATAGCTGATAATATTAGAGTTTTTGAAGAAACGCTGATGGTGTTATATCCAATTAAAACTCAAACACTTTTATGGTACTAAACTTCATATATATATATATATATATATATATATATATATATATATATATATATATATATATATATATATATATATATATATATATATATATATATATATATATATATATATATATATATATATATATATATATACACAGTTTTTTATTGTATTATACTCGAAAATACAATAACGCTGATACAATATTCTATCAATATAACAAATTAATACTTTTACATCGTTATTTCAGCTAAGATGACAAAAAATATACTCAATTTCAAATAGCAATAAAGTAAAAGACAGTTATGACGAGGGGAAGCAAGACTATAGAGTCCATAGAGCGTAAGGCGATTGAGAAGGAAGAAGAGAGAGAGAGAGAGAGAGAGAGAGAGAGAGAGAGAGATGATCACTCATAATTCACTCGTACTTTTTTTCCTAATGATATTAACCATCAGTAAATATAAAATTTAATTTTGACTCTTCACTAAGAGTTTTCAAAATTAGTACGTAGTTACATGCACAAAAATTACATAAAAATATTGTATAAATATCTCTTCACAATTCATATAATAATATACAACCAATGTAGGCCGAGATATTTACATGGAAAAACACCCTATTGAAACACTGTAAATAAAATTTTAGTAATCAAAACAGTTTTGTGCTAGATTCAAAACAAAAAATATAAAGTACCATAGCTTGCATGTTCTGTAAAGTAAAGTGAATCTCAACAACATAAATAAGACACGTTCATTGGTTGATCTTGTTTTTTGGGCCGATACAAGTGAGTCACATAAAAAGCATGGAACTTTTATTTTAAAAGTTTCGTTCATTCTTATCAAGTTCAAAGTTCCAAATGAAGAAATAACAATGATCGACCATATGTATAAACGTAGTAAACAGGTAATAACGTCATAATCATATGGTTTAACAAAAGGAACATTTTCGAAGCTGGCTCAACTTTTGTGTGTAGTTTATAGAAGGAGCTTATAGCTCGTTCTATAAACTACACACAAATATTAAGCCAGCTTCGAAAATGTTCCTTTGTTATAAACAGCTGATTATGACGTCGTTACCTGGTTTTTTTTTTTAGTTAACTACCCCTTCATTGGGGTTAAATGGCCTGGGGTAAAAATACCATAAGGCCAGTACTTTTTTCCTATTTTCCACTTCTTGGAAGAGAGATAGGAGTGTTATTATTTTGGTAATGATTTTAATCATTACATAAAGCAATATATTTATATTTTGTTATAATTTGACTCTTTTTTTTATATTCTGGTATTTGGTATTGGTATGTAATATATAATACTATTTTTCATGCACTAAACCATACATGCATTATTATATTATTATTATTATTTACGTCGTTTACTGTTTACTACGTTTATACATATGGTCGATCATTGTTATTTCTTCTTTTAGAACTTTGAACTTGATAAGAATGAAAGAAACTTCCCAAAATAATTTCCAGTCTCAATATGCGACTCACTTTTACCGGCTCAAAAAAAAAAAAAAAAAAAAAAAGATCAACCAATGAATGCGTCTCATTTTGTTGGTCAGCCAATCACTGTTATTGAGATTCACTTTACTTTACAGAACGAGCTTATAGCAAAATATCCCAAACAATTAAAATACAATAATCAAAGCCTAAATATTATACAGTTACTAAAGCATAAGTAATAAAGTTATTATTTTATGACTTATAAATTACTCGCCTGCCAAAGTATATTATTGCAAGGTCTTAATAATCCTTCTGCTTTATAGTATATATAAGCAACGAGGTTATCACAATGATGTTGAGTTTCCATCTCGATTATTTATCACTCAATATTATATGCATATAACATATTATATAATACATATGAGCAGGTGTGTCACTGTAAGTGGCTTGTAAGCCTGTGTATGACAGATAATGAGAAATGAGCCCAAAGGTTAGACAGATATGTACTTCATAACATTGATGAAAGCAAAATCCACCAACATATGAACAATAAAATATTATTATCATCATTTTTTTTTCAATTACATGAGCATACTATTATTTTAATAATATGAGACATTTTATATGTATATAAATATCATACTTACATTATACTACAGTAATAAATTTATTAATGTTAAATAATTTATTAATTACTTCAGAGTTTATAATATGTAAACAATAGTATTATACTTAAATCTTTATGTAGGTGTAATAGTAACTCGAACTATGATACGAATCATATGTTTCTAGACTGTTAACCTATGTATTTTAATATGTAAATAAATAGTATGAATTTGATGCAAATTGTACTATTACATTATATAAGTTGTTGTCTGCACAAAGTTGTTTTTGTTGAAATTATATACTTATTTTGTAATTATCACTTCTTAGCATACAATGACGCTGTATTGTAACGTAACTAAAAATGCAATAGCTATTTTTTTTATTTGAAATAATCATATGATACATTTTAAATTTGGCACTGCATTAAGAAAAATAAGCAAAGTATGTAAATAACTATGCAGATTGTAATATAAAAATACACTTTTTCATATCTACACTTTATTTATAAAAAAAATGGACTCTCGAAACTTTAACGTGGTGATGTTTGAGAGACAGAGAGAGAGAGAAAGAGAGAGAGAGAGAGAGAGAGAAAGAAAGAAAGAGAGAGAGAGATACAGAGAGAGGGAGGGAGTCAATTTGAAATTAGCTAGTTGATATTAATGGAGAACCACTATAGTATTATGTATATTTAATTAATCCTTATAGGATTTGAATTAAGTAATTGATTAATAAATTAAATTTTAATACTAATATATCCAAGACACAATCGTTTACAATCAAAACTCATTATGCTATTTTGATCTATACGTAACATTTAATCTTCTCTATTGGCTCGATAAACTTTTGAGTGGTTCCTTTTTTTTTTTTTTTTTTTTTTGGTAAAATTGAGTGTCATTTCCTTCTTTTTCTTCTTTTTTATATGAAACTGCAAAGCAATTTCTATCTCAATTCTTCATATCTCCGTGTGACATTGAGAGATTAAAAGAAAACCCTTGTCTTCTCAAGTGACGTAGTTTACTGCTACAAAACCTTCTCTTCTGTCACAATAAAACTAACACAACAATCATAATTACAAAAGTTACAAAAGAGAAGTAGAGAACTCAAATAAAGTGGCAATAGTCGTATATTTCTTAACTTATTTTATTTTATTTTTTATCTCGGCTATATATAGTTTATATTTTTAATTTGAACTGTATATATTGAGCAATATATAGACGCTAACTTTTATTACGAATGTAACAAATCATTATTATATTAAAAGGGTAAAACACACAAACCTGCAAAAAATATAAATTGATAGCTATAATTATTATTTACTGATTTATTGGTATATAATTTTTAGTCTTTTTTAAAATTAAATACTGTAAATTTAAGATAAAATGTATAATACTCTTTTACTGCATGATGGAACTCTCTTATAGCTCACGTAAAATGTATTGACAATGTATAGTCACGCCATTTATTATTATTATCAATAAAAATAAGAAATGTTCACATTATTTGTCCTATATTACCTGTGTTACAGAAAATGCGTCTAGTTCAAATAGTATTAAAAAATTATAATAAATGAATCAGTGCATAAGCTGCAAAGAGTGGTCATTTATCGAATACAGAAGTATATATTTTTAATTGTGGCTATATATTTTTGCTGATATAGTCATTAAGTTATTGATATAACCTTTAACCTTTCTTGATAATTTGAATTACGCACATGACGAAGATACATCACAACATCTTGAAGCATCAATACTATATAAACTTAAGAATATTAGATATATAAATGAAACAAAAAATGTGTGTGTATAATATAAAGCCTTGTTGAACTTGCATACATTGGTAGTTACGTCACATACAGAGACAGAAGTCTTTTGTATTAGCTCACAATATTTTCTTCAGTCACTTTTTTTTTAAATCATAAATCTATCATCATATTATATTAAAAGCTGATTAAATTGAAGATACAAAAAAATTATAAGAAGTGTAACCCGTCTCCTATTATCGTACAAGGAAAACATTAATAATATTATAGTTAGATAATTTTAATGAATAAGTTTATTATCTAAACATTTTTTTTATTATTATTACTGAACATATCTTACAATTTTGATTTCAAGTACTTTATAAATCAAATATTATATAATATATTATAAAAATTCTGCCAACTGGTTTTATATTAAAAAAAAGAAAAATCATATAAGCAATATAATAATTTTATGCCTATTGATTTTTATAATTTTAGCTATATTTTTGCAATAACGTGAATTAACACTAAAATTACAATAGTTTAATTAAAAATAGTGAAGATGTACTTTTTTTATGTTTAAGTAGAAGTATGTAGTAGTAAATGATTATACTTAAAAACCATTTTTAAGTATATCGAGAGAAAAAAAGCAATTTTGATAGAGAGAGAGAGAGAGAGAGAGAAAGCAAGAAAGTAGTAAATAAATAAATAAAACTAAAAAGGTGAGATGTTATAGTTTAAACCATAAAAACAAAAGCAATTTTTCATTAAAACCATAATATGCAATCCAACGTTGATTGTTTTGGAATAGGTTTCACTGTTGACTTTAAATTATTTTGAGTAAGCAAAAGTAGTGTATCAAAAATTAAAATAACTTAACCATTGTTTTGTTTTAAAAATACATTAAATTATGAGATAGTCCTAAAGTACGTTTTGTTTTATCCTTTCAAGTCAAAGTCACATACAGTTAATGTAACATCAGACAATTACAGTAAAATATTATCAGAGTACAAAAGTAAACGTCCCGTCAGAAACAGAGAGAGAGAGAGAGAGAGAGAGAGAGACTACTACGCTATATGGCCTAGCGTGATAAAAAGATTATTTTATTTTTTTCATTTTATATGTTCAGGTCTAAACGAGCAGCTTATTGTTAAGGCGTCATTCAAAGAAACGGATAAAGAACACTAACGAGAGAGAAAAGATGAGTTGAGCTTCCTTTTCTTTTTTTTTTTTTTCTATCCACTTTTACGTATACTCTAAAAAGAATCCTCGCCTTAAATATACAGTTCAAAAAGCTTAGTATATATATATATATATATATATATATATATATATATATATATATATATATATATATATATATATATATATATATATATATATATATATATATATATAAAATTTGCGTTATTTTTAATTTGAAATTGAATTAAGTACGATGAATTGATGTAATAATATTTGATAGCAATCATGAAATAAAAAAAGTATACAGAAAAATATTTTCTCAAAATGACTTTTCAAAATAATTTTGTTCTCTCCATGGTCTTTAAAATTATAAATTATTTTATGAAGTAATTTAAGCGTTATTTGTATAATATGATAATGATTAAATTACCAGATATTCAAATAAAGAAGAATAATTAAGTCTTTAAGTACAATTATATAGTTTTAAGATTTAGTAGCTTTATCTTATAAATCTTATAATAAAATAATGGTGATTGAGTAAAGTACATAAAAGTTATTTTAATTTTAGTTGCTTAAATGAAGAGAGTTCTTAAATTCACTTAAACTAGAAGTGGCAAGCTAAACAATAAAATCGTGTAAATACGAAATGGTTTGCTTTAAGAGTTTCTCTAGCTCTGTTCAAGTATTTAACGACAAGCCGAAGCTCAAGAACTTCTTCTCTTATTTTCTGTAATATCCAAAGAGGCGCCACGTTCTATACTGGTTCTATATCATCACTGGATAAATCTCCATCACCAGTTGCTAGCGCCACATGTGAATTTCTCTGGAATCAAATCAGATTTTAAAACCATAACTTGAAAACATATTTGGTTTCTTTTTTATATTTATTAATATAATAATTCATTAAGTCTATAATTTTTGTTTGTCAATGTGAGGATTCTTAGTTCTAATCTAATAGATACTGACACAATAAACCATCAAAAATAAAAAGAATTTTTGGTTTAATGATTATACAACTATTTATCATTTTTCATAACAAAATACACTTGAAATAATATGTATATTTAAAAAATTAGTCGGATGTACTGTAAAATTTAAATTACTTCGTTGTACTATTAATTTCAAATTTTATGTATTAACAAAATAGAATATATTTTTTCATTGATAATCGGTCAATTTGCACAGTATATTGTCCACTAAAAAAAAGCTTCTGTCAATTCTATTGTCTAAAAGAAAGTATCACCTATACAGTATTTTTTTTTATAGAAATTCTACACCAAACTTAATTAATGATGATTTACATACATTTCACCATCACATTGGTAGAAATTTTTAAGAATAAAAACAAGAATATTTAGACGCAGGCGGTTCACAGTAACAGTTTCAATTTACAATCAGCAAATTAAAAAACAGTTTCAATCAATAGTCAGATAAAACTGCATTAAAGCAAAAATGATAACAGTCGCGTATAATGAATTATAAAATATACATGCAGCCAAAGTTTATTCAGCATTTTTTAAAATTTGAATTTTGAACACATATCACCATAAGCTTTTTTTCAAAATTAGAATCAACGATTTTCATAATATTCTTTAAAGGCGTAGAACACCTTGAACAAAAAACTTGCCTAATATCCTAACATACCTAAATATCATCTTTAATTTGGCCGGAGTCATTGATTTCTAATTTATTTTCCATTCACACAATGTCAGTTGCGGGTTTACTACTTCACAGCTCGCCTGGTCCACGCGCGCGGAAACAAGCGAGCTGTGACGTAATAAACCCGCAACTGATATTGTGTGAATGGAAAATAAATAAGAAATCAATGACTCCGGCCAAATTAAAGATGATATTTAGGTATGTTAGGATATTAGGCAAGTTTTTTGTTCAAGGTGTTCTACGCCTTTAAAAGTAAGCATTTTTATTTTTAATAATTTTATTCATTTTTCTAAATAATTATAAATTTTTGCAATGTTTATTTTATATCATAGTTTTAATCTAGAACAAGGCTAATGTGAACATTATTGTAATAAGACATTTAATATTCATAAAGAAGGTAAATAATATAATGTGAAGTATGAAAATAACTTCAAAGTAAGGTTTCTTATATATATAATCTTTCTCTATTTTACACTTGCTAAGATAAACAAGAGTATAAATATAGAAACACACTACACAGTGTACACACTAATCACACTATACTTGAATAGTTCTCTTGATCACTTTATACTTTGCATATTATAGTTCCTCCAGGTCAACTAGTATAATGTATAGAGAAAATCATTTGCATCGCAATAGGTCTTTAAGTATATTCTAAAACTATATAATCTTATTAAATCCATGGGTTTATAAAGTGTGACCTGAACTTTATCTAATTGTGCACTTCAAAGTAAACTTTAATTAAGTATAAAATCTATTTTAGGTGTATATATGTTCTTAATATGCATATATAAATAAACTTTTCAAGTAGGTAAAACTTCCTTATGAGCATCTTGTCATGAGCATTCAACTGTTATGGGAGAATACTTTGGATACACTATCATTATAACAGAAAAAAAAATCAAAAAAAGGGATTGTAAATTAAAAAAGAAAAAAAAGAAAGAAAAAAAGAAAGAAAAAAGAAAAACAACAAGAACATTATGTAACTTAAAGCCATAGACCACATAAAACAACATGACTGAAGACAACAACTAAAGACAATTTTTACCAGAATTTTAATGTAGCCTCACGAGAGAGCGTGAAAATACTGTAAAGTATGCAACTTGCGTGACTATTCATGTTTCTGATGTCAGAAACATGCAAAAATTAGTAAAAAATGTTGTGTGAGTTGCATAAATCAAAATTTTCTGATCACTGCTACGGAGCTACAGTTGAGTTTTTAGACAAACTAAAGCTATTTATGTAAGTCCTATCAAGTGTTTTGTGATATAAATGGTTACATATGTTTTCTTCTGGTCTATTCCTTTAAAAGAAATGTTTCATAATAAATTAAATTACTAAAACTGACATAAGAAAAATTATTTACGTATATGTGAAATTCAGTATTCTACACGTTACATTTTCTGTACAAAAGAAAAAAAAATCATTATAATATAAACTATAATAATAAGAAACTTTTATCAGAGCTATATTTTACATTAAAAATGTAAAACAAATGGAGGGTAAAGGAAACTGGCAAGGGCTTTATCATAGTAAAAGAGATAAGAAACTTTATTGACCCAGGCAGTTCATAGTAACAAATATAGTTACAACAAGCATTGTTCTATAGTCATTATTTACAATAATTGAAAATTGTAATGAGACGTCCTTCTATTTTTATATATTTTATAAAAATGTTGTTTACATCACTCAACTTATATAAATTTTAAATCAACAATAAGTTCAATTATTTTTATTAATTAGTTCTTAAATTTTAGCATATAAATATTATATAATAGTAGTAATTGATTTTTTTTTACTAAATTTTAGTAATTTGATAACCATTTCATCATAATCATCATGTTTAATGTTATAATATTAATTACTATTCTGAATTCATAAATTATTCTTTTCTATCTCATTTAGTCAAACGTACAATTTCATTGTATTATTATGGTAGAAATAAATAAATAATTATCTACCAGCCGTGTATAATTGCTTTGTAAAATGTTGTAGAATAAAATGAATGAAAATGTTAACATGTAAATTAACCTGAGAAGTTTTGTAAAATAATAATAATAATAATAAAAAAAAAACGATACAAAAAAGTTAACATTTTGTGGAAATACAGTAGAGCTGGATTGTTTTTATTCATATTGAACATTCCACGAACCGTGGAACAGTTTGCAATAATATTATGAATTATAACTATAGCTATAAGAGAAGGAAAGAGTGGAGAGAGAGAGAGAGAGAGAGAGAGAGAGAGAGAGAGAGAGAGAGAGAGAGAGAGAGAGAGAGAGAGAGAGAGAGAGAGAGCTAGAGAGAGAGAAAGAGAGATAGCACGGAAAACATTTTAAATAAAAAATAACAAGCAATAATTTAAATTGTTATTCTCGTAAAAAAATGCGTTGAGTGCTATGATTGCTACATACTTCCATGCAGACTTTACAAGTTGACTGTCTACAATTTTAATACTTTACCTACTGCATGATCAAACAATTTCAGAGCTCAAGACTAATAAAAAGGAGAAAAAAAACATTTATAAAGCCTCATAAGGTCTAACGCATATTGTATGATTCAAATTTGGCACAATTTGACTTAATTTTTTAAAAACATATTAAATGTGTAGTATGATTTAGCATCAGGGGTAAAAGTGATGTGAAATATGCCGGGAATGGTCCCGGCAAAGGAATTCTAATTAACATTGGGCTTATATGGAATTGTCCCAGTATAAAACTCAAAGCCCAATTCTACCCTTGTCTAGCATGATTTCACTTTGACAACTTTTTTTATTAACTGATTGATACATTAGTAACTTTCAAAGTTACTTAATTCAAGAATACGAAATTGTAAAGGAAAATGTCTCATAATTATGTGCAATACACAAAACACTATAGCACTGTTTGTAATATTTGTTCAAGTTCTGAGACCTCATTATATTTTGAATGACCTATGAGTATGAATGGTTAATGTAATTATAACTACAGATAATAATAATATGCTACTAGAGCTTTTCAAATGTAATTGCAAACTTTCTGCAAAACTTTTGATACAATTTATTGCGTCAGTTTGATCTCATAAACTAACTCTATATCCTCCTGACGTATTACATTTACAAACGTTTCATTACAAAATATAAAAACTGTGTAATATTTCTGTATGTGTGAAATTTAAGGCACCATAATGAACTAGCTTCATATCTTGTAAGCATTTATTACTTTAAGTACACACCTAAAAAAAAAAAAAAAATGACAATGATTATTTACGAGATGGGACGTAATATTTTACATACAAATATTATGTCCCTTCTGTAGCCTCACAAACTGGAGAGAAAACTTGTAAAGTAGGCGCTACAATTTCTATTGTAGTCCCGGAATTCATAACGTTATGAATTCCTAAAGTTTTCTACAGTTTCCTACAGTTTTGTAACCCTATTTCATGAGTGCTTAGAAAGGGTTGAGGGACATAGTATCAGTATGAATGATGGTCCAGTCTCATGAATTTTACGTTTTTAGTTTAAATTTTTTAAGGTCAAGATCTCTTTAAGTACAATATAATAGCTTTTGTGGTGATTATTAAGATTTTGTTAAAATAATGTGATTTAGAAAACACCTTTCTGATTGATTTTATATTTTACTGCGCAAAATAAAAAAAGTGCTTGAGGTTTAATTCAATCGCTTTAAAAAATAAAGTGCAAAATCATCGAACTCATTGTTTTACACAGCAAATGAGGCTTTTATTTCATTATTATTATTTTTACTTAATGCTGCTTTTAAAGCTCAATAATTGATATTAACATAAACAGCATTGTGCTAACATTAAAAACGGAATATAAGTATAATATGCATACAAATATTTTTAATAAAAAAATCCTTCTGCGCACTTAATTTTATGAAATATACTTCGAAAAACTTAAATTTTTTTAGTCATATTTATTTTTTTCTTTTCTTGAGAAAAAAGTTGTCAGGTGACAAAGAAGTTGCCTAAAGCATATTACATAAAAAAATGTTTGCTAGGTTGCTAGATATCAGTCATCATAAAAAGTAAACTTTATATATTCATGTACATACACATTCATGTATTAATCCATAAACCGCACAATCATTTTGTACCCCTCCCTGCTACTCTCAAGTTTTTACATTGCCTTAGGCATTAGAACTTATATTAAATTCCTGTATCGACAGTTTGCAAAACCAATGTATAAGTACCATGTGGTGACTGGATATGAAAAAAAGTCATATATTTCTTTTATAATATAATAACTTCAAAGATATAGCCTTTTTTTTTTTTTTTTTTTTTTTTTTTTTTTTTTGAAAATTTGTACGTAATAATCTTATTTTGCCCTTAGTATAGATAGAAAAGTTTTCAATTCCAGAGTTTGTATATTTAAAAAAGAAAAAAAAACTCCAATATTATTAAAAATATTTGAAATTGTATTATTGTTATATTTATGAAAATGCCAATATATTATATTTTTATGTGTGCATGTACAGAGAAATATTATTTTAAATATAATAAAGCTTTCGTTTACTTTTTTTTTTTTTTAAACTATATGAATTTTGACATGTACTTTAAATTTTCTACAGTATATATTTTCTCTCGCATGATATTGTTCCAAGAATACAAATGTCAATACACGCAATACTTTTTATATTTATGAACTTTTTTATAAAAGCTTTGAATATTTTGAAGGTTGCGTTGTTATACGAAAAAAAACTTTGATGCTTTGAAAGAATTATTATGTGCGAGAAAAGAAGAAAAGAGGAGAGAGATTTTATAACTAAAAAAATATCAACTTTCTCTTATTTGTTGTTACATCTACTATTATTTATCAAAGTATTTTTAATTAATACTGGATATCCTGATGAATTTCTTTTTCGTATAAAAACAATGAATAAGTATTACTATTAATCTGATGTACGCTATAAAATACTGAAACGCATATTATTTCTTTTTACTTGAGCTTATATTATGCAAGTATTTTATTACGACACCATATATAAATTTATCGATGTATAAGAAGTATAGTAATATATAGAAGTATATACTTTGAATATAGTATATACCCTCATCTGTTGAAACGTTAATATTCCCATGAGTATAGAGTGTGTATGTATATAGTATAATAGTAGCTAGGACATCAACAAAGCTGTGAATAAAGCTTTGAATGTGTCTCAAAGGACCAAAAAGGGCTTACGATACCCGTCTCGCACATTTCCGTTTCCGTTATGCCCCATACAGAATATTATATAAGGATGAACATTTCATATTATGCATGTCAGTTTCTACTTAGCAATTCTTTTATTGTATTGCTAGCATTATATTGACCAGGAAAAAGTAATCTTTATTACATTTGTCATTCTTAAAGGTATGATAAACTTACCTTTTTTTTATCATTTATAATATTAAAATAATAATTAACATACCTTATTATTAATAAATAAGAAATGAGCACGTTGATTTTGTATTTAATTTCAGTCCGACGTTTTAGTTATTACTTATATGACGTCACAATATTTTTGGACTCTGCATCATGAGCCAATCAGAATCAAAATTTTAAATTAAAAATAACGTAACTCAAATAAGTGATAAATAAACCACCAAAAGTATATACACACAACACACACACATAAAAGACTATTAAGCCGTAATTTTTTATTTAATTACAACTAGTACAGTATATACTTATCTTATTAAGATTTATTTAATCTTAAAAATATAGAGAATTAGTTGATATACATACTTTTATTTTGGTCACTTCAAACTACCTTGGATTTGTGAAAAAGGATTATGATCAGCATGCTGTAGTTGAGTAACTATTAGTTGTCTCTCTTTGCCCTTAATTATGGTTACTATGTTAAACTAATACTTACCATATACAATAATATAATATAGATACAATAATAATACAATAAATTGATGTCTAGTGCAAACGAGACTCATTAAATAACAGAGATGTTGAAATTTGTTTGAACGTGTTTTTAATTAAAATATGACATCATACTTTATATCTGCAAGCGTTTTTATGTATATAAAAAAGATGCAAATAAAAAAATACAGCTGTGCATAATTAATTGCACTTCGTAGTAAGATTGCATCATTCTTATATTACAATGTTCTTGTTCAACATTTTGTTTTTCTAATTTTATTAAATAACAACCTTCATAAGAAAAGTTTAGAAATCGTCTGTTCTTGATTCTTTAAAAGTTGCATGGACTAAATTATAATTTTAAATAGATATTATTGACCCAAACATAATTGTGTATGCTATATATATATATATATATATATATATATATATATATATATATATATATGTGTGTTCTACTCTATATAAAGAACGGAACGTAATAAATGGAACGTAATAATGGAACGTAAAAAATCTTATATCTTATAGTCATGATGACTAAAAAATGTATTTCTATTTTAATAACCATATTAGATTGTAATTGATTCGGCTTCAAATTTGGAAGATTGCTGATAATCGTTATTAAAATCAAACTTAGGTGAAAATATAACGAAACTTTGAAGGACTGTTTTCAGTTATTAAGTTTTACAGTTTCATTAAAAATACTTTTTTTTTTTTTTTTTTTTTTTTTTTTTATATAACACGTTTTTAACGTTTTTATAGAGGTATGAAACTTTTTATATTAAAAATTATTTCAATATTTTTGTATTTCATTAACAATATGAATATGATTCCATATATTTGAAATCCTTTATAATATCCTCCTATTATATTTTTCAATCGACAATTTATATTATAGGAAATAACATTAATCTTGATTTAAAAAAAATGTAAATATAAAAAACAAAATACAAACTGGAATTAATATTTTTCAACTCAATAATTCTCAACAGTATAAATATTGTTTATTGATATTCAAAAATGTTCACGTTAATTTAATTTACAAAGATTTTTTTTTTCATTGTTTCAAACAGAAAAGCCTTATTAAAAGTTATATATATATATATATATATATATATATATATATATATATATATATATATATATATATATATATATATATATATATATATATATATATATATATATATATATATATATTTGTATAAAATAATTATTTTTATAAAGAAATAAAATATAATGTATATTTAAATTTTTCATTGTTATATTATATAACTTTAAAAGCAATTTATAATCAATCCAAAATTTATGTTTTGCTGAAATAAAAAGGTTTTTCTATTTGTTTATTATTGCTACAGAAAAAAAAAATGAAAAAAAAAAAAAAAAAACAATAAGTTTTTTCCCCCCTTCTTTTATATCTCTTCATGCCATGTAATTAATCAAGAGAGAAAGAAATTTTAATTTTCATCACGTTCCAATGTTTATCTTTATACAGTAAAATAAAAATATTACATCAAATTATAACGTTTTTGAATAAAACCAACAGCAACAAAAAATGTTAATAATAATAACTTGAAAAAAGTTTGTTTAGAATAATTTAAAAATACATACTTTTTAATTAAAAGTAATATAATACGTACCATAAAATAAAAGTTTTCGTAATGAAATGACAATTATTGTTATAGGAAAGAATAAAAACAGCGCAACTTACTCTTTAAAAAAGGAAGAAAAAAAAAACTAATACCTACTTTAAATTAGTTACATATTTATATATATACAAAAGAGAGCATTTATTTTATAATGAATATACAATACTTTATACTGTTTCCTCTTTTCATTATCAAAGCAAAAGAGTTTTGCGTACGTACTTCTTCATAGGATTCACTAATATTTTTGTTTTATGAAGAAAAAAAAAAGTTTAGAAGTTCACTTTTTTATATCAGGTTTCAAGAAAAAAAATCTTTATAATTAAAATTCTTTTAATCAAGAAATTTTTATTACATTTTTTTTAATAATAGAGAAATAATTAAAAAATCTTTTTGGAATAAATTAATTTTTGAAAGGAATAGCATACACATTTTAAAAGGATATAACTTTGTGTTTTTAATATTATTTTTATGTTACGTTATTGTATATTGCAATCTAAAACTGTCGTTTTGGTTACTTAGCAATCGAATATAAATAAATCAAATATTGCTGCTGATAGAAGTACAAAACCTAATTTTTATTTATAATAAAACCAGCACAATATATCGATATGCTTCACTTATTACCATAATAAAAGTATTTGAAAATGTTATATGAAAAAAAAATCATTTCATCCAAGTATTGCTAAAAAAATAATTCCACAAAAATCACAATATATAATGTAGAAAAAACAATAATAAACGAGCTGGTATATGGCGGAGTGGTAAAGGCAGATGACTCGTTAACTCCTGTAGTACTTACCAAGCACAGATTTGAGCCACTATTCAGTGCGTACTGTATGTATGTAATATGTATACATGTTTATATATTCCATGTCAACAAATTCAGGAGGTGCATGATAGTTATGATTGCATCGTCCAGCCTGCCTAGAGTTTTCTAGCTTGTCATGGTGAATGCCGGGCTGAATGTATATTTAGGTTGTAGCCAGCCTGTCCATTGTAAACGTCAATAAGATAATGACTTGATGGCACTACGGTAATGATGTAGCACGAAAACACAATAACGCAAAGAAAAAGTTATTGATTCTATAAATAAGCATCTGTGTGTGTGTGTGGCATACAATGCAATAAATCTTAAAAGTATTTTCAAGGCGAGTTCTCATTTAAGTTTTATTTTCTTTCTCTTTTTTTACTTAAAATATCAAAAACTGTCACAGCTTAAAGAAGTAAACAAGAATATAAAATGCAATTGTAATGGTTCGTTAGTGAATCTGTAAGTTATTTGGTAATCAGGGAGACACGACAGCTATGTAATTTTATTTGCTTTATGAAATGATTATACAAGAGAAGAAAATGAAGAAGTATATTACTAACATTAAATGAACCACGATGATTAAAAAAAAAGCGTGTTTGTTTAACGGAATGTTAATCATATAATAACAAGGACAATTGCGTTAATAATTATACAAGCACATTTGGCAAAACATGTTTGTTTATTTAGTTACTAATAATATAAATGTTTATTTACATCCAAATTAGAACTACAATTGCTATATGTGCTAATACCATGCAAAATTAAGTAATTCAGTCGGTATGTTTATTAAATAGAATTATTTATTGTTAAAATTCAAATTTAAAAAATATTATTTTGATTTATATTTAGCTTGTAACTATACAAAAATATGGTGTTGTTTGAAATTATATAACTTAAAATATCAAGTTGAAAATATACACGCAATTTAGACTTTACTGTAGCCATAGGTCATATAACTGAAATATAAACAAAGGTTTATTTGCATAAGTTGTCTTTGAAAATAAACACATATTTATAATACTCTACATCTTCTTAAGGGGGTAGGTGACCGACTGTTATCTCGCAAACTAGGACGGTTGCGAATAATAATAAATAACACAAAGTAAAGAAGAAATGTTACTTAAAAATTTAGTTATGTCAAACATGTGAAAACACGATCAAATATTAAAGTTATTACACTTTAAAGATAACATGTAAATGTGGAAATTCAAATTTGAGCGGGAAATTTTAGTCAAATTAGAAACTTTTTTACAATTAAAAATATAATTAAAATTTTTTTTGGTATAAAAAAATATATTTTAAATTTACTTTGTTTTATTTGAAAATTATAGTGTTTGTTTTATTGGAACTAAATCATGTACAAAAAATTATTGGGAAAATATAGTTGTTCTTTTAGCGATTTCCGGTCCAAGTCGGTCCCCCACCGCCTTAAAAGGAAAAAACTCTACATCCCTTAAATTGTCATATTAAGAAGAAAAAAAAATCAAACTCAATGCTCAATGCTTTATAATTTTACAGTCAAAAACTTCAAATACAAACTCTAAGACTATTTAAGTATGCTCTAAAAGTACATTTCTCATAATATAAAGATTTTATTCAAAAGTTTGAAGTAATCATTAAAATTTGCACTAAATAAGACTAAACAGTTTCAAATACAATTTATATACAGTTTTATGTAGTCGCTTTTATGTGATTCTTATTGTTGCCAAGAAGTCACACGATTGAAGGAATAAATCAAACAAAAGATTCTCATTAACTTTCATTGAAAATATTTTTCTAATGTCAATGCTAAATTAGTTTTTGAATATAAAGTACTTTTACTTCACAAAAAGTTTTTATAATTAAATACAGTATCTATCGAAGCAAATCAAAATCATTACAATTTTTTTTTATCAATATGATTTGTTCTTACTTTTCCTTTTTATTTTATATTTTAATAAAAGATAAGCTTGTTTCAATTCAATATATATAACCTTTATGATTGAAAATAAAGTTTGCTTAAATGAATATTGAAATATTATTCTTTTCTTTCAATAAAAGTTAATGTATGAATTTATTATTATTATATGAACATAACAAATTAAATTTCATACTTAAAAAGAATTCTTTTTAATACGATTATTACCAACAAGTATATATAAAAAAAGGGTGGGAAATAAAGTAAATGAAATTAAATTAATTAAAAACTTATTAAAAAAAAAAGTATTTGTATACTACCTTCTTGTATTTTCCATTAGCATTTGACGTACAAAAGTAAAAGAAAAAAAATTAAAATTTCATAATGCAATTAACACATTAGAACCTTTTCTCGTAATTTATTATGTTCATAGCTCACAATATACACTTAAATGAGTGACTTAATTAATATGCATATTTAAACAAAACATATTAAAAAATTTATATTAAAGGAATAGAACACATTGAACAAAAAACATGTCTGGTATCCTAACATACCTAAATATAAACGAAAAATTGACCGGAGTCATTGATTTCTAATTAACGTTGATATTTAGGTTTGTTATGATACTAGACATGTTTTTGTTGAAAGTGTTCTATGCCTTTAAAGGAATAGACCAGAACAAAACATTAGCATTTACATTAAAAAAACTTGATGGAACTTACATAAGTTTGCCTAAAAACTGTAGCAGAGATCAGAAAATTTCAACTTATGCAACCAGCACAACATTTTCATACTAAATTTTTGTTTGACGTCAGAAACAGGAATAGTCACGCAAATAACATACTTTACAGTATGTTCACGCTTTCTTGTGGGGTCACATTTATATTCTGGTAAAAATTGTTGACAGTTTTAGAGATTCTTTTTTTGTGTTTAAACATTAAAACGAGCATATTGTTTCATATGGTTTATGAATAATTTAAAAAAAAAAGTTTTTTTTACTCTTACAATAAAAAAGATAGAGACAACTATTAGCTTTCAAATAAATTGTAATACAAAATAAATTACGTTACTTTACAATGGCTATCTACTACGGTAAAAGAATGAGTTCTTAACTACTATAGTATTGAATATTAATTAATAAATTACTTAATCAAGTTTCATTGTTAAATAAATGATGAGTAAAAGTACATTTGTTAAATGTATAAATTTTATTACGTACCTTTGTGTGATGTTGTGAAGTTGTACGGTGAGGTCAGCCTAACTGGACAGTTGTTGTAACTTAAGTACTATTGGGTAGAATATTATAATAATTGTTATCATGCAGAATTGAAAGCAACCCCTTTATAATCAAGATTCAAATGTTCTGTGGTAGAATTCTATGTAGCATTCTGTGTGTTGAGTTCTTTGCATAATCGGTGTCTATACTAAATCCCTAAAAATGTCCAGAATTAAATATCGATTTTTATATATATATATAAGAGTAGTTTTGTGGTTAAAATGTAAATTTTTTAAAGAGATTAAGAATGTTTTTTGTTTGAATTTTATTTAAATCTTATAAAACCCTAAAGATTACTATGGTTAACCATTTTTTCTTTATCTAAAAAGTAAAAGGATCTTACATTTTTTTTTATATATATAAATAAATATTCTAAATATTCAAGATTACTTTTGAAACATACATTTCTTCAATTTATTTATTTAATTAAACTTTATCATATCACTAAATCTTATGCATTTTTATGTTTCTTCATTTAAAAATGTTTTTTGTTATCATTAATGTATTATATTAAAAATAATTAAAGAGATTTAAAAGTTATAGGTGACTATTTACTATCATATCTTAAATAATATATAATTAGGAAAAAAATGACTTTGCGATAGGTTGATAATTAAAAGATAGATAGAAACACATAAAAAAGAGAGGTAAAAGATTCTTGGGGAATGGGAGATAATGAGCTTAGTTCAGGGACCCCGCAAAAGAGAGAGAAAAATATTCAAACCCAGGCCGAAATATGACGCATACAAGATACTACATACAAGATAAGGACACGCTCGACCAAATTGGGCCGCCGCGAAATTCAAAATGAGCCTCTAAGCCAATCAGCGCCCGAGTTGAACGTCACGTGATCAATATTGACCAATCGCAATGCCGCTAAAATTTACATGGGACCAGTTGGTGTCGCTATCTTGTATGTAGTATCTTGACGCATAGTGCGCCGTATGCACTCTCTTTTGCGGGGTCCCTGAACTAAGCTCATTATCTCCCATTCCCCAAAAATCTTTTACCTCTCTTTTTTATGTGTTTCTATCTATCTTTAAATATCTTAAATAATGTAAATAATTATTAATACACCAAAGTCCAACTGATTTATTTATTTATTTATTTTTATTTTTGGTTTTATTTACACAACATTCATACAATTTGGGCATGGGTCTCACAAAGCATGAAAATTATGTGAGCATAACCATATTGAAAATAACAATAGATAAAGCACATATAATATTTACATAAGAAAAGCATTATTAATAGAGATTTTACACATTTCAGATACAGACATTTTTATATTACACTAATGTTGTACATCTATATGTATACATATATATATAGTTTAAATAGACGAATTAAAACTTTCTTTTTCCATTTTCAATCGTTGTTTCAGTCCAATTTTTTGATGTATTTTTTTGCCACTTTAATGTCTGGTCACTTAATAAGGAATTTTTTTTAAAATTATTTTAATACAATAATAATAATAATCACCACTGAATTAAAAATTTAAATCTTCTTATCACAATCATCTTTCTTTAAACTATAATATTTTTTAAAACATTTAATAATTATTTTTATAATAATATTATTTTTTTTATATATATATTTTTAAAATTTACAACTGTTATATTATAATATATTATGTATGATATGCAACATCTAAGTATTTTATTTGGGTTTGTTATAATATAATACATATTATAATATATTATTTATTTTTTTCACATATCCCGTATTTTCCGAAGTTTGAGAAAAATGTCTCTCAAAACACGTTAAAATCTGTTTTTGTTTCTGTTTTTTGTTTTTAAACTTTGTTTCCTAATGTGTTTTTTATACATATATAATTTCATTAAATATAGAACTTATATATGTATAAATATGTGTCATAAGTAAAAGAAAAGAAATAAAACGCTTGCTATATTATTTATACGTATACTACTAAAACTACTTTTACAATTATTACTTATATTTTATACATTAACATAATCACAGTTATAATAATACATTGTTTTAATAATATTTTCTTTAAGCATCAATTATAGATACTATTTTAATTACTTGTTTTTACTGCTTTTTATTTTATTTTAAACAACATTTAAATATAATGCACAACAATTTTTTTTTATTATATTATACTTTAACTAACAATAAGATAAATTATGAACAAGCCTCCAATATAATATTTATTTTTTTTATAGCTCTTTATTTACTTTTTATACAACTAACTTTCATTAAAAAGGAACATTTTTTTTGTGTGTATGTTATATGTGTGATGCTTATATTATATATTTATATAACATTAATATTTAAACATTAACTTATAATAATATTTTACATTAAATGTACATTGTTATTTCTATAATTTTTCTGCTTATATTTGCTTAGAAGTTGAGTATAACTACTTTTTTTTCCCTCATGTATAATATTACACTTTTTGTTCTCTCGTCTTTTTGATGTTATTTGATGTTTATACGTATACTTATAGGTTGCCATTTCATGCGTATGAGGCTCTGACACGCAGGAATAGTAACAAATGAAGTACATTTACCTCTAAATAAGATGATGAATTTTATACAATATTTACGAGAGTTTTTATTAAACTTGTGTTGTGCTTTCAACAGACATTTTTTTTTTTTTTTTTTTTTTTTTTTTTTTTTTTTAATACACCACAAAAATATATTTAAAATTTAATCAAAATGATTTAGGAATAAATTATAAAGTAAATGTAATTATAATAATAATGGAGATATACCAGCTCAAAGTATATCACCATTTTATTATAAATAAAATATAAATAAAAATCCTCACTGACATTTTGATTAAATTCAATTTAATTTAAGTGGTTTATTACATTAATATAGTAAGTATATTATTATTTACTACATATATTTTTGGGGGGGGGGGGGGATGTATTTATCGGAATTTACGAGGTCTATAATTTGATCTTGATTTACTACCACATAATATCCTTTTAAATGCTTGCCTAAATTCAGGACTAAATATTGTATAAATAACAGGATTTAATGTTGAATTAAAGTAACCTAACCACAAAAAGAAACTTGCTACATAATCATTAATATAACATGATTCACATAATGGCATTAATAATGCCATTATAAAAAATGGTAACCAACATATAACAAAAGCTCCTGTAATAATAGCAAGTGTTTTTGCAGCTTTTCTTTCACGTTTTGCTTCCATTGATTCTTTTTTCTCTCTACGATCTTTCATAGGATCACGTTTTTCTTCAATTGATACAGTTGCAATTGGTGTTGTAGGTCGTTTACCACTACCACTTTCTTTTTGTAATATTTCCATACGACTCATATCACTCATATGACTTTGATGACTAGCAGAACCATTATTTGTTGAAGATTTATCAGGAGATACGTTTGTCGAAGGTACAGCTGCTGAAGCTGATGCGGCAGGAGTTGCAGGTGTACTACACTCACCTTCAGGGACAGTTATAGTAAATGCTGTAGTACTTTGAAGAACTTCCTCATCAGTTTCACTGTGTTTATCAGGACGGTCCAATGTTGTAGTAGCCGTAACTGCCGCTGCCACTGCTGCTACAACTTCTTGCTTCTTTCTCTTCTTACGTTTAGCAGGAGGAGTGCAATTATTTAATGCAGGTGCTTTACCAACTCTATGTCTTATCCTTTTACGAGCAGTTTGAAATATTTTCCAATAAAGTACAAGAATAACTAATAATGGTACATAAAATGTTGAACATGTAGCAAATATTTGATATGCTACATCTTGTGATACCAAACATTTTTGTTGTAAATTAATACGATCTAAATAACCAGGATCTTTCCAACCAAATTGTGGTGCAAGTGATACTATAAGTGCAACTCCCCACACTAAAACTATCATTATTCCAATTCTATTACTGTTTCTAGTATGAATGTAATCAATATTTGTAACTGCCCAGTATCTGCAAAAAAAGAGAAAAAAATAAAATATTATTATTTTTTATATTTTTTTAAAAAAATATTTAAAGTGAAATATAATTGATGAGAAAATATAGAGTAGGGTAGAATGATTTAAAAAAAATGTTATAAAAGTGAAGATTTGAACTGATGCCAAAGAGTTAACAGCTCGAGGGAGACTATATGGTAGAGCAAATGGAGCATTAATGCATCAAGTGTCTATCTGTCCATGTAGCTGAAAATTTTCTACTACTGGATTTTATACTGTATATATATATAAAGTGATAGTGGAAATATAAAATAAAATGTTATCTGATACTGACGTATAGAACATATCAAGAGAATAACATTTTGATAAAATACTTTTATTATAAATATTTAATAATATAAAATTGTTTTTATATTATAATGATAGTTTTATGTTAACAGGTAAAATGAAAATGATTTTACTACATTTTGTTACATTGTGTTATAGAAATGAAAAGGGGATTAAAGGGTGTTTTTGAAAGGAAGTTTGTCAAATTAAATTTATTTGAATGTTAAATTATAGAGAGCAAAAGCCAAGAGATATAGGGGTGGGGCTGAGTGTTCTGTATAGTAACTATATTATAGGTAAAAATTTATACCAAAAAGTTGGATTATAATGTGTCATCCCAAATCATCGCAATGTAAATAAAATTTTGCCAAATTAAACGTGAAATAATTAGATAATAATGAAATATTTGAAGGAATAAATAATTATATGTATATATTTTTTTTACATACAATAAAATATTATAAATGTTCATTTATTATCCATAAATTCTTAAAAAATGAAAGTATTTTACATTAAATATATAATTATTAATAAAAAAACTTAGAAGGCACTATTATTAAAAATTAAAATCTCTAATGTAGTTAATGTCATTTAATAAAAACGCATGCCTTTTTTTATTTGACTTTATGAGACGTAAAACGTATTTTTAATCACATAATACTAAATGGGTCACAAAAAAAAAAAAAAAAAAAAAAAAAAAAAAAAAAAATAAGTGAGATGATGAAAGAAAAAGGGGGACAACTCACCGATCTACTGCAATGGCAACAAGATGGAGGATAGAAGCCGTGCAGCAGAGCACGTCACTTGACGTCCACATGTCACACAGCTCCGGGCCCAGAATCCACCCCTTGCTAATCTGTAAAGCAGAGAGTGAACATATAAATATTATGCTAGCGATTAAATTATATTTAATGGATTTTAAAATGAGTATTAAAAAAAAGGGGGAATATGGGATATATACACTAAAGGGATTAAACATAAAATACATTTTATAACATAAAATGTACTTTTTTTCCTTTATAATTTTAAGAGTTTTTTATTTTACTCATCTCTTGAGTATTTGAAAAGATTAGCTTTGTTTTTGTCATATTATTATAATTACTTTGCACCACACAAAATACATACTATTTATTACTACATGTATCTATTATTTAGTATTAAAAGCATTTATGAAAGGAAATTTAGCTGTGTTAATATTTACATTTTTTTTTTATGAAAATAGGGGAAAATTAAAAATTTTACCGTGAGCTTTAATAGAACTGTATTTTGTATTTTGTTTTTTTAAATGTGAATTCAGACGTTTAAAAATATAATAATAACATCAAAAGATAATCCTGTAGCAATTTAATACTAAAACTACAGATATATAAGATGCTTGTAGAGAATACCCATGGGTTTGCAAAAAGTGTTTGTTGCTAACCAAAGGGATTTGTCAGATAATGGATTAAACTTCTTCCATTCATTATCTTGTATAAGATAAACATCCAATATTTTAAATTGCATAGTACATTTTTGTGTGTGTTTTTTAAGCCTTCACTATTTCATATATATAAAATTTTAATCTTAGTCTTACATTGAACTTTAGCATTAGTTTCTTTTTTCTCCCATCCACTTTGTAGATGTAAATAATGCTATAATCTTATCTTTAAAAGTATTGGAGAATAAATTCTATTTATAATGAATTGAAATTTCAATACTAAAAATAGTGCGGAGACAGTTTTTCCTCACTCAAGAAAAATATATTTTATTTTCGTAAAATTCTTTTAAAGAGTACAAGTAAAGCTGAATATATTCACGATACTTGTAATGCCTCTTTTTTTACATTATTCAAAAACATGAGTATTATGTAATCGCTTTTTCTAGTATACTTGCTTTCGTAAAGCTATAAGTGGATGTGGATATACTGTACATGAAAATATATATTACTGTACACACTGCTGTAGCCTTGTACAATCTTCATACTTTTTTTCACAAGGCTATGTTGTAATAAATCTTTTTATGTAAGTACAGTACATTTTGTTATTTTTCTAAATTCTAAATACAATATTTGTTTAGTACACAGGAGAAATTTAATGCATTACATTAAAAAAACATGATCATATATAAATATTAAAAAAAAAAATCTTCTGATTGAATACTGCCTATGTTTTATCAAATAAATTGAATTAAATTCCTAAAAAAAAATTCTCAACCGGCAGCCTACAATAAACTTTAATAACTCATAATACACATAGAAACATGCGAGAAGATGTAAAAAAATTAAAGTATTAATGATAAATGTTCATCAGCTATATTACTAAAAAAAAACGTTTTTTTTTTTAAATTAATACTTAGATACATCTTTTGTTTGCAAAGTAAAAAGCTCGATTACAATTTATTCGTACAACCCATTTATTTCACACAATTTTCTTTTAATCATTCTTATTGTACCGATGAAATATATATATATATATATATATATATATATATATATATATATATATTATATTAAAAGTCAAATGGATATAGTTTTCTCAAGACAGAATGGAAAACAAATACTTGAAATTATCAGCAGTGCTAAAAGGTTTATGTTTCATCCCTGCGTAAAATTCAAAGAAAAATTCTTAAATTAATTTAAGTTACGATTAATTTAATACTGTATTTTGTATATCAGCAAAATATCCAATAAGCTGTCGATTTACTTGAAATTAAATGAAATGAAAATTTTTTGTAAAACAATATTTTTGTTGAAATTTTTTTATTATTAAAATCTCTCAAATCTATTCTGGTTAAAAAAAAAATTCTATAAAATTTAATTTATACAACTTTTTTCCTCAAACTAACAAATATTAAAAAGTTTTTTTTCCATGTATTTTTTTCATAATACATTGCATTCATACTGTATATCATAATATAAACTAAAAGTAAAAATTTATTGCAGTAACTTTTGTATTACTGTCATAGGTAAATAAATTAATACAAAATGGCATTGAGAAATGAGATCAAGACTTTGAAGAGACAAATCTGTTCACTTAACTATAAAATAATGTTCTTATACATTATATATCAAATAGATTATTAAATGCATTCAAAGTTACGGAGCATGCTTTCCTTATTTAGTTAATTTAGCACGTATATATATAATGTGTATTGTATATAAAGCTTAAGGAGCAAATCCCTATAACTCGTAATCTTATGAGTATGGACTGTTACCTTTTAAATTTTAATCTACTTACTTAAGTTCATTTAGAAAACTAATATGTTACAAAATAGGTATATGATAGTATATAATATAGAATTATAAAATGTAAAACTTATAGTATAAAATTCTTTTTGCTGTAAAAAAAGAAAAGAAGAAGATGAAGAAGTAAAAATCTTCGTGAGTTTAACTCCTAATTAATAAAATATGAAATTTATAGAATTTCAAATATATATTAAAGGCATAGAAAACATGAAACAACACGTTCTTTTTAATCATTAAACACAAAATAGAATTTACAAAACTGATGATAATTTTTACCAGAATGTAAATGTGACCCCACAAGAGAGCGTGAAAAAACTGTAAAGCATGCAATTTACGTGAATATTTCTGTTTATGACGTCAGAAAGAGGCAAAAAGTAGCATGAAAATGTTGTGCGGGTTGCATAAATCGAAATTTTCTGATCACTGCTACGGCGCTACAATTGGGTTTTGAGACCAATTAATGTTATTTATGTAAGTCCCATCAAGTTTTTTGTGATGTAAATGCTTATATTTTTATGTTGTCTATGCCTTTAAATAAACAAAGCTGAGTACAAAAAACTGATACTTTTTAGTATTGTTAATATGTAATTTAGTTTTCATTTTAAGATACAAAAAGATAATGAAACTCAAAAGAGATATAAAAAAATGTGTCCATATTTTTAAATATCTAATATCAAATTTTGCTTTGATTAAATCAATATCTATCATTATTCATAATATATTTTTTAAACAAATTTTATGACGTATTCTTGACATATTTTTTAATTAGTATAAGACTAATTAGGTTTTAAAGAATGTTATATTATTAAAAAGTTAAATATATATACATGTTGCATAGCTATTAAAAGAAAAAAAGTTACTTTGGTATTATAAATGAGTTTCTTACAACATATTACTTGGGATCAATTGCAAATTAATTAACTTTAAATCAAACCATGGATTAAAAAGTGACATTTTCTTAGTTAATTACTCACTGTGTTTAGTAAACAAACTGCATTTTAAAGTAATTTTAACTCATTTTGTAAGTTAGATAATAAATAATTTTCAACATCTATAATAATAATTTTATTATCATTTTGTTAGCATTTTGATTTTTGAAACTTATTTTTGTTATACTTTCTTGAATTTTATTGTCACATTTTATGCTTCTAAAGAAAGGGAAAACATATTTTTTAAAATTTTTACGTTATTTATAAAATATGTCTCTAACTTGAAAAATAAGAAAATAAAACCACGATTAATAGGAAAAAAATTCTTTGTATATCATAATTTGTCCCCGTTTTGGTTTACCACCAGTAAGAAAAGCTAATTTTCACTTTTAAACTGTTTTTAATTAGAAAACTTATGTATGTGGAAGTCCTTTAATTTCATTCATATCCGGTCATAATATTCTCAAGCTAATAAGTTTTCCAAGCTAGAAGAAGAAGAGAAGAAATACCTATTTTATTCTTGATGAAAACCAATTTTCACATTTCATTTTATATACATAAAATATGAACATTTTCATGTGGAATCTAAAATTTTCTCCTCCGTTAATCAAAGTTTTGAGAGTCATAATGAATGTTTGTTGTTTACATCATTATCTTACTTATTCGTGAGACACATAATTAATGAAAGTAAACAAACTTGCGCATTTTTTTCTTTTCTACTGTATATATAAAGGAGGTAATATCAAATTACCTTTTATGTAACTCGATAAAGGAGATGACAAAACGTAAAAGAAAGGCTTTGACGTATATAATTATGTTATATTAATTTAGTATTGTTATACTATATTATTATTATATACTTTAATTATAAATAACTACTACTAACTAAATATCAATAAGCTAAGGAAGAAAATTTTTAATGGTTTAATCATTTGTTTTTTAGTCTGGCAATAAACTTTTTATAGCTTAATAAAATTAGTTATAATATACTAAAAATAATAAATATAGGTATCATCAATTATTAAAATATAATTTTTACTGTTAATTATTTCATTATAAACTACAAAGTAACAAATTCTATTTTATCAAAATTTATAAAGTTTTCTCTTATACGTCGCAAGAAAATCAGTGATCTATATAATAGAGTATCTGTTCAATATAATAGAGTACACTGACATCAGAGCAGTGAGAGACAGATAGCTGACGATAGAAAGTTAAGTTTCTAAAACAAAAATAAAGCAGTTTGAAAACGTAAACAGTAATAAATACTACATTTAAAAAAAATACAACACCTTAAGTTTGATAATTTTCTAGACCAAGTTTCAGATGTAAAAGACAGACTTTAATGTTTACACGTCATTTATTTCAGTCTGTAAAAAAATAATTAAGTCAAAATTTCATTGCAATTACTTAACACTATGAGTTCAAAATTTCTAATTTTATTCTTTAAAACTAGATTTAAAAAAAAAAGAAGTTCAGTTGGAAATTTCTTAAAAGTAATTTTATTTTATTAGATTGAACTATTTTATTTAATTAAATTAGCATACTGAATACTATATAATTTATATTGTAATTATATTATTTGTTACACACAAATGTGTGAAAGCTTTCAAGTTTTATATATTTTCCAATGATTGGAATACTAGAGTTAAAATAATTGTCAATACGTGAGATAAAGAAGAAAAAGAAGAAGAAAGAAAAGTAAAAAAACTGTTTTTCTATCATATGATACAATGTTACTTCTCTTTCGAATCTTCTTCAATTTACAGTAAAATATTTATGTTTGCAAACATGGCGTAGAGATTGAATGTGCAAGAGGGTTGAAATTCGAATATATTTGTAGCATAGAAGAAGCTGACGTGAGATGGTGTATATGTGTAAAGTGAGAGAGTGAAAGAGGAGGGAGGAATATCGAGTTTACCGTGCTAAATGGGATGTAGGTGTCGAAAGGACCTTTCCCATAGCATGTCAATCAACATTTGGAGGCAAGTTTCATCAGTAATCGACCTCCTCTCTCTCTCTCTCTCTCTCTCTCTCTCTCTCTCTCTCTCTCTCTCTCTCTCTCCAATCCTATAAAATCAAACTTTTCATCATTTAGTTCGTCTTTCTTCCCTCATATTACGTATTATATTAGCTATAGCAATATCAGAATACTTTATAAATATAAATCCAACGTGACTACATATTTTAGTTATATATTTTAAATATTATAATATTTTCCCTATGGAATGCTGTACTGTCAACGTTTATGATGTAATCAATGAAATATGAATAAATACCTATAACTCTATATATAAATATATATTTTACGTTTTACGATGATAGGTGATATATATATATATATATATATATATATATATATATATATATATATATATATATATATATATATATATATATATATATATATATATATATATATATATATATATGCATACCATGCGTAATATGTTAAAGATTTTAGTTTTAGATAATATAATATCATATATATTATGGAAGTCTAAATAAAAAGTATACACAAAATATATTTATTATGAAGAGTGTTAAATGTATAAATATTTTCATACTGAGAAAATACTCCCATGAATAAAATATATCTTTCAATTTAAGAGCAAAATAAATATTTTGCCAAAACACATTTCTTGAGAAATTTAAATACTATATTTTTCTTTCAAATATGCATCCTTAATGTGTATATATTCAAAAAATATATATTTATTTTGTGTTCTTATATAAATAATGTTTAAACAATGAAGTCATTTTTCTTACAAATGTGAATATTACATGTTAAAGTGGAAGAATATGAGAAGTACATACATGATGATGTTAAAATTTGTATTACGTGTTTAATTGGATGACTTAGGAAATTACACCTAATTATCCATAAGGGAAAGAGCACTTTAAATATAAGTGCCTCTTTTCATCTTGATGAAAATTTACCTATCGTTTTTGTGGCATTATGTATTTTCAGTTACAAATATATGTTCTGTATGTATATTGCACGTTTTATAGCAAAATGTGAGAATAAGCTTTATATATATATATATATATATATATATATATATATATATATTATGTATATAACAAGAACATTATGTTTTCAAGTTCATGTAATTTACGTAGTTGATGATGATGATGTTATTGGCCACATATCCGGTGTATAAAAGCTGTTCTCTAATAGTGAACAACACCTAGCATCCATTTCCTCTAGCGTTACTATTCTCTTCCTGTTTTTACAACTCTCCGCATAATAGCAAACATTCAACTAAAACCTACTTTTCAGCATATCAAATAACGTAAACAAGTAATTTTCTAATTTCCACTACAAGCGTAAAGTGCTTTAGAATAATGCTTTGTATTCATATATATATATATATATATATATATATATATATATATATATATATATATATATATAATATATATATATATATATATATATATATATATATATATATATATATATATATATATATATATATATATTATAAACTTAAGTATAATTAATCTGTTGTTAAAAACAAAGCTTGTGGTGCTTTATATCATAGTTTGTCATAACATAACTAAAGTGTAAACTTAACATTAAATCTCATGAGAAACATTATATTATTTATAAGTTAATAACTTTAATTTTTAGAATACATAAATTATTTATCTATAGTAAGATATTGTTACAGCTATTTTATTACTTATTTTATCAAGTAACTTATAATAAAAATAGCAATAAGGCTTTATTTAAATTTTATTTAAGTATATATTAATAATACTGACATTAACTGTGATTTTTATTTATTTTTACGAATGTAAAGTAGTCACTAACTCAAATTTATGATCGGAGTCAATGTTATTTCAATGGCGAACATTCATTTTGTGTTCAAACGGCTGCATAACTTTCAGGATACTTGGATGGGTAATGTAATAGTCATAACATTATTTAACAAATTGACAACAGATATAATCAAAAATAATAATAATTAAAAAACAAAACATGCTTTTATTGATTGCTTTAATGGTCTGTTCACACGAGGTAATATATTCACTTGCATTAAATTTGTTTATATGGAAATTTATAGGTTTTAAATGAAGATTTCATGTAAGTAAATTTAATTTAAATTCTAAATATTACAAAAGTTGAATAGGACTTTTCAAATCTCGGATAAAAACATTTAGTAAATTTCCTTGACAGTTGGTAGCTTAATACGTTCATTTCATTAATTAAATTTTATAATTTTATATACACAAATTACAAAATTACAAGTAACGTTTCTATTATTGCATTGTAAAAGATAAAATTTAACCTGTAATCGCTTTTTTTTTACTTGAGGTTTATTTAATTCCAGTACAACAAATTACAACTTGTAACAATTTCCTATAGCGTGTACGTCTTTTAATATAATTTCCACTATCATTAAAAGTTAATAATAGTGCTTTAATGCTCTGTTGTTGTTTTTTCTTCGTCTTCGTCTTCTTTTTTTTTTTTTTTTTTTTTTTTTTCATTCTTAAAATAAATTCTTTTTCAGAGCAATTGTACCTAAAAGTTTTTCCTTTACGACCAACTTAAATTTTTTTTTCTTACTCAGATTTTTTCATAACAATTTTTTTTTGTCAAAACATTAAAGTTTTCTCATCACAGAAGATAATTTTAACAGAAAAAAAAACTATCTTTATACTGCTCAAGCCGTAATACAATTATAACGCAAACTCATTTTTACTAATGATCTTTTTTATTCCATAGTTATTACTATTCTGCTTAACTATAACAACTTTTTCATATTGCTACTTTTATTACTCTTGATATTTAAATTAAAATGAATAATAGACATTAAGAAAAATGAAGTGTATGAAATAATTTAAACTTTTTTAATTAATGGATGTTTATTAATGATGCTTAACATAGAATTTTTTTTTTAAATAACCGCTTGAAAACTAAATATAATCTCTTATGTATATAAAGTATTTGAGTACTATCTTTTCAAAATCGGGCTTTAAATATGTGTTCTAAGTTTTTCTTTTTTTCACTCTTCAACTGGTTAAATACAGACTTGGGCAGTAACAACGTTACGTAATTCCACTATTTTTTGTTAAAAACTATCGTAACGTCATTACTTTTTGGTAGCAGTAACGAGAACGGTAACGCGCTACTTTTTCATGTAATCTTTGCCATGTAACGGCACTCTTTTCTAATGTTTCAACCACTGAAATAAAAGCTTCTAAATCTATAAATATTCTTTCGTCATTGTATAATTTTTTCAAAATTATTGTTCTGATTTTGATTTAAATCTCTCTATTTATAATTTATCGGAAACAACAACAATATTTTTAACATGTTTTAGAAAATGTTTTTATTTAATAAGAAAATATTTAAAGTAAATAATGAAAAGTAATGCTAAAAGTAACTTAACTACTTTTAAGAGTAGTGAGTAACGTAGTGTCGTTACTTTTCAAAAACTGTAACGAGTAACGTAATTACTTTTTTTTTTGGAGTAATGAGTAACGTAACGAAGTAACAGAAAATTAGTAACGTGACCAAGTTTGGTTGTATATGAACTTTATAATAAAATTTCGTTTCATTCCTTGTAATTCGTTGTTATTCGTTGTAATAGTTGCATTCCCTTGCTTTCGTTGTATAAAAATTGTTTTGATATCAAGAATTTCTGAAAACAAAACTTTTGTAAGGTTAATAAAGTTAAAGGTTTTACTGATCCCGTAAATACATAAAAAAGAAGTGTTTAGTAAAATTTGTCACAATATTTAAAAATATCACATTAAAATATGTATTAATAGTATAGTTATCAAGCACAAAGAGTGTGATAATATTTGTTCAATAACGTTTTTATTATTCAAAACTTTAGTCTAGATCTATAACTCATCAACTATAAATAAAGTATCTTTGAAAATTTTATTGGAAATACGTTTGAATAATTTTTTATTGGTAAAGTATGTATGCGTCATTAGAGTCTCTTTAAAATTTATTTGCTAATTTTTATGTAGTAGAAAATCTAATGACGTGGTAAATTTTACATGAGGAATGCGCCATTTGTTTACATCTATTCTCATTACGCGTGACAGAACACACACTAAATGACCACCAACACGCTAGTAACAATGAGCACGATGAAAACATGTTTATTACCCACTAAAACCATATGAATGTTTTGTATTTTTTTGTATTTAATTTTTTTTTCTCTTTTGTTGTGTTTTCAACTCACTTTTATCCTATATTTGTATATTATAATATATATTTTATTAAGGTCTGTTCGCTTGATGTAATATTTTTAATGTGCAATTATTTGCTTCAATGCATCAAGTTGTTTTCAAATATTTTGATTTTTTGCATAATTTGCGTAGCTAAATGCAGTTTATTTACAAACAATAGCCAAATTTTGTTTTGTAAACTGTGAAGTAAATAAATTATATTATGTGAAAACATCTTTAAAAAGTATACAAAGTGCAAGCAAACTTTGTGAACATATTGCACTCTCAGATATGACAAATATTATTAATATTTAATTTTTCTAAATTATTTTACCTTACCTTGATTAATTTAGTAGATAAATTATTACACGCACAGGAAGGGATAATTTACTGTATCAATACAACATAGAAAGTAGGCTATAGATTATAGATTAGAGTTATTATGGTATATTATAGTATATTTGTTTATTTACTTATGAAGTTAATAAATAGTTAGTAATTATATTTCACACTATCGCTAATATGCATTTCTTAAAAGTTATGTTGATGTAGTTATAAGTTTCTAAACAAATAAATTATTACAATTATTATGTATATGCTCAATTGTCAGTTTTAATTTTACATGTAAACATATATATATATATATATATATATATATATATATATATATATATATATATATATATATATATATATATATATATATATATATATATATATATATATATATACATAATATGTTTTTAATAACGTATTAATATATTGAAGCATTATTGATTATTGTACTCTAAAGTAATTTTCAGAGTTGACTAATAAATCTGGACATACAAGAAATACATTTTTATATTTTTATTTATGACGTATGTTAATTTTTATTATTGTAAACCACAAAAGCTATAATTTTATTTATAGTATGTGTTAAAAAAGTATACTTTGAATAAAAATTATATCCAAATATTTTATTTTAAATATTTGTGTTTAAATATTTATTAATACTTAAAATATTACGCAGTAAGATAATAATTAAAAACAAATATTTTTCCAAAAAAAGTATATAAATAAAAAAAAAAAAAAAATATTAATGGCAATCCACCTAAATTACTGTAAAAATAATAAAATATAATGAAAATGTTTTATGAGGTATAAAATTTGTTTTTATATAAATAGCTTTGGTTCTATTTGTGAAAATTGCAGGAAACAAATGATAAAAAATTATGTTCCAAAACTAAATGTTTTGAAGTTTAAAAAAAAGTTGTTCTAGCCTAATGTTTCGATTCCATGTCAATTTTTGCATCCCTCGTTGATTTTTTTCCTGTTCAATGACTATTCACAGAGAATATTTATAACATTATATTATATTTTGATATTTCAATATTTAATGTGATAAAAATGTCATTTCCAAATTCAATAAATTAAAATATTTTATGGTTATAAAATCAAAACCTGTAAATTTGTGGTTAAAATCAATTTAATTTATGTATTTTTTTTTTTTTTAGTTTAAAAATCAAACTGTTATTGCAAATTCACACAACATTACTGTTTTATAGAAGTTAATAAAAATATATAAAAAAGGAAAAAAAATAACATTATTATTTCGCCATTAAGAATTCATCGAAAGTCGAAAGTGAGGAAAAGTTTTAGAAAAAAAATTATCTCCATATATAACAAAGATGAAGGGAAGAGAAATGAAAAGGAAAAATCATTTTACTTGAGACGAGGGGAATTGAAAAATCCATTTAATATTTTTTCTTCCACTCAAAAGTTTTGTGTGTGGATTTTTTTTCTTGTCACAAAACCAAATACGATTCAAGTCTATCACTTTCTGACCTGAGTGAGTGCTCTTGCAGTCCTCTCTTTTCACTACTCTCTCCTTCTCTATCTCTTGGAGTGTGAATGTCTCTTCCCAAAATATCACCTCTCTCTTATATATATACGTAGAACAGAATAAGGCTTATCTTTATCTATAATACTCTAAAGAATGAGACTAGACGTTTGTGTACAAAACACAAGAGAAGAAGATGTTACAATTCATTGAGTTTGAAATTTAGTACAAATTTTATAAACTAGACACTTCAATGCGGGTATTTTAACAGAGAGAGAGAGAGAGAGAGAGAGAGAGAGAGAGAGAGAGAGAGAGAGAGAGAGAGAGAATGAATGAGATTAAGATAAAAAAAAAAAGGTACTGAATTTTATTTCATGATGGTCAATATAGAATAATATTGCGGAAAGTAGAAAAAAAGTTTGAGCGTAAGTTTTAGTTTGGCGAAATTGTAGCACTGTTGGCTGACCTTGTGTGTACAATTGACATTTTTTTTCCGTTTGTTTGTTAGTATCTACGTCATACGTCCACTAACAATCACAGTGGCAAACTACACGCTAGCTTTGTTCTGTAATCCCAATGCCAAACACAGACACCTAAATTGCTAGCGTTACTTTTATATATATATATATATATATATATATATATATATATATATATATATATATATATATATATATATATTATATAATATTACCCGTCTAAGTATTCTGAATGTTATACAACTCTTTAAACACAAAATAAAAAGTCACCCTTTACACAACATTGACATAGCTCACATATTAGAACTAACGATCATCTTACAAACGTGAATTTAATTATGTATGAAGCAGTCCCTTTTAGAACTTTAAAATTTATTATTATTATTATTATTTTTTACTTGGGTAGTTTTACAATTATTACGATATACTAAAAGTTCATCCAAGAGTTAATAATTGTACCACAAATTTGCATATTGAGGTTTGTTAATTTATTTAAAATTTTATTTTATTTAATCTATTTATGCTATATTATTTTATGAGTCGGAAAAATAGTTTTAAAATGATTAAAATAGTTTCTAAAGATTGTTTTAAGCTCAAAAGATGTTGGTCACGGAACGATTTTTTTTTGTAGAGACAGAGAGAAAGAGAGTGAGAGTATACAAAATTAGATTTTGTATAGTCGACAGCTTGGCTTGACATAGAGAGAGGGTTGCAGAAAACACTACTCAAGAATGACCTAAAATAGGAAGAGAAACAAAGAAAGAATAAAAAAAAGAGAGAGAAAAAAAAGTAAACATAAAATGTAGAAAAACACTTCTACAAAAGAATACATTATGCTTTAAGTCCTTGTAAAAATAAGTTTTATGCCTTTTACTTTAATGGAAGAAACTAATAATGTTTATACTTTTCATTTACTATCAACCCTTTGTTCTGTTATTTTTATTCTTTATGAAAATAACATTCAGGGTTAATATTGCATGATACTTAATTAGATAGTTAAAAAAATGTACATTATACTTAATATATATTTAATTGAATAAAATATAAATTAAACCTAAAGAATAACATACTTAATAATATACTTTATAAAAATTCATAAGTATATATTTTTGAAAATCTAACAAACAAAAAAATATTATATTAAATTTAAAATAATAATAATGTTTAGATAATTTTGTATTTTGTCTAAGGTAAAACAAACTTCAAATAATTCATTATCGTTTGGAGAGTAATTAAAAAGCATAAACTTTAATCTGCTCTACACATAAAACTTAAATCAACTGTGCTTGTACTTTGTATATTGCATGATTAAAGAACTTTGTTAATATATTTTACTTGTAAACATGATGTTGTGTTCATGAGTTATAAGAGATTTTTCACCCAAGTGTTTAAATAAATAATGTAAAATAATTTCAATATTAATAATCCTCTTTAATCAAAAACGTATATAAAAAAAAAAAAAACTGACCGAACGATGTTAGCTTGAATACAACATGTCTAGTCCACTTTTACATCACACCTAACCCACACAAAACATAAAAATACGCTAATAATGGCCAATCAATGTAAATAAATGTTACCATTTTCAATTTTTTTCTTGAAAACAATAATCTTAGCTGATACCTTGTATTGCATTATGATTGTTGGAGAAAAAATTACAAAAAAAAAAAGATTTCATGTTGTAGTTATTATACAAAATGATGTTTATTGTTTTATAAGAATATATTACAGAGTTTCTCTTAAGTTTTATTTTTCATAAATAGTATGTTAGTTCGGAATATTAAAGATAAAAAAAAAATCTCAATTTTATCAGTTTTCATTTTGTTTCTTTTACATTGATACCAATATACGTAAAACATTCAGACTGCAACTCTTTACAAACATGTTTTTTTATTGAAACTGAGAAAAATACCCGATATATAATCAGAACCTTTCTCGCTCTCTTTTAAATCTGAATAATAACAAAGAGACAATATATATATATATATATATATATATATATATATATATATATATATATATATATATATATATATATATATATATATATATATATATATATATATATATATATATATATATATATATATATATATATATATATATATTACTTGTCCATATAGGTTTTTACGTTTTAATTTTCCTTTTCCTTTTTTTTTTTTTTTTTTTTTTTTTTTTTTACATTTATCATAATATGGATTTGAACAATAAAGTTCATGTACAGTACATTAAAAAAATCTACGTATATATACGTTATGCTTTGTAATTTTTACAGTCACTGAATCAACAGATGATTATTGAAATGTTCAACGTACGTTAACTCAATTTCTATACAATGATAAAAAAAAGAGGAAATTTCAAATATTTTTTTTTGTATTAGAAGTCATGGAAGATTTCAGAGACATTACGTTTAATGACGATAGTAAGACAAAAAGTCATTTATGTTCCATTACATAGAGTTTATTTTATTGTATATACGCACTTAGAATTGAGGCTTAATAAAAGATACAAATTCGAAGTAGTTATTGTGTAAAATAAAATTGTTTGATGGCCGTCGTTCATTGTTATCGTGGTTACGTAAGCCTCGTCTCTCTCTCTCTCTCTCTCTCTCTCTCTCTCTCTCTCTCAATCCCCTTTCTCTTTTTACAGCGTAAATAATGTGAAGTGCACTTTTTTTCACTAACATTATTTATGAAATCTAAGGCAGCAAGGTATAACATTATTTAATAATGTTTGATTTACAAAGCTTTTCAAATATTGCACATAAATGTATATTTTATTTTAATCATTTTTATATAACATTTTAAGTTGAAATCTTAATTTAAATAGGGTTAAATATTTATACTTTGAAATTCAGAATTCAATTTTTATTTTAGTATGAGTAGTAAACATAAATGTGTGAGGACAAGTAATGAACATTAGTTTCCAAAACAACCTTTAGGTGTAACATCATTTTGAAACCCTAAAATTATGAAATTATTTTGATTAGTTTATATTTCAGGCATTTAGTTGTTATATTGAATAATATTTAATCAATCTGATACATTTTATATATATATATATATATATATATATATATATATATATATATATATATATATATATATATATATAATAGTAGATTTTATTATAAGTATATTATATATAAAGATACCATCGTAACATTGTAACGATTTTGAGCACCTCAAAGAAAGAATTGTTTGAAGTAGCTTGAAATTTAAAAATATACGTATCAAATAACAACAACGTTCCAAACACTGAATATTCCACCACCCACTCCCTCCTCCCTACAGAATTACAGTAATGATGTTTACAATCCTTATATCTCCGTATTCTAGAAGAAAAAAAAATGCAAATGCAGTAACAATTTTTTATAGGGGTTGTTAATTTTTAGAGGAATAAGGGCGCACTAACGTAAGTTCAATTATTAATAATATAAAAACAGCATATTGAAAATTATCGTAAAATTTAAATAATATGAGTATTTGCTTAATACTGTATAAATATACAGTTATATATGAATGTAAAAAGATAATAATATATTTGAAATTCAAACTTTATATTTATACAATAGTTTTCTTATTTAACTATAAATCTATTTGATATAACACATTACCATCATTTTGTATATTACATATCAAATACATGTGTGTATAAAGATAGAGATATTAAGTAAAAATAACCATTATTATTTGTTTACATATACACAAATTGTAATGTAAAGTAATTTATCTTGCTAAAGGCAAACCCGCCACACAGACGGATAATAAAGCTGATATCATGAGGAAAAGATAACGAGGATACTGCACTCAAAATATACACATTTGCTTTTGCCTTAAGGGATGAGTATATACAATATATATATATATATATATATATATATATATATATATATATATATATATATATATATATATATATATATATATATATATATGTATATATGTATGTATATGTATATGTATATACGATATATTATTATATATATAAGCTATAGTGATATAGGGGTTGCATATAGAAAAGGAAAACCCTCGTCACAGAATGTCCAACGTTTCAGCCCTTATATATATAAATAAAATCGTGCTATGAATAAAACAAGAGACACCAAAAGGTGTCAAACATTTCGTATAGTCATAGTAATGAAATTGGAAATCTCTTACGATGATAAAATAGAATAATCCGTTTATTTACGTTATCTTTGTAAGCTATATAATATGTAAATAATACGTATGTATATTCTATTTAGTTTACTATATATAATGAAATTTTAAGATATAGAGTATGAGAAAGTAAAATTGCTTTTATTAATAATTATTATATCAAATAACAGTTTTATAAGATTAGAATTATATTCAATTTATTATATAATTATAATTTAATGAAATTTAATTTATTAAATAATTATTATTTATCATTAATAAAAGTTTAATTGAATTAAGTGTAAGGTATAAATTAATAATTTAATGAAATTTGGAGGAAGTATTTTAATTTATAATAATTTTAGTTTATGTTTTTGACAGTTTAGAATTGTGTTCCCAATCTCAAAGAAAAGGTATTTGTATTTTTCATTATATTTGTATTGAACGAATATATCACAACACTTTGTCGTTAAGCGCATGAAATTACATTTGAAGCCTTAAATATTAGTTTTCTACACGAGTTAGGCATAAAAACAAAGGTTTATGGAAAAACACAGCAAAACACAGCCATGTAGCACATATATAAACATACTTTTAGCATAAAAAGAAATAAATAAGAAATTATTTCCAAAAAATCAAATAATTTATTTACTTTACTTTCACATAAAGCAACGTTGAATAAAAACCAAAAAAACTTTAGTTTGCAATATCACCCATTTTAAATGTTAGTTCTTGATTAAGTGACTTTTTAAGAACAATCGAAAAATTATAAAATCTCATAGGCTTATGCATGCAATAAAAACTTATTTTTCAAAGTTTAAATATCATTGCCAACTTTTCTTTGAAATTAGAGCGTGCTACAGAGAAAGAGAAATATATATATATATATATATATATATATATATATATATATATATATATATATATATATATATGAACTATTTCATACGTATATGATCAAAAAGGTATCTTCATGTCACAGATATGCTTCAAAATAAATTATGATGTAACTACACATCTGAAACTTTGTTGTACCAAATATTTCTGTTCCCCGATGAAAACTGTAATTTTGGGAGCAATTTGAACAGAGGGACCTCCGAATCGTTAATTTTTTTCATTCATTTTTTGCCACTTTCAAACTGCAATATCTTTTTGTTTTATAATGTCAGGTAAAGTTTGTAATTTTTTACTCAAAGTAAACTGTCATGAGATACGATTTCAGTAATTTTCAAAAAAATATATTATACAGGGTGTCCGCGAAAAAATCAGCAAAATGCTAAAATCGCTCGATTTTGACGAAATTAAAATTGCTTATTTTTATAAAATAAATTTTAAATTTCCCAAAATATGCACTCTTACAATTAGTTGAGTGTATTTAAGTACCATTTACTCTAAAAAAAAATTTTTTTGCTGTTCATGAATACGAGTAGGGATTTGCTGAAAATGGGTCTGTGGTCAAAAAAGGGTCACTTTGACCTCTAAACTCTCGATGCACACTACGGATATTTTTGATCTGATGGTGGGATATATTAGTGCAGATAGTCTATTTTTTGGGACATATCAGAAAGTTACAAGTATAGAGCTCTATCTTAGTTATTCAGCGCAGAGAAGTTTACGACGTTTTCCGTGTCCCCGCTGTACTACAGCAGCAACGAGAGGAGCATTATAAATTATATTTAGTCGGTTTTAAGTTACAAACTTATCTCGTAACTTCGTAAAACAATGCTTGTTACCGGTGGTGACATATATCCAATCAGAAAAGCGCAGGAAAATGGCCGGGAACATTTAAATGTCCATCTTTTAAGTGGATGTAAAAAAAAATTATTGCGGTACCATCGAGAAATTAAAATGAAGCATATAAGCCACACTTAATGCGTGTTTTAAGCTATTAGAAACCATAAATTAAATTAGAAAAAAAAAAAAAGTAATATATAGTAAAAATATTAATAATAAAAAAAAAAAAAAAAAAAAAAAAAACGGAAAAATGCCGCGTCTACATACGCGTGGATGAAAATCCCTATTTAGAACTAGCATTTCAAAACAGTTCTGAGCATTTATATTTTATATTTATTCATTATATAAAATAAGACATTTAATTTACGCGTATAAGACACAAGCTAGTGACATTTTTGAAGTTAAAAAAAGTTGTTTTACAAGTAAACAGCAATAATGTAGTGATATTACACGGAAAAGAAATTAATAATCTATATTTTCTTTAATTTACCTTCCACTCGCAAGTTTTTTTTTTTTTAAGATTGTTTTCTGTCATTGCAATATTATACAGTATAATATTTAGTTCATGTTTAGTGAGAGGTCACAGGTTCGATTCGCGGCAGAGGCAAAGTTTATCAATAAGCTTTGTCCACCGGAAATACACAGTGCATTCGGGAGGTGGAAGGGATATCTCAGGGTATTCCTCTACCGACTTCCTGCTCGAGGTTTCCATGGTTTCCTCGGTATGTAAAGGTGAATGCCGGGAAGAATTTGCCAGGCCATGGCCGACCCGCCATGGAAGAACCCGCGAATTTTATGATAGGGTTTCGGAAGTCTCGGGAGTGTAAATTCATTATAAATGCAATGTAAATATGTAAATAACTAGTATAAGTTGTACCATGTCTAGAGGTTTGATAGAAAAAAAAATATTATTTAGAAGCTGTAATAATATATTTCCGCAAATATGCTTAATTTTGACTGAAAAGCCGTCTATATGCGCCTTTTAAACCAGCTTTTTATTTTTTTATTTTTTAAATTCTAGATGAAGCATTAATTTTGTGTATAAATATTGTCTATATATTTATTATTTTTGATTGACCGTAAACAATGTATATTATTTTTAGTAAGAAAATTGAACTATTTTTACATAATACTAAGTTCCAGTCACGTAAAATGCGTGAAAACTATTGTCTGACAATCGGGAAGATTTTTTTTTTGTATACTGTATGTATACGAAAATATGATATCAAAGAGCATAATCGTTGTTATTTTTTAATTACGTGCATAAATATTTATGTTCAAAAACATCTGATAAACCATGGATCTTAATTATTATTTAATATTAAATACTTTATAGTAATTTGTATTGTAAATTGCATGTGTCTAAAATGCGTTACACAAATTTCTTATTTTTTATTAAATAAATAAATAAAATAAATAAATAATAAATATAAAAAAATGAACGCTCAGAACTGTTTTGAAATGCTAGTTCTAAATAGGGATTTTCATCCACGCGTATGTAGACGCGGCATTTTTCCGTTTTTTTTTTTTTTTTTTTTTTTTTTTTTTTTATTATTAATATTTTTACTATATATTACTTATTTTTTTATTTCTAATTTAATTTATGGTTTCTAATAGCTTAAAACACGCATTAAGTGTGGCTTATATGCGTCATTTTAATTTCTCGATGGTACCGCAATATTTTTTTTTTTACATCCACTTAAAAGATGGACATTTAAATGTTCCCGGCCATTTTCCCGCGCTTTTCTGATTGGATATATGTCACCACCGGTAACAAGCATTGTTTTACAAAGTTACGAGATAAGTTTGTAACTTAAAACCGACTAAATATAATTTATAATGCTCCTCTCGTTGCTGCTGTAGTACAGCGGGGACACGGAAAACGTCGTAAACTTCTCTGCGCTGAATAACTAAGATAGAGCTCTATACTTGTAACTTTCTGATATGTCCCAAAAAATAGACTATCTGCACTAATATATCCCACCATCAGATCAAAAATATCCGTAGTGTGCATCGAGAGTTTAGAGGTCAAAGTGACCCTTTTTTGACCACAGACCCATTTTCAGCAAATCCCTACTCGTATTCATGAACAGCAAAAAAAATTTTTTTTTAGAGTAAATGGTACTTAAATACACTCAACTAATTGTAAGAGTGCATATTTTGGGAAATTTAAAATTTATTTTATAAAAATAAGCAATTTTAATTTCGTCAAAATCGAGCGATTTTAGCATTTTGCTGATTTTTTCGCGGACACCCTGTATAATATATTTTTTTGAAAATTACTGAAATCGTATCTCATGACAGTTTACTTTGAGTAAAAAATTACAAACTTTACCTGACATTATAAAACAAAAAGATATTGCAGTTTGAAAGTGGCAAAAAATGAATGAAAAAAATTAACGATTCGGAGGTCCCTCTGTTCAAATTGCTCCCAAAATTACAGTTTTCATCGGGGAACAGAAATATTTGGTACAACAAAGTTTCAGATGTGTAGTTACATCATAATTTATTTTGAAGCAAATCTGTGACATGAAGATACCTTTTTGATCATATACGTATGAAATAGTTCATATATATATATAGAGAGAGAGAGAGAGAGAGAGACAGAGACAGAGAGACAGAGAGACAGAGAGAGACAGAGAAAAATACTGCTTTTTTATTTGAAGTAACCCAAGCTTTATAACGTTGAAATTTTTTAAATCAGTCTTTTAAAATATATATATTTTTTTCTTTTACACCATTGTTTATGAATTGTTATTAAATTCATGATTTAGAACATAAAATAACTTCTTTTTTTTTTTGGAGATAGAAATAAAGAATTTTTTTTTTTCAATATGAGAATAATATTTTGTTATGTATGAAACAACAGGAAAGATTTTGAATTTATAAAGCACGTATAGACATTTACATCACAAGTATATGGTATAAACGTGCAATGAATTTACTGTACTTGTAAGTAAAAAACAATTTTTTTACAACAAAATGTTTCATAGTAAAAATACAAGAAACGTGAGGTTAAAAATATAAAATCTCTTCTATATATATAATGAGGAGAAAAAATATTGTTCCAAAGAGATTCATTATAGTATACATAGTATTAGAATGTATGTGAAATACTGATTTATATTAAAGATTTATATTTTGGCATTACTAATAAGTATAATCCTCTAAAATACAAGTATAGATATATGAAGCTTATGAGTTATTATATACATTGAGTTATTCATTTGTCATTGTCATTCACAACTGTCAAATTACAGAATGAGCACTGGGAACAGCTCAGAATTATGTTATTAAAATGAGTGTTAAAATAGCGTACCATAAAAACTTTGGGGTTGAAATAAAAAAAAAGCAGGTAAGAATCATGACACCATAATACCTTTCGGTATAGGCCAGGTTTAAACCTTTTATGTATGGGTTTTAATGTATGATCTAAGTTTTACCAGAACTCAGGATCAACCTGTTGTCACACTCTTCTGGGCTCGACTACCAGATCTGCGAGATCCGCACTATTGACTCTCGGAAAATCCAAAGCTATCAAGCAGTGGTCAAATTGCCAGCACAGCCATGCCGCCAGCCCTTGTACGGTTTTACCCATCCAAGTATTGACAACGCTCGATATTGCTTAACTTCAATGATCCAACGGGAACTGGTTCAGACATGTGTGAAGGATTGAGATAATCTCTATAAAATTATACGGTACAATTATAATAATATAACACCTCAATATTGCCACACACTCTGAATTTTGCTTTCATTTTAAGGGTTATGTTCAAAATAATCGTTATTTTTCTACGTAAAATATTTAAATAATCTTATAAATACAATCAAATTCCCATAAAATAATATGGGAATCAAAATAATAATTATTTTAAGTGCTTTTAGTGTAGCCAGAATTACTAGCTATTATTTTTTGTGCCATAAAACTCTCAAACAGTAGTTTAATTAAATTTAAACAAGAAAATTAGTTTTTTTTTGTAAAATTATTTTTCTACAGAATAAGAACAGTTTTACTTAAAATTAGTTAAAAAGGTAATACTATTAGTACTATTATTTTGTTAATCTACATAAAGTTGCTGTTTTTATTAAAACGTAACACTGAATCTGATTAAGAAAAACAAGCAATAAGGAAGCTGAATTAAGCTTTTATATTTTATTGTGCCATTTAACTAAAAATTGCCTATTTTTAGTACCTATATATTATAGAAATTGAAAAATAAGTTTTATATGCCTAAAATACTATTTTCAAGTAACTTTAATGAAGTAAAACGAAATAGATTTTTTTTTCTTTCAAAATCTATATTGAGAAGAAAAAAAATCAGGGACTCACTTTAGGGCATAATATAAGATTTACTTTCTTATATATTGTGGGGTACTCGTTAAAATTTATAACTTTATAGCACACAAAAGAGGCTGATTTCTCTCTCGTTCTCTTTTTCCCTATATTTTTTTTCTTTGTCCTTTGATTGTTTGGCATTCTAACAGTGACTATGTTTTAGTCATTGACATTATACGTACACACACACATATATATATAGAGAGAGAGAGAGAGAATAGTAGAATAATGTGGCTTTACGCTTTACTGTGTACTCATGGCATAGGGATTTAGTGCTTTGTTGTTAGAGATTGAACCCTTCTCTCTAAATCTGTAGCCTGATTCACGTGAGATAACATATTATTTAAATATAATCGATATTTTACATTACTTCGATGTATATATATATATATATATATATAGAATGAATAAATATTTATTTATATGGTATTCGATTTATTTAATATCGATTATTTAATAAACTATCGATTATAAAATGCTCAAAATATTATATCTTACTCTTTCAATAGATATATATAATAATTAATTAGTTCCCATTTTGGTACTTTTATGTAATACCTTTCACAATTGTGTAAGCTCTTGACATGCATGGATTTTGTTTTTTTACTTTGAAAATCTGTCTAATTATTTTGAGAGTTCTGTGGATATTTTATGTATTTAGTATACGTATAGATTAAAACATGAATTTTATGATGAATGCATAACATTTATGTTTAAGATTACTTGATATGTTGAGGTAGCATTAAATTCAAAGTATGTTTATTCATATTTATATCTTCTACAATCATAATATACAAAACATTGTACACACTCTGTTATATAAAATTTTACTCTATTGCCTTAGAATTAAGGCAAAATATATAATTTTCTGTGACAGAGCCTGAACATCAGCAGTTTCTTGTTTAAAAATTAAAACATTGATAAATGATAGACTTATAGTTAGGGTTAGACACTAAAAATAATGCACAATGTGAGTGGTAAATACGAAATATCATGCTTTCAATATTTTATGCAAGCATTTTTTTATTTTATTTATTTTTTATTTATTATTTTTTTTTAACATTGATATTTTAAAGCCCTTGTCAACTTACCTTTTTTATCATTTAGAATACTAGATTGATAATTACCAAACTTTATTATCTATGAATTAGAAACCAACACGTTAATTTTGTATTTATTTTCATTTAAATGGTTACTTCACGCATCTGACGTCACAATGTACCAATGGGGCCGTGAAAGGGATAAAGAACTTGAGGGAGGGGCTTAAATTTATCACGTGACCAGAGCGGTGACTAATTGGCGGTGGTAAATTGTGACGTCAGATGCGTGAAATAAACGTCAAAAAGAAAATAAATGAAAATAAATACAAAATCAACGTGTTGGTTTCTAATTCATGGATGATAAGGTATGGTAATTATCAATCTAGTATTCTAAATGATAAAAAAAGTAAGTTGACAAGGGCTTTAAGTTAATACTAAACATGTCGAGAACTGAGGGATGAAATAGTGTTTTATATAAAAGTAGTGTATACTCGTCGTTCTTGTCACTTAATATTATAATCTTTCTCTAAACGAAGAATTAACTGCGCAATAACATGTCTTTCTATGTCATTTAATACACGATCAAAGAGATATTTTCATATTAATTTATAAAATAGAACTCCATAAATTAATAGTACACCTTTATGAGTATAAATAATATATTTTAATAAATATATATTGGCAATAATTCATATACTACGTAAAACTAATTGTATTTATATTGGGTCATTAGCGACATACAGTATACATATTATATTGAATTTTATCAATTTATTATTAATAGTAATAGCAACAATATGTTACTCATTAATCATATTTATTTATGTAGCTTCAAAATATATAAAGTAAATTTAGAACTGAAATATATTTTTGAGTAATAAAATATATTTCAATTTATATATCACATTTATTAAATAAAATATCATTCGGATGCATTTTAATGAAATGTTATAAATTACAATATGCAAAATCCACTTTTTTTTATTATTCTAATGCTAAAACGACATTTGGGAGGAGTCAGTTAAATTATTCAAAGTAATTCAGTTTATAAAACATGCAGTCAGTTTCTATAATTTACTTAATTGTATGTAAATTTATTATATAAAAATATATATATATATATAGAAACCATTCTACTAAATCTATGTGATTGATTTTTTTTTTAGTGAAAACTAATAATAGAAAATTTTAGTATTTTCTATAAATCAATAATTATAGTAATTTAAAGACTAAAATCAATAATTGATAGTTATAAACTTGATAATCTTATAAGTGAGATAATACTTCTTCACTTAGTTTCCAAACTTTACAGAAATAGCTTGTAAATAATAATAAAGAAACCATAATATAACCATTCTATTAAAAAGTTTATGATTTTTTTAATTGTAATAAAAAGTTAAATAGCAATATTTCATAATTGCAGTTGTATAAAAAAACACTGCAGATAAATATAATTCAATAAAAAGAAATACGACAAAAAAAATGTTGTTAATAAATTTTCCTGAAAATTAAAAACTTCATAGTAAAATTAATTAGTTTTTTTTTCTTGAACAACAATAATAAAAATAATAATTATATTTCATTAAGAAAATAGAAAACAATAGAATTGTGACAGTTGAGTTAACAATATAGAAAATAATTTCATTACTAAAAGTTACCAGATGTTGTATCTTTAAGGTCAATACTTCAAAACCAGACTTATTATATCATTGTTCTCGTTATATTACCAACTGGCACCTTTTATGTATATTACTTTTCACGATGAACTACCATAATATTATAGTGCTATACAGTACTTTATGTATTCATAGTTCGTAGCTTTCTTAGACAAAAACGTTAGCAACAGATGCAAAAGTAATAATAAAAAATACTCGAGTATACGAGTTTATACTTAGAAAGACTAGACAGATTATTATAATGAAAGTTAGTTTTACGTTTTCAATTATTTACTCTCGCCAGCTTTCTTACAATAATTGTAAAGTGGTCTCAACAAGTCCAGCTTAAAAACAGATGCTTTCTCAATTTAAACAAAAAGTAATCTTTAACAATTTGAAGTCACTATCATGATGATGATTTTTTTTTAATTAAAAAATGAAAAGGCTGAATGAGAACATAACTCTTGTAAAATTTTGATGAGTTTTACGTCATTTTTTTTTTAGCTAAAAAAAATATATAGCATGGAATTTTTTTTTTTTTTTTTTTTTTTTTTTTTTTTTTTTTTTTTTTTTTTTACTTTTTCTTTCATTCGTTAAAAGCAATTATAATAAAAATTAGAAGAAATTAGAAGCAGTATGGTTTTACACAAACCTACCCTTTATGTTATAATTTTAGACTTTTATTTATAATGAAATAACTTTATATGTGGTGAACCCTTATTTATAGTGGACATTTTTATGTCTATTTTAATTTTGAAATATATGGAATTTTAAAGGGAACTTATAGTGACACTTAAACGTTTAATATTTGACAAGTATATAATATATTGGTTGGTAGTGAAACTCATTACTATACTGCCAATAATAAAGTTTATTGCCTTGTTTTAATTATTAGAGTCAGGCTCGTGAGCTCCTGTGTTATTGCCCTATACTAAAAACGAACCCTTGTTGATGTACTTCCAATTTTCACCGCAACAATCAACATGTAAAATGTAAGTGGCGCTGTAGTCTGCGTGTGAATTTTAAAATTCACACGCAGACTACAGCGCCATTTTTATACGTAATTTTGTATTCTTGCATTGTTGCGGCGAAAATTTGAATTACATCATTAAGGGATCGTTTTTTCAACAATAGCTTCCTATCCTGTTTATATATCCATGATTAGAGTTGTAAAAAAAAAAAAAAAAAAAAAAAAATTGAGATAGTAATCAGTCAGATTAAATTTTTTTTTTTTCATATAAAAAAAAAGAAAGCTCAACTCTGCATGTCATTCTTCATTTTTGAAATATTATTTTATAATTATTATTTTACGTTAGGGAATACAAGTGTTCAGTTTTTTTTCTTTTCAGTTTAACTTTATATATATTTTTTATTATTTTTACACGAAAAAGCCGTTTGCTCTTTTTAAAGTAGCCTTTGGTTTAACCACATACACACAGATATATATATATATATATATATATATATATATATATATATATATATATATATATATATATATATATATATATATATATATATATATATATATATAAGGTACGTTCAAGGGAATTTAAAAGTTTATCTACATACGGTTCTACGTGGATTTTTTTTTTTTTTTTTTTTACATTTCAAGTTAAAATAACATTTTTTATGCAAATTATATACAAGATCTTTTCTCTCTTTATTTTAAATTCTAAAACTTATTTAATTGCAAGTAAAAGCTATAAATTATAGAGACTTATACGTATACTAAGTTAACTGTAAAATTGTAACAAATGTTATTGATGTTACTGAATGTTAAATACTGTTTATTATTTTTTTCTTTAAAAAAGATTTCTTTTCTTTTTTTGTTTCTTCAATTATTTCATGTAAAAAGAAGGCGTTTTTTCTTCACATAAAAATAACATGAAGTTTTTTTTTATTATTATTTTTTTTTAAACTAAGCCTTCTGTCAATTTAAATAAAATTGAAGTTTTTAGACGTAGAGAGAGAGAGAGAGAGAGAGAGAGAGAGAGAGAGAGAGAGAGAGAGAGAGAGAGAGAGAAAGGGTAAGTCAGATTTAAATTTTGACGTCATATTATAGTTGCATGAAATCTTTTTGTTACTTGAGCTGGCAAACAAGGAAGCAGAAATTTTATAGTCCCTGAAGAAGCCAGGCTTACTTGGAGTTGAAAATATAGTCTATGCTGGAGTGTGTAGTCACCACTTGCCTTCTCTCTCTCTCTCTCTCTCTCCCTCTCCTTTTCTCTCCCTCTTTATTCAACTAAAGCATAAATCGGTACCAAACCCAAGTTCACTTCTGTTGCTTTCTCCGTAACAGCTGCTTCTTTTTCGTATACTATCATGACGATACTTTCTCCCCAAAAAACACGACGGAAAAAAATATAATAATAAGACCAGCAACCCCTCTCCTTTCCAACATTTTAACTATATGGACTTAAAAACAGAAAGTTTCACATTATTAGCTAACTTAACATCCAATATTTTTTTTATATACATAAAGAAATAATAAAGTTTGAGATGTGAACTTCTTCAAGAAAGTTTGTTAAATTACAATAATATCAAAATAATATTCATATTATTATATTATTACAAAGTAAAATGTTGATTGTATCTTATTAAAAAAAACTAGGACACTGCATGTGCAATAATATTATAAAGAAATTTTATTAAAAATAAATATGAATTTACAGTTGAACAAGCTTTCATATTTTTCTCTTAACATAATAAACAGAATATCAACGTAAAACATACTAAATACATTTGATACAAACATTTTTAAATTTAACTAAAACATTTTAATAATAATGATTGTTTATGAAAAAGTAATTTAATCAAAATATTGATAAAGTTATATTTAAAATAATATAATGCAATAATATGCCCTTTTTTTTATTAAAAATGAAGCTTCTATAATATATAATGTACTTTAATTTATAATAACAACTATGGAATATTCTTTTTATGTTTTTTGTACATTATACTGATTTTTTTTCTGACAATGCATTATGTTTGAAATTCTATATTTATATTAAAAAAGTAATGATTTAAATTATTATGAATCTTTATACCATAGTTGCAAATATACATTAATTCTGCTATTGCAACAATAGTAATGATAGTAATTTTTAATGTACATTTTTATATTTGCTATAGAATGCACTGACAATACATTTGTTATTTGGCTTAAAAAGATTTCTATGGTTTTCAAAGAACTGTGGCTTTCAAAGAACATATTATTGAAATTATTAGTTTTACTTTACTTTAATTATCACAAAAGAAAATATAATTGAAGACAATCAAGGTATTTTACGTAATTATAGTATTTTTACAATAATTTTTATCAACTAGGTGTTTGTAAGTTTATGGTTTACTAAACAAACAGCATAATTTGAAATGTAATCTCAATTTATTTATTTATTGTGAACCATAAATGAAACTTAATTTTTAAAATTAAATTAAAAACTCTTTTTATACACACAATATTTCAATAATTAAAATTTTCTGAGCGCATTATTATTATACGTTCATTACTTCACTTTTCTTTTCTTTTCTTTTCTTTTCTTTTCTTTTCTTTTCTTTTCTTTTCTTTTCTTTTCTTTTCTTTTCTTTTCTTTTCTTTTCTTTTCTTTTCTTTTCTTTTCTTTTCTTTTCTTTTCTTTTCTTTTCTTTTCTTTTCTTTTCTTTTCTTTTCTTTTCTTTTCTTTTCTTTTCTTTTCTTTTCTTTTCTTTTCTTTTCTTTTCTTTTCTTTTCTTTTCTTTTCTTTTCTTTTCTTTTCTTTTCTTTTCTTTTCTTTTCTTTTCTTTTCTTTTCTTTTCTTTTCTTTTCTTTTCTTTTCTTTTCTTTTCTTTTCTTTTCTTTTCTTTTCTTTTCTTTTCTTTTCTTTTCTTTTCTTTTCTTTTCTTTTCTTTTCTTTTCTTTTCTTTTCTTTTCTTTTCTTTTCTTTTCTTTTCTTTTCTTTTCTTTTCTTTTCTTTTCTTTTCTTTTCTTTTCTTTTCTTTTCTTTTCTTTTCTTTTCTTTTCTTTTCTTTTCTTTTCTTTTCTTTTCTTTTCTTTTCTTTTCTTTTCTTTTCTTTTCTTTTCTTTTCTTTTCTTTTCTTTTCTTTTCTTTTCTTTTCTTTTCTTTTCTTTTCTTTTCTTTTCTTTTCTTTCCTTTCCTTTTCTTTTCTTTTCTTTTCTTTTCTTTTCTTTTCTTTTCTTTTCTTTTCTTTTCTTTTCTTTTCTTTTCTTTTCTTTTCTTTTCTTTTCTTTTCTTTTCTTTTCTTTTCTTTTCTTTCTTTTATTTTTATTTATTTTTTTTTGTAAAGAATTTCTCATTTTTACCCGAAGTTTGTGCATCTGCATTTAACGTTACATGATGACAATTGAATAATGCAGCATCTCTCATCATTCAATATTGCAGCTGTGAATCTCATCAACATGCTGATATAAATCAATCAGTGTCAAGGGAAATCAACCAACCCATTCCAACCCTCAGCTCACCCACTACATCCCTATAATATTATTAAATATTGAGTATATAATTATAATTAAAATTATGCAGTAAAATACATTATACGCACTAAAATTTTCAAGATAAGTACAACATTCACATACTAATGAAATTTTCATAATAACTTAATTAACATCAATATGACTTAATTATTGTATTAAAAATACTTTGATGCTTTATATGATCACTTTTTCATAATTAAGAGCATACTTTATATATATATATATATATATATATATATATATATATATATATATATATATATATATATATATATATATATAAATATATATATATATATATATATATATATATATATATATATATATATATATATATATATATATATATATATATATATAATATTTATCTATGTATAAAATAAGCTTGCTTTAGGCATTGTTTATAGTCTTAAAACTATGATGACCACGACCACATCAAGCGGTAAAACGTGCTTTGGATAGAGATATATACAGGCAGGCTAGGGTTCACTACACTTAAATCTCTTTCTCTCTCTCATTCTCCTACAGTGTGAAAATAGGATTTAAGTAGATTAATAAATCCCTTGCTTCCAATTATGTTTTTATATAATCTTGGGGGTCTTCTCTATCTAGTATAAAGAGCACGAAAATATTAAAATACAATATAGTTCCTATATTGTTTCACATCATCTTGAATATTATAGTGTCTTCATTTTTTATACAAAAAAAAAAAAAAAAAAAAAATTTGTAACATAAAAACATCTAATAGAAAAATAAACAAGTTAACATTTGTATTTTTTTATTAATATTATTATTTTTGTGAAAGATGGTTTATTTACATTTTTTTTTTAGAAGTAAAGAATTTAAAGATTTGTATTAAATATAAAAAAGAATTTTCTTGTTATCTAAAAATTCCTTTGATTATTTTCATTCATATTTTTATACTTATATAAATAATAATATGAAATATAAAATTTGCAAAGCAATGTTATTAAATTATTTTGCTTTCCTCTCTGGAGTAGAAGGCTTGTTTGCAAACCTTGTTCCTGATTTTCATTAGTTAACAAAAATACATGGCTTACAAATTTGGCTATGTAAATGCAAATTTTGTATATTTGGAGACAGTGTAGGAACAGAGTTTGTAAGCAAGTGTAAGATATAAATAAATAATAGGTAATTCATATTGATATTTTTAATTCTGAAGTATCAAATACAAAAAAAAAACACTCTTATTTATTTGAACTTATGGTAAAAAAAAAAAATCCCAATTGAATTGCGATGTACAGAATTGCTACAATATACCATGAAATAAATTAACTTTGTTTCATTCAGCTATAGTGAAACTAAAATAAAACTTTTATTTTATTTTATTTTTGTAACAATCCCAAGTGTATGCTTAGCTAAAGTGCATCTTCATGTTGTAGTATTTTGCTATATAATGATTATGGGAATTTATTTGTAGTTTTATATAACAATCATTTAATTGCGTTGTCATTTTTACCAAAGAGCAAAATAAATCTTTTTTCATCACCAAATATAATTTCAATTCCCTTAATTCAATTTCTCTCTCTCTCTCTCTCTCTCTCTCTCTCTCTCTCTCTCTCTCTCTGTATATTATATATATATATATCTATATATATATATATATATATATATATATATATATATATATATATATATATATATATATATATATATATATATATATATATATATATATATATATATATATATATATATATATATATATATATATACCCACACACTCCTCATTTTTCTTTGCATTAAAATGAATTGAAAAATCTCTCGGGATACAATAGGAAGATATATATTATGTATTTTTTTTTAATAAAAAGATCTTTCTTTCTTGAGTTTTCGTTCATTCATTCCTTCATTTTTTTTCCTTCATCTTTTTCCTGCTATGCCTCCAGCAAAAATCACTGATAATTTTTCTCTCTTTTTTATTTTTTTTTTCATCACTCAATATAGATTCAATATAATTTGATTAAAACACGTATTTTATAAATAATATAATTTTTTTTTCTTTGAAATCACATTCTATTTCGAAATCAGAACTTTTCTTATATTATTTTTTTTCTTTGGTTTTTATACGACTGCATTTTAAAGTTGTTATTATTTCAAATATATAAAAAAGGAAATTATATGAAGTTAAAAAAAAAAAAAAAAAAAAAAAAGAAACTTCCTTTTAAAGTACGCTAAAAAATATCATTAACTCTACACCAATGAACATAAAAAAACAGCAAATATTATAATTTTATTAAATTATCAACGTGATCAGCATTATAATTTTCATTTATTATTAAATTATATATAAGTTGTTTTATTTCTATTATATTATTTTTTTTTTTTATAAAATATTATAAATGTGATATATTATATAATTTAATTTGTAATAAATGGGGAAAATTGATGAAAAGAGAGAAGAAGACAGTTAGAAAAGTTCTATTGAAATAGGTTAGTAAAAGGTTTTTCTGCTGATTACTTAGCTTTCTCTATATTATACTCATCTCCAATTCCAATAGCTAACATGTTCAAATAGGAAGTGGCATTTTTTTTTTTTTTTTTTTTATGTTCTGTCATTGCAGAGATGCTCTTTTCTTCTCTTCCTTCTTCTTTTTTTTTATTATAGTTTTAACAAAGCTTGCAAGTGTGAAATTTACAATTCAAGGCTATGCAGTACATATATAGTAATAATACTTTATTCTTCTCTATTCACACGTAATTGTAATTTACAACTATTGAGACATTTTTTTCTAAGCTGGTTTGTGGTATTATTTTAAATGTATATATTATACTGTATGTATGTATGATATATATATATATATATATATATATATATATATATATATATATATATATATATATATATATATATATATATATATATATATATATATATATATATATATAATATATGTTGGCAACCATTGCCGAATTCGCTCATTGGCCGAAATAAGTGACCACGTCGCGGCGTGGCAATGCATTTTTGCCAAGATCCGAAATGCATCGTAATTTTGACCACGTTGCGGAGTGGTTTTTAACAAATGCCAAATTTTTGGCAATTACATTTTAGCCAGTTCGTGGAGTGTTTTTTGATAATTGCCACGCTGCAGCGAGGTCAAAATGTTTAATACGCAGGTTACGATATTCGGTATAAGTATGAATAATATCATATATTTTTTTTATTATTATAACACATCATTTTATATTATCATTTTATATTATGGTTTTCAGTTAATTAAAATATTTATAAATTTATAAAAATGATTTCTTATTAAATTTGACAAAAAAAATTGTCTATGGTCAACATTACGATGCACAAGTGCTGAATTTCGGATCTTGGCAAAATTGCATTGCCACGCTGCGCCGTGGTCGCCTATTTCGGCCAATGAGCGAATTCGGCAATGGTTGCCAACATATATATATATATACACTATGGTAGTAACACAAAGTATTTTATTTTAAAACGTTAAATGTTAGTGGTTCTTACTCGCGGCTTTCTATTCTATTCATTCAATATAGAGCCATGTAAGTTAAAACTTTAATTCAAAGCATTGAGCACATAACATGACATGTAAAGAAAAAAATAGAAACGATAGTAAAGTGAATTCACTTATTTGAAAGCTGTAAGAGAGAGAGAGAGAGAGAGAGAGGAGAGAGAGAGAGACGAAAGAAGACAAAGAATGAAGTTTGGAAGAAAAAATGTTGTGTAAACCATTTTAAAAGTCCATCTACTAATGAAAAAAGATTTTTTTTTTTTTTTTTTTTTTTTTTTAGTGGACGTGTTAAAGAAAAAAAAAAGTAACAATTCAAGATTTAACCTTAAAGAAAGAAAAAAAGGAATTGGATACATTCTTAGTTTTAAAAGTAGCAACAACACAAATAATAAACTAAAATTAAAGGTTTAATGATAGTAAGATGCATAAAATTTATTTTAAATGAAATGAAAAACAGAAAAAAGAAAATACAGAAATTATATGGAAAAGTTTTCTTTTACTTGCTTTGTCATTTTATTTTTTTATTCTTAAAGGGATCGTAGGGTACTGTAAATTTACTTTACTTTTAATTTTATAAAAAAAAAAAATACACTGAAATGCAAGAAGATTGCGACATGTTTAAGTTTCTTATGTTTTTGACATAAAAAATGTAATCAATTTAATTTAATCCCAGAGAAGTTGTTTTAATTACTTTTAGTTTTTTTTTATGTCCTGATATGCACTATAGAACATTTCCCTTTGTATTTACTGTAAGAAATTATGACTAAAATCTTAATGGTATAGCACAAAAAACGTAAGGCTTTTTACATGATTATATTCTTCCCAGAGGTTAAAATTATTGTAAGAGACCTGACGGTACCTGAATGGCAAGACTCCATAAAAGAAAAATATATGTATCAAAATATACCACAATATTGTACTTTTTGTTTCTATAACTTTACGAGTATATTTTGAATTAAATATTCATTTTTAGAACACTGTAAAAAAAAAAAAAAAAAAAAAAAAAAAAATCTAAATTTTATGTAAAATTTTTAAAGTAAACTTCCAACAATATTACTATTTTTTATATAACAAAATTTCTTCTTATAAAAATATGAAGTGTTTGGTATCTTTATTTTTGTCAGTTTACGACATTCACTCTTAACTTGCTTGTCAAAATATTCTATGAATAACAAATTTCTATCATTATTGTGTAGTTATTTTTATATTTTATATATATTATTCATGCTTCTTTTTTATATACATAAATTTTTTTTAGGAAAAAAAAAATCTATTGAATTTATTTCATGCGTATATTATTGACTAATAATATTGTGTTATTTTATGATCATATATTTTTTTAAAGATTATGATATGAAGACTATTTTTACATTTTTTTTTATGGTTGCGTGATAATCATGACCTTCATATAAACAGAAACTATAACGTAACATATCACACATCATTCTACACCTCTTCGTGTTGGAATATTTTAAATTCTTTGAAATTTAAATTAGTTAAAAAAAAGAAGTAATACAGTTGCTTCCTATTCAAAATTTAGACAATCGTAAATTTATAATAAACACATCAATAAAAAAAAATAAGATGTTCTTATAAATTGAAGTAAGTTCTCTATATTTTATCCAAGTTATTATATAATATATTTATTTTATTCATGTGGCAAAAAAATTCAATAAAAATATACGTATATCACAGTATAATATATGATGTTCCCAAACGCATCATTGAATTATTAAACTTGTACAGCATATTATATTATTATTGATTTCACATAGCTAAATCACATGACAAAAATATCGAATAATGAAAAGAATTTTAAAACATCATTTCGGATAGTTTAGTCTGCAAAGGAATGTGAAAAAGAAACATAAACTTAAATAGTGATTGGCTACTCTGAAAAAAAAGTAAAAAATAAAAAATGCACACTTTCTTGGGTTGCTCGTTTTTTCCTTAGTTTAGAACTGAAAAGAACGAGTTTGCTGTTGAGGCAAGTAACTTTTTTGTTTGTTTCTTTCAGAGCAACCAATCATCATTGAAGTTCATAGTTCTACTTTACTTGACTTTGCAAACCTAACTTATGTTCTGTAAACTATACGCAAAGATAAAGCTTTAAAATTATCTGCTGAGACGTTCTCCCTGATGACGACGTCACAACTTGCACACTTATGATATATTTGAAAAATAAATTGCCTCAAACACTCTTTCTTAGATGAAAATTATTTTAATACTATTCTACAAATAAAATGTACATAGAATGCTCGCTTTGCTTGTTTATTATGCATTTGACTTCCGAATCAAATGCTCGACAGGTGATACGGTTCTTGCCATAAAGTATTATTCATTAGACGAGTAAATTTGACGCGCGTCGACGGATAAAAAAAGTTGAAACAATGTTTACAAATGGAGCCGGTCACGCATGTAATTTTCAAAAACAATGTGAACGGCTCCATTTGTTTACATTGTTCCAACTTTGTAACGCACCTCGACGCGCGTCAAATTTATGCGTCATGTGAATAATACTTAACACGGTACAAGCCTGGTGTTAGTGTCCGAGTGACATGATGCACATCATTTGAAAGTCAAATTCTAATACAAGCAAAAAAAATATGACTTTTTTTGCAAATGAAGCATTTTTAATATATTTTTCTTCATTAAAAAAAAATTTGCAATGATATTTAGAAAAAAAAAAAAAAAATGATGAAATTTATTTCTCAAATATATCGTAAGTAAAAATTAAATAAACGTCGTGAAGTAAAAATTAGGTGTTAACCAAGAAAAAAAAAATCTCAGCTGACGATTTTAAAGTTAAATTTCTGTGTGTGTTTTATAGAACAAAATCTATAATAACATGTGGTAGATATATTTTAGTATATAATTGTAACTTCATTATTGACCTCTTGAACTTGTAAAATACAAGAAAGGAAAAGAGATTTGTGGCTATAGAACTTCCTTCTACATGTTTCCGTCCGTTGCTCCTACGTCATGACTACTCCATAAGAAGAAACTAAAGCAGTAATTTTACTTGAACCCACATATGGACCACCAGAACCTTTCCCTTTACGACGATTCTCGTAATAAGTAACCAACCATCTTTCAACCTTATACAAAAAAAAAAAAAAAAAAAAAAAAATCTACTTTTTTTAACTCAATCGATTGCAATCGAATGTGCCACTTTTAATTTCCGTTGGGACAGAAAAAAAAAAGTGAAATAAAGAGTAAAGTGAAGAAACGTGCTAAGCTGTTATTGGAAACTTAATATCCAAAAATCTTAAATCTGACATTTTTTTTATGATGCCTTATATGAGAATATTGACAGGGGGAGCCGGGGAGAGGTTAGTGAATGTTGGAGTAAAATAAATTGCTAACTTTAGGAGAGAGAGAGAGAGACGTGCGGGTTATATATCAAAATTTGATTAAATTCAAATTTAGATGTTATATAAATTTAATTTTATGCCTCAGAAGGCAATTCTTATTTTAAATTACATTTAAAAATAGAATTGATACATTTATTGTATCATTAAATTTTTTTTTTATTATTTACGTTATATAGAGAATATTGCTATCCACTTTGTAAAATAAAAAGACATTATATTAGTTGAATATACATATGAAGGTGCTATTTTTTTTGGCGTAGATAACAATGAGCCTACAAGTTAATATTTTTTCTTTTGTTAATGGTATGAAAACGTATTCGTATTTTTTTGTGAAATAAACATGTAGCTATTGTTATTCATTATAATATGTTTCATAGAATGGTAAAAAAAATAAAAATATTTTGGTTCTTTACTAATATCTTACGTCAGTTAAAATTATTAAATTTTTGTAAAAAGAGATTGAAAAAAATAATCACAAAACTGTTAGTATAAAAAAAAAAGTGCTGTGTTGTATAACATTTTGGAATAAAAAGCTGAAGGTCATCGGTGGTATTTCCCTTGGGTTTCTAGTGACAGAGCAAACGCAACGTGTGACCAAGGGAATGGACTGATGTCACGCTCTTTGACCAACTTTTCTACACTCAAATCTATACGCTCTGTTAAAAATTCTACTCCACACATAACTACTTTCAACCACTTACGTTAGAAACCCTCTTCCGGTTGACCGGATTTTATATATATATATATATATATATATATATATATATATATATATATATATATATACAGTTCAAATTTCGTTATTATTAATATATTTTTAACACAAGGCTAATGATTTGGGTAGTGCTTGGCTCACGTATATGAAAAATAAAATTTTTACTTAAAAAAATGTATGCATGTTAACGATCAAAAGAATGCTTTTATAACTACATCAATCAAAAACGTGCTTGGAGTTTTAAATTATATATTATATATAAAGTTTTATCAATAAACTGCAAAGTATTCAGTATAATTCAAACTTATTGTATTCTGAAATGCATTAATTTTTTTTCCACATGGTACGAAAAATCAATTTTCCACAGATATTATAGAGATGTTGTTGAAAATTCTCCCTGTGGTGCACTAAGAATCAAGTAAATTGAATAACTTTCATGTCCGTCTACAATGCACAATTTTCAAGCTCTAGAAAATTAGTTTTCCTTGAAGAATGTGGTTTATTTTAATTTCGTAAATGTACTTTGTCATGTACTTACTTTTTCTTTTTGCATACTGTAAAACTTTTTTATCTCTAGCTGTAGGTATATAGTCAAGGAATTTAATATCTAGCAGTACAGCCACAGAAACATTATACTGTGACTTTGAAATGAAAATTTAAAAAGTTATTTACAAAAGCATAAAAGACGAAAATGAAACTGAAATTATGCAAAGCGTTAAGTATAAGCTTGGTTGGGTGTAGAGATTTATAATTTCTCAGGTTTAATTATTACCATATCATCAATATTTTATATTGAATAATAAATAGGTTCATTAAATACAATTTTTTTTCAATGTCTTTTTCGTGAAGATACACAAACGTAAAATGTATTTGTTTTTCTCATGTAAAGAGTAAACCGTATTTTAAATGAGATTTGAATGAAATTTGTGACATTGTTTTATTATTTTTGACTACTTTATCTTTATCTTTATCCATTTTTTTTTTTTTTTTTTTTTCCCACTTACCTCATAAACAGCACCGAGAGGCATGACGAGACACGCCACCATGAGATCTGCCACCGCCAGAGACACGATCAAGTAGTTTGCTACATTTTGTAAATGGCGCTCCAGTAAGATCGCAGCGATCACGAACACATTGCCTGTAGACAAAACACAACATTTACATTATTAAGCTAAGCAGTTTTTATTTAAATAGACATTTACTATACCAATGTTAAGCAATAGCTTTCATTCAAAGTAAACATTGAGTTATTATTATTTTTCTTTCTTTTTCTTACAACGTATAAATTTAAGAATTGCCCTTATCATTATTTTTGCAGCAGTTCATGATATTCCTTTAGACTACTCATATTGAAATAATTATGATATATTAAGTTATATATTTCTTGTATACAAATATAACATTATTTTTATTTAACATTATCGTACAATCATAATGCATGGTGGATTCAAACAAGACACCTCTTCATATTCTTATGGATTAAATTCAGGTCAGCACGTTCTGTAAAATTGTCCAAAGAAACTTGCACTTTTTTTAAAATTCAGGTGAATGTCTCTGATAAGAATAACATTGAAAATGTAGCACTAATATTTGATTACTAAAATCTTCAATTTTTGTCAAGTGTGTACGCATTTTAATAAAAAATTCTAAGGTTATTTGTTACTTCATATTGATGGCTTTTATTATTAATATTAGTTCAATTGATTTTTCCAGATTTTCAATCAATTTTACTATTTTTAATGTAATTCTATAAAAAGGAATATTTCGCACATCCTTTTAAATTACTATTAAAATGCCATAAGTTATAATAAAAACTTTTAAAAATAATTAAAAAGAAAAAAACTATAATATAGTGCTCTAAAAAATCTAAATATAAAAAACCTAATATATATAGTAATGATAAATTATATCTTTTAGAAAATCCAATTATAAATATAGTTTTAATCTTCACTACTTCCTTACGGTATGCATCATTATAACACGGCATGTACTTTATCTCATCTCTCCTTTGTCTCGTTGCAAATTTATTTATAAGTATTGCATCATCAAGAATATTTATTTAGAATAGCAGAGCGTCGTTAGAATGCAATACCAAGAACCACAATAATACTACACAAGTATTTGTATTTATACAAATTATATACAAGTTACTGAAGATTGTGTAACGAGTTTCCTTAAACAAACAATTAAATAAATCAAGTAAAATTTAAAATACTTTAGCCAATCAAATTTATTAATGTTTATTTATACAATGATAATAAGAGTGAAAAGGGAAATATTCTACAATCTAAACATAATATTGTTATAATCAATTTAATTTAGTTATTATTATCAATAAATTATGTTGCGGAATACATGATAACACACTGGTAATAATGCTAATATAATAAAATATTAATTTATCAATTCTCAAATATCTATTTTGTGAAATATTATATTATTTATAGTAATACTCTATTTGGCCTGATTATCTTATGAAATTATATAATATTAAGTTAATATCATTACTATTATGTTAACTGGAGCTTTTTTTTTTTGTTAAGTTTATGCAAATGTGCATTTAAAACTTCTTAATTCTTCATTCACATTATAAATAACTTTATTTTACAGTCAAGTACATAATATAAAGCAAAAACATGAATTTAGTATTAAAGATAATTTATTAATGATATGGATAACTAGATAGGATGTTAGATAAGTAAATACAAAAGTTTAAAGACAAGTTTCAAGTTTTAACATACTTAAAAGGCAAACATAATTAGAATTTAGTTTTCTTGATAGATAGACGCTCTCTTCTAATTTATAACTTTCCAAATATTGATTTCAATTGTATGTAATTAAGTTGATCGACCTATCAAATTTACAGAATACAGTGTTCAAAGATCAAGAAGTTTATATTTATATACATAATATTGTAAATTACTGCATCTTAATTAGATAACTATTGCTATAATGTCTTAAATTAAAATAAATTGTTTTAACAAAAAAAGTAAAATAGTAAAAAATAAATAAATAAATAAATAAAAAAAAAGAAGAAGAAGAAGAAGAAGAAGAAGAAGAAGCTTGCAAAGTAAATTCCAAAAAAAAACTTTAAAAAAATTACTGTAACGGAAAACAAGTAATAAACCGTTTAATTTTATACGTTTATGTACATAGGTTTAGGTTTTAGGTTTATTTATTATGCTCATATATTATGCATTTTGACTTCATTTAATTGATTTTATTGATTTTTTGTATCTCATCAAATTAAATAAGAAGCAGAAAAACTCAAATAAATACAATGAGAATCCAACTTTAAACATGTTTAAATATATATTTTTAAACACTTTAACAGCTGTTAAGAAATAATGTGTAAAAATGTCATGATTTTTAAATTTATTTTCTAATTTAAATTCTCTGTATATAAGGTTCTTTTTTTTTAATTACAGATTCGTTTATTTAGGTAATTTAGTGTATGGGAACAGACTGCTTACTAAGTAAATATTCAAGGCAGTAAGTAAACGTGCACATGAAAAATATCCTTGTGTTTCTTCAAATACTTAAAGTTATATACACATTTTTTTTTTTTTTTTTTTTTTTTTTTTTACTATTTACTTTTGAAAACTTATGTATGTTTGTATATTATTTATTTAGAGTATTTTATGTAAAAATTGGCTTTCATATAAATACTTGTTGTTTCGTTATAACATTTTTTTTAGAAGTGAAGACCTAGCAGCATAAATTTTGAAACGTACTTTAAAAAACATTGCTGTATACGATTTTTTTTTTTTTTTTTTTTTGCCATATTATTGTGTTATCGTGCTATACACCAATCCCAGTCCCAGTCAAGACATTGTCTTATCGACAAGTAAGGACTTTCCAATTAATGGAAAAGCACACACAGGCCGGCCACGGCCTAAGTACACAGTCCGGCATTCGCCATGACAGCCTAGAGAAACCGTGGAAACATCTAGGCAGGCTGGTCGGTGCAATCACATCAATCATGCACCTCCCGAATAAAAGTATCATAAGACTTTATTATTGGAATTATTTAAATGTTAATGTTATGTGATATATTACACGTATAAAATGAATTACGTAAATTTATGCAGTGATTCTGTGTTGTATGAATATGTTGAATGTTGATATGTTGGAATAATATAGATAAATTATTTGTATATTATTCATAATAATTATGCTATATAATTATATGCCATACACATTAATTACCTAAATAAATATGAAACTAACTTTGCTGTTAAAATAATGTAGTTTAAATTGAGGCGTTAATGAAGTAAGAAATTTTATTGAACCAGGCAGGTTCATTACTTTTGGTTAAAAAATAACGTAACGTCATTACTTTTTAGTAGCAGTAACGAGTAACGAGCAAAAACTGAAAGAAATAAGCTTCGAAATCTATAATATATAAGTAGTACTTATGCTTTTGTCATTATATAGTAATTCAAAATTATCGTTATGATTTTGATTCAAATCTCTCTAATTATAATATATATATATAAAAACAACAACAATTTTTAAGCATATTTTTGAAAATATTTTTATTTATTACGAAAATATTTTAAGTCTATAAATTAAAGTAACGCTACAAGTAACATCATTACTTTTAAGAGTAGAGATTAACGTAGTGTCATTACTTTTCAAAAACTGTAACTGTTACTTTTTCGTGAAGTAGTGAGTAACGTAACGAAATTATAAAAAAAAATCAGTAACGTGACCAAATCTGCTATTTACAATTTAAGAAAGGTCCATTCAATTGAATTGAAAGTTAATTTTCAATTACTTCTCATTTTAAACAATAATAATAATTAATAAATATTTTGTACAAGATGATATTGATTTAGTCAGTAGTGAGGAGAGGATTATGAAAAAAAATGCATCTATGGCTATTAAAAATATACATAAGTACATAACATATCATATTATATAAAAATATTCAACTCAAGGACTTTCAATATTGACTTAAGCAAAAGAATTGACTATAAATCTCATATGGACTGTAGAAATCATGTCAGTAAAAATAAAAGTTGTGAAGGATAAAACTATATATAATATGCATGCAGTTTTACGAGTAGGATTAGCATTTTATTATGCAACATCTGAATCAAACCATAAAAAACTTTAAAACTCTTTCATGCTATGACTTATGAAAAAATCTAATAACATCTCTTGGGATCGATTATATGACTGCAAAATGAGAGTCTAGAAAAAAAAATGTATGAAAACTACTAAGACTGTCTTTTATTATACTAAAACTTTGTTAGTTTGAATAAAAAGAAAGCGTATGCATATATAATTTAATACTATAGATATACATTTTAATGTAAAATAAAAATCTATAAATTATAAACAAATCTTTATTTCATTTCGTACTTTTACTTTTATTACTATACATAAAAATAACAAGAGTAATATAGGTCGATTTAAAGAAATTATATACATAGAATCGAAAGTTGCGGTACTTTCTTCTTCTTTTTTTCATTCATTCATTCATTTTTTTTTCTTTTTTTTGTCACACTACACAAAGAAGCTGATTATATTTATAAGAGCAAGAAATTCTGATATATATAATTGGTCCAGGTACAGTTTGATTCTGTTAACGGTATAGAAAACATGAAACAACATGTTCTTTAACACAAAATGGGATCTACAAACTGATGATAATTTTTACCAGAATGTAAATGTGGCCCCGTAAGAGAGCGTTTTACCAGAATGTAAATGTGGCCCCGTAAGAGAGCGTAAAAAGCCCTATAAACTATGCAATTTGCATGAATATTTCTGTTTATGACGTCAAAAACAGGCAAAAACTAGTATGAAAATGTTGTGCGGGTTGCATAAATCACAATTTTCTGATTACTACTACGGCGTTACAGTTGGGGTTTGAGACCAACTAACGTTATTTATGTAAGTCCTATCAAGTGTGTTGTGATGTAAATGCATATATTTTCATGTTGTCTATGCCTTTAAATATAAAATACATAAAGTAAGTCAATGAAAAATCATATGGAATGATTATTATGAACGTGTATTATAAATAGATTCGTTATCACCTTAACTAATCTGCAACATTTTTGGTTTTATTTGAAGTATGTATTAGATAATTTTGTCCAGAGCAAACTGATAAAAAATAACTTGATATTTGTTACCTTGTAACATCTTTGTTTAAGTACTTATTAAAGGTTGAAAACAGAATTAATCAGTTAGCTTATCATCAGAATCCTTGTACATAATATCTGCAACCAAAGTAATTAGGTCAGTTCCGGAAATATCTATATTGTTGTATATTAGCCTATATAGAGCTTAAATAATGAGCTTTTATGTAATATTGATGAGAAATATGATTATTGCATTTTTAATTAAAAAAAAATCTAGTCTTCATTTCATTCATGCTATTTTAAAAGTATAATAGGATGTCATTGAAAAGGATTTTAATAGAGTTCTAACTTAACTACTTTTGATGTAGTTCATAGAATGCATTATGCAAATTTTTTTTCTTCAAAAGATACTGTATTAATATTGATTCTACTTTAAATCCAATCTCTTAATTAAATACGAACAAATCCATGTATATAATATAAGAGTATACGATATAAAATAAATAATGATCCGAAGTTTCATTTCGTGATTGTACGACATGAAAATAACGAAGAGAATGAAGGCACACCCAAATTAAAATTGATAATACGGGGACGGTGACTTGATTACATTTTTGTCCCTTTTCTTTAACATGGAATAATATCGAGACTTGAAGTCTACTACGCGATGGTAAAACTGTAAACAAGTTCAATAACCGCACAAGCTGTTGCTATAAACATTGATTCCCAAGGCAATATTATACTTCTTGCTATACGATTACAACACGAGGGAAAAATTAAAGAGACAGAAAATAAAGAAGCAGCAAAATAATTTACAATCTACTTCAAAATTTATTTTGTCTCACAGGATGTATAGATTTGAAGCTTTTTCTTGTTATTAAGTATAAATAAACAAATAAAAAATCAAACGAAGATTTTTTTTTTTGACTATATAATTAATAATTAAACTTATGTTATATGTATATATAAAACCAAAATAAAAATGCAAAATGTGAAAATATAGCCATCATCTTTTTTATAATTTACCAATACATGATTTAGCATTAATTATATATGTTCAAGAAAAAATGGTTGGAATTGAACATAATATGAATAAAACAACATTATTGCATTCGGAGACTGTCTGTTATGTTTACTATAAGTCAAATTAACTCAAAAATTAAAAATTTGACTCTCTAATCTAATTAAAAAATATATAACTTGTAAACAGCTATAAAAATGTATTACAGTTATACATACAAAAGTTATCCTATAGAATTATAAAGTTATATTTATAAAAAAAAAAAAAAAAAAAAAAAAAAAAAAAAAAAAAAAAAAAAAACGGACAAAGAGAAGAAGGAGCAAAAGTTCATTTTATTTCAGTTACATTATGCGTACTTCTCTGAAATAATCTACTTACAAAGAAGAAACTTATTGAGAGTTCTCTCTTTATATTCTTGAATAATAAATCACCATGAACTTGTTACACAATTCACTATTGCAATTTATTTTATCATCTATTAAAAGTAGCGTGCAAATATGTCAGAGCATATAAATTTGATCATGGATCGATGATGATAGATTATTATTTAACCAATTAATTAGTCTAACGCACATATTGTCTCTCCGTCTCTCTCTCTCTCTCTCTCTCTCTCCACACACACACACACACATTAATTTCAATCCTAATATATATTATTTAACCTTCATAAAAAACTGATGAAGAAATGCTAATTAGTGTAAAAGGCTATATTATTATGACATCTTTCATTAATATAAAGGTCTATCATATTATATATATATATATATATATATATATATATATATATATATATATATATATATATATATATATATATATATATATATATATACTACATATATGTACTATATTAAACATATGTACATAATATACGCAGTGAATAAACTTAATACTATAATATACATACTATAACATTATGAACATAACGCATGCTATTAGGCAATATAATATTATTTACTGTGGTATATTATTAGATTGTTCATCGTATAGTCATATTCACAGATTAAGTTGTTTTAATATAATCCTCATATTGTTTACTTTATAGATTTACAACAGAATATAATATTCTTACTTCAGCTTAAGTTACAAAATAGTTTAACATATTAATGTTAATCGCTTTTTTTTTGTTACATCAGCAGGGTTCATTAATTACTTAAAATGTTAGAATATAATTAAACTATAAGCAAAGTATCAATATAATTTTAGTTTGTATTCCATATGATTGGTATATGAATTAAAGATTTGATTTTAAAAGAAATACAATTAAAGGTACCCTTAAAGTGAAAGCAAAAGGGTGCAAATATTTTGAATCATCTCTTTTATTGCTGCAAAAATATTTACTGTTTAGTTGTAATATAATTCTATTTATTCTCATATCAATTTAATTTAAAAATTTTTACATAAAAATAAAATAAAAATACTATTATCTTAAAGTCTTCGTTTTCAATCTATTATGTAATTTCAATCTAAAACCTCATGCTTTTTATGTCTAAGTAAAAGAACTGTGCAACACAGTGCTTATATATATATATATATATATATATATATATATATATATATATATATATATATATATATATATATATATATATATATAGTACATAGTTTGGCAAAGATTTTAATGGCTTTTTTTCTAATGTATAAAACACCTTTTCTTGTACTTTTGTAAACGGTAATAAAAAATCCTGTCACTCCAAAGTAAACTCATAGTTAGAAGCGTTTATTTTTTTAAGTGCGTAGTTAAGTAAATGTTTGTAATAACGTGGACCACTGTACCACTGATTGTTCAAGTTAAAAAGAAAGTTAGATTGAGAAAGAAAAAAAAAGTAGAAGAAGAAGAACCTGATTGGTTGATTTCTTTAGGGTATAATCAAATAAGATTCTTTGAAAAACATTCTTATATAAGAAATTGGAATTGGGTGTTATATAATAGTTTAATTAAATTTTGTTATTACGTCACAAAAGTTTGGACTAAAAAAAAAAAAAAAAAAAAAGGCAACAGAAATAAAATATTATGTTTTTAGTGTATTATACGTGATAATATTTACAAAATGTAATTTTTTATTCAGTTAATCTTTATTATTGCTAAGAAATGACTCTGATTTACGAATTGTAAATTATTTAAAAATAAAGCAAGAAACGATTGAAAGAAAAAAATAGATCGTACGATCATGTGAAGATGAAAATGTAGTAAATAGGTTTACTTTCATAAAATTTTATATCTAATTTCATAACAATGATATTTTGTAATAATAACAATTGTAAAACATTTTCTATATTGTACTGTAAATGTACACAGTAACTACAGTATACTAAATTTCTCCACAACGTTAACATAAAATGAGATTCTGCTTGCTTTGAAGAGAAAAGGTTTCAAAACTGGGTGCAAGTAAGCGCTATCTTGTAAGTTCGCGGAAAATCTGCAAAAAAATCTGCATAATTTTGGTTCCTTTTTGCAAATAGAAGCTATAAAGAGCAACATACCACCTAGCTAACTCAGCTTATTGGGCTACTTTCTTTTCAGATTTTTATCTCCTTTTACGTTAATATTATGCAGAAGGTCAGTGTACATACAGACATTGTGATATTAGTTTTTATTTTACTGCCATATATGACCTAATGACCATATAACAGAAACTTTAATTAACGTATAATGTATATTAACGTATTCATGGTAAATCCATTTGGCAATAGAATAAAATTTAATATCATATTTTCTATATACCCATTAGCAAATTTATTTAATCTGTATACGTAGCATTTTCTATCAAATATTAATAATTTCAACATTAAATAGCATAATAATAATAATATTCTTTCCATAAAATAAAAATAAAAATTTACTTACCTATAACTGTAATAAGTATCATAAGCCCAAGTATAACTGATGTCGCAATCATAAGTATAACATCAGAAAATTGATCTTCTCCTGACGAACTTCCATTTGTAATATTTCCAAGTGATACATTACCAAGTAATGTTTCATTACATACTTGATCTAAAGAAGTATTAAAATTCCAGGATGCATTATTACATGCTAGAATAATCCAATCATTGTTATTACTATTTCTTCCACTACTACTAGTACTCGTTGTCGTATGATGCATTGTTATAACATCTTCTTGTAATAAAGTTCCAGTAGTAGATGCAAGACTGAATACACTAGCGGCAAATAGAGTATGCTGAGCTATAGACGAACACATGACGTCATAACTTAGCAACCTGAAACACACAAAAAATTAAACATTATTATTATTATTATTTTGATTGACATATTTATAATTAATATTTTAGTTATAAAATATGTTGAATTAAAATATATTAATAAGTTGTTTTCAAATATATCTTAATACAATTTCTATATTTATACTTTAAGTTTCTTATAATATTAAATGGAAGAAATTTGTAATAATTTTAATATTATATACGTAAAATTATTTTTGTTAACTTTTCCACAAATTTTAATATTATAGAAATATAAATTACTCTACTGTTCATGTTAAATTATATAGAACTTTGCAGACTGAATGTAGCTAACGTAAGTATGTTTTATATGTACCATCAATTTTGGCGGTTTTGGAACAATGCTTTTTTTATTATTATTATTTATTTAGCAACGATTCCTTAGTATACAGTACACCACAATTTTTTCTACAATAAGAATAATATAGAAGGAATACAAATTTAATTTTGGTCTTTTTGTTTGTTTTTTTAAATATTTTTACTTGACCCTTAGGGATATACAATATTAGAAGCAATTACTAAATAGTATATTTTGTTGTACCACGGTTTTTAAACAATTCATTGTAACAAACAGTTTTAATTTATTTTTATTTTTAAATAATATACTATGCATTTTTATTTTAACAATGTCATACCATTATGAAATTTTAATAACAAAATAAACCCTTTTAAAATAACAAAACATATTTTAATTATGTTAATAAACATTTTCATACTAATTAAGTTTAAAAATATTTATATTGTATGTGAAATAAATTTTAATGTATATTTTAAAACAAAGTCTCTACTGTATGCCATTTCACATATAAAAATAAAATTTAAAATGAAAAAAAAAGTTTTATTTTGAATATACATTATGTATTTGATTGAATGCTACAAATAAAATAAAAATAATGATAATTTGCATTATCTATGGTATGCTACATATGCTACATATGCTACATAAATAAGTTTAGTATGCAGAATACGAGATCAGGTTTTTTTAGTAATAAATTTTGAACATGTTTTATTCCATATATATATATATATATATATATATATATATATATATATATATATATATATATATATATATATATATATATATACATATATACATAGTGTTTCTGTGTTTCTGTGTGCAAGCAATAAAAATTATATACAGCACATAATTTCATTATTTTATACTTATGTAAAATAAGATTCAAGAATGCGTAGAAGTTAATTTTATTTCCACAAATATGAAATAATTTAAAACGAAAGTTATAGGAGATGAAATTATTGGAGCTTTTCCTTAAAAACAAAAATTGTGTTCTTATAAATATTGGGAAATCTGATGCTTTTATTCTTGAAATTGAACATTTTTCTATTTTTAAACCACAAGGAAGCTTTTTGTTATAAAAAAAGTAAATAAATACATTTAGCAAACAAATTGTTCGTAACTTGATTTTTTTAGTATATTAGTCGTCTGATCTTTAAAGAATTATGTATATATTGTGTATATATATATATCCTCTTTGTTTGAAATTTACATTAAAAAATTATTTAGTTTAAAATTTTTCCTCGGCAAAAAAATAGCTTTCACATTGATATAAATAGTTGATACCAATTAATGACAGGGAAGAGAAATTATTGAACTGTTTGGAATCAATCGTGCAGAGAAATAAAATGAGAGAGAAGAGGAAAGAGATAGAGAGAGAAAGAGAAAGAGAAAGAGAGATGAAATTCTTGTATAGCTATAAATTATAAAATGTTTAATAAAAGTTATCGATCATTTGACAGAAAGAGAGAAAGAGAGACAGAGAGAGTGGTCACATAAAACAAACACGATGATGGCACTAGAAAGTAGGTAAATAAAAAACTAGATGAAAATAATGTTGTTTCATTTTGTAATTACTAAAAAATGAAAAATGTATTCTTTTGTATTTTAGGTATATGAATGGTTCATTTTTAAAAACCAAAAAAGTAATGTTAGATTGAGCCATAATACAAATTGTATGAGATATTTTCAAAAACTTTTAACAATTTACCCAAAGCATTTTTTTTTTTTTTTTTTACTGCACGTATTCCAGTTTAGTTTTTGTACAATATTAAATTTTTATGCATAAATTTGTTCTTGTTGTTGTGTAAATATATATTGGCAGGTTTCTGTATAATTTCTCACCTTGTATGAATAAATGACTGTCATAGTATGTATAAAAAAAGAAAAAAAAAAAGAAAAACGTTTTTGTGGGATAAAAATAGATCTCGTACATAAATATTCCTTGACTCATAATTACATTATTTATCGTGTACTTATTATTTAAGAATAAAGTATAATAAGTTAATATGAAAACAATCATCGTTGATCTATCATCTATACAACACATTATAGGAATTAAATACAACCCAAAAAAGGAATTTAATGGAAAAATAAATTAACTCAGAGCCCAATAATAATGCCAAAATGCTAGCAGATGATTTTGTGTTACTGTCTCAATTTACCATGCTGTCGTTTAGGGTAATGAAGATATAACTATAGATAGAAAGTTTTGTCAACACTGAAAACTTTACTGTAGAATACATAGGTTATAAGCTATTGTCCTGAATTTAAATCAATTTGGTTATAAATTAATTTCTCTTCTAATTGACTTCAAATTCAGAAAAAAAAAAAAAAAAAAAAAAAAAAAAAAAAAAAAAAAAAAAAAAAAAAAAAAAAAAAAAAAGCTTTTAAGTTTAGTAAGCTACAGTAAAATTTCAGGGTTGAGAAAATTTTGTAGCTCAAGTTTAGAAAGCATATTTTAAATCAAGACATGATCACAAAGACATTATTTTGTTACCGTTGTTTGGCTCAGAATTTGTTTATTTTTTCCACTTTTGCACGGATTTTATTGTTACGGCATTATTAAGTAATCACGAGTCTTATTAATATATATATATATATATATATATATATAAAACATTCAATATAAAACTGATATACCTGTTTGTAATTACATATACTTTCTCATGAAATTCAATTGTAGTAATAATTAGTTAAAGTGTGACTCGTTCATATTGTGAATGGAAATTTTTATGTAAAAAAAAAAAAAAAAACTTCAATATAATTGAAAAAAATTGTATTTTTTTTATTAATATTATATCCTCATTTAGTATGTACTTCATTGGTCAAGTGTCATTGGAATTTATTTTGGTATGAATTGCGATGAAATATTTACATAATGGAGGTCATACGTGAGAATAAATTTAATCGTCATTTTATTTTCATGTGGAAAAGTTAAAATATAACATTATACAGTACTTGACACGTATATATATATATATATATATATATTTATTTGTTTATTTTGATTTATACAATACTTTTAAAGTTATCTTTATTTCCCCCAGATAACATCAACTATATTATTATCACGCTATATATTGCGTTGACGTTTTTTTTTTTTTTTTTTTTTTTTTTTTCTCACTCTCTCACGTCATTTTTTTTTTAATAATATGTGACGCGAAACATTATATTATATGCATGCTTGAAAGCATTTCTAGACAGTAAAAAATATATGCAATGGATATTTGCAGTATATTTCGTTGGTATCTCTCATAACCAGCTGTATATTACATTCTACAAAAAAATAAAAATATACATAAAAAAAAGTCTAACTTTTCTCTCTTTTAAAAGAACTTTCTTGCAAATATTATTTTGTAGAAAATATTTTTATAAAGTGTATATTATAGTATTTTATATATATATATATATATATATATATATATATATATATATATATAAATATATATATATAAAATATATATAATATTATAAACCATGTTTTAATATCTTTCACTTGATTAAATTTCTTTAAAAAAATTTATTGTTGTAAAAGTCTAAAAAAAAAATCATATAAATCTCTCACTTTTCAATTTAATATTTTTTCTCTTAAGTTCTCTTTATATCTAATACTTTCTTATTCCAATTTTTCTTTGTCGAAAGCAGTTGAGAAAGTAATGGGTGTTGTCTGTACTCTCTCTCTCTCTCTCTCTCTCTCTCTCTCTCTCCGAACACGTTCTATAACATTGAGCATTTTTCAACGTTTTTAAAAAGAATTACAACTAGTAAATTTATGAAATTATTTATTATTACACGAAACTCTTCTTCTATTTTAGTACTCATTAAAGCATTTTTTTTTTATTCTATTATACTGTGGATAAAAAAATGGAGGTATTTAAATTAAAAAATGTTATCTTTTCATTAATTTGATAATTAAATGTAAGTTATATGTCATATTAAATATTTATAAAGACACGACATTTTTATTTCATTCATTAAGATTTAAAAAAAGTTTTATATATATACAGTATATAATCACTTCAAATAAAAAAATGCTTAATTTTCAATATTACAAAACTAAAAATTTGTAAATTAGTTCTTAAATTGTTTGTTAATTAATTATGGAACTCATTTAAGTATTTTTCACTCCCTAATTTGTGTTCTTCATTTCATCCAACTCCATACCATTGTCAAAGTATGACTTATCAATTATGTAAGATAATAAAAAAGGTATGTTTTCATAAAGTTTGAAAGTTCAACAATTTACTCACTCTATAGATAAAATTATAGACTAAGAATAGAATTATTATTAATTAATTATATTGTTAGTTGAATACACAATTTAAAGACTCACTTTTATAACCTAAAAGTATGGTTCTATATAATATACATGAACATAAATTTCTTGTGATCATGTTTACTTCTGGGCTTATATTATATAACGTTGGTAAGCAAACTTCCATGCACGATCCTTAAGACATTAGGGAATCAATAATAGTCTAATGGTACTGTGCATTAAGTTAATTATGTGGTTACTTCGTGGCTAAGTTGGAGTGTATATCTCAGGGTTATACACTAATGAATGTTACATACTAATTTATACATAAGGATATTATGCATTAGAGGTATTAAAACATGTATGTATGTATGTATGTATGTAAAATCATAAATTTCTTGAAAATCTCTGAAAGGTTCCTGTAAAGTAGATTATTTATGTAGTACACACAATTTATATTTTGTTTTAAAATACCTTTACTTCATTTTAATTAAATACTTGAAACGGTTATTTAGTATGTCGTCGTTCTACATTCCTAAGACATTTATATTTTATAATGCTGCATAGTGCAGATTTCAAAATATATTATTATTTTCATGCATTACATTATAATTAATATTCAAGTGTTAAAAATATAATTTTAAGGACACTTGTATAACATTATTAAGCATATACTCATTATTTGACTGTACGTTGAAAGTACTTTCAAGATTTTTTTATTTTTTTTAAGGCAGGTTCTATTCTTTTTAAAAGCGTAAAACACCTTGAACAAAAAACATGTCTAATATCCTAACATACCTAAATATCAATGTGGATTTGGCCGGAGTCATTGATTTCTAATTTAATTTCCAGTCACAAAATGATAGCTGCGGGTTTATGATGTCACATCTCACCAGTCGCGCGGAAACAGGTGAGCTTTGACGTCATAAATCCGCAGATACCATTTTGTGAATAGAAAGTAAATTATAAATCAATGACTTCAGCCAAATGAAGGTTGATATTTAGTTATGTTAAGATATTATATATGTTTTTTGTTCAAGGTATTCTACGCCTTTGTTACAGAGGTTCATAAAATATTAACCAGCTACAAATCAAAGGGCCTAAGTCAAACAACTTTGTTGCTTATTTTGGTAGAGCTTACGTTTTATTAATCAAATTATTATTTTTCATAAAATTATTTAAGGCGGGAAATCAGCTACTGCGGGATTTGACTAAAAAATTGTAAAGACAGAAAAATCTGAAATTTTGTACAGTGATACATTAGGATTAGGTATCTTCAAAAATGTAAAAATTTTGGGGGGTCACCATGCTAGATTTTTAATTATGATTTTTTGAAGTTTTAGTCCCATAAGAGCCCATGTTAATTTCAATAATTAATTTCTCTCTTATCTGATGGTCAAGGGTTCTGCAAATTTTATCATAGGTAGCTGTTACTATTAACTTTCAAATGGCATCATAAAATTTGGAAGTTTTCTTTTTAGATTTTGAGATACAAGCCATCTATATACAATCCTTAAAACAAAAATGGTAAGTTTAAAAATAATATAACTTTATGTAATGCAATTTTGAAATTGATATTTTATACATCCTTCTGACTTGTGATATAACTACTTTGTTATTAGTATTGACAGGAAGTTTTTTATCACCTCTCGTTGTAAAAAAAAAAAAAACAGTTAAAAATACTTCCAGTACTTAAAAAAATAGACATAAAAATGGAAAGAAAAAAAATATTAATCCTAAGACCTTAATTACGTAAATATAAATAAATACGTTTTCACAATGTTCGTATAATAAAAAAAGAATTATTATAACTAACCATTATTATTATTATTTTTTTACAAGTATAAGATATGATATTGTTCTATTGTCACCTGCTTAAATCGGACCAGCAAGGAAACAGTTTAGAAACATTTTGTTATCTATTTTATACTCTATACATATGTTTCATCTTAACACCTAATGCAACTCAATATGCGATTTTTTTACAACATAGTTTAATAATTCTGGAAAAAAAAATATATATATACAGATAAACTTTATGTTTGCAAGCAATAGTAGCACGAATTGAACTTTAACAAAAGTACCACACATTGTAGAGAAGAGTAATAAATTTAACGTTTGGGGAGAAACACTAAAATTTTTATTCTCTTTTCTTAACATAAAATGAGTAACCATAAGATATATGGTCACATCTACGAAAGAATTTATATTTACAGCTTTAAGAAAAAAAAAGTCGTTTTGAATAAAATTAATATAATAAAATTCTTTCTTTACTTTTTTATTAACAACTGTTGATTTTTTTCCTGGATAATTAAATATTTCTTTAAATTGTAAAAAATAATAATAATAATAATAATAAAGAAGAACATTGATATACAATTACTGAAGAATACATTAAAGAAATTTCGAATAAGAATGTGATTTTTTTTCTATAATTTATTTAAGTCTTAAACTCTCGTTTGCTAAGAATTACCTTCATTCATCTTTCTTAGTGTTACATGAGATGTCAAGATTTTTTTTTACTTCTTTTTTTCTTTTCTTTTCACACTGTGACCCTATCATCCATCTATCCATCCATATGAGGAGACGAGTAAAACTTTTTTCGAGCCGTCGAGCGTATATTTGTTGACCTAACTCGCAAAACACCAGCTGCCGTCATCAAAAAAACTACTGTTTTTTCAAAGTTTTTTTTTTTTTTTTTTCCCTAAATTGTTAGGAAAACAATAAAAAAAAAGTAACGTCACATGTTTCTTCTATATATTTGTGGTAACATACAGTATAACAAATTTCATTAATGTTTAGTGTAAACATAAAGCTATCGGTCTCTCTAGAGAATGCATCCACTTTTTTATTAGTTTTATGTTTCATATAATTTTTAATTCAATATAATATAATATATATATATATATATATATATATCAGAAACACTTACAGTTTCTTTCCTGTGAACGGAAACTAATAAATACGAAACAATTGTGCTAGTTCATTTTCAACAACATTTATGTATTATACGTACAAACAAACTATTGGGTGTGTTCGCATGACGTCATTCTGAATGCTTTTCGATGCTCTTCTTGAGAAATGAATAAGATTGCTCAGCATAGGACAAACGTATAGTTTTTGGCTATTTTCTTTGAAAAATTAGCTATTTTAATATTATTATTATTATTTTTGCATACTTGAAACATTAATTCAACCTTTTAACAGCATCAATGCTCTTAAATATATTGCGAAATATTTTTAAACTGGCACAATGAGTCATTTTCCTATACTGGCCCATTACTGGCCTCACTTATGGCGTCGACTTTAACATGAATAAAAACACCCTATAATATGCTACACTCCAGCATAAAAACTATGTAAAATAACATGAATATTATATTGTAAAGTATAATTATTTATTATGTTTCAATTTAGAAACATTAATACTACATGACATGAATACAACATGAATTACGTAATTTCTGTTTTCTCTGAAGAAATATATGAAAGATTATATAAATGTATAATATGTCAATATGAATATGCTTGAGATATTTAAATTAAGTAATTTTACAGTTCAGTTACTGAGCCAAAAACAGTATGAAAATGCTCAGTAACACTTGCTGTATAAATATACAACTGGTAAAAGTTAAGAAAGGTTATTTGAGATCTTTACAGTACACGTGACAACAAGCAATAAATTTTCTGTAAAAAAAAAATATATATATATATATAATAATAATAATAATAAAATCTCAACTCTATAATATACTATAAAAAAAATTGTTGTCTATATCAATCATATTTCACATAAAAAATGCGAACTATTATTAATAAAATAAAAAGGCGTGAAAAGAAGTTGTCTCCAAACTAAAAAAAAAAAAAAAAAAAAAAGGTCAAGTATCTTTAGTGACAGTGCTTGTTTTTAAAGTGTTTTCAGTCTGATAGTTTCTCTAGTTGTGAAAGTTGAACGTGTCTTTTATATATAAAAGAAAAAAAAAAGTTAAAAGATATTGTTTTGGCAACTTACAAACAATTGGATAACCCTTTTTGTCCACTAAAAACACTCTGAACAATTTTTAGAAATATGTTTATTATTTACAAAATTATATCTTCTATGAAATTACGTATACACATAATGAAAGCAAAGGAAAATATTTTTATTACTAAGTGCAAGAAAAGGATAAAAGTTGAGAGATAGAGAGTGGAAGGCAGGGGGGAGAGAGGGATAGAAAGCGAGAGAGAGAGGAGAGAGAGAGAGAGAGAGAGAGAGAGAGAGAGAGAGAGAGAGAGAGAGAGAGAGAGAGAGAGAGAGAGAGAGAGAGAGAGAGAGAGAGAGAGAGAGAGAGAGAGAGAGAGAGAGAGGAAAGAAAGGAAAGATAGAAAAAAAACTAGTAAGAAAAGCTTATTAAATTTTCTTCACTTTTATATAGATATAGCCTTCTGTATATAGCCTACAACGATACCACATTTTTTTTCCCGCAAAATAACTGAAGCGTATTGGAAAAAAAGGAGTGAGAAGTGTAAAGAAGTGTGGGTTGGCGCCAGAGGGTAGAAATGGAACAAGCGAGTGGTCCTAACGGCAAACACTATACACAGTAATGCATAGAATCTGCTCAAAATACTTAACTGCCAAGCTTTTCGTTTTCTTTTGTCAAAAAAATAGAACTTGTAAAGCGATCTACTTTGGAGTAAGTGAAATAGAAAAAAATAAAAAATGTTGGCATTTATGCTCTACTTTCATAATGTTAAAACGTAACTTTATAACAATAATAATAGCATTATGTGGTAAAGCTATATAGAGTAAATATCATATATAAGCCACACAATAAAAGTTCGTATAAATCGTAAACTTCAACAGGTCAAAGTAAATCTTAAGTTTGTATGGAAGAGTATCAACCATGCACCATCTAATTTTTATGCCAAGCAGCCACATTATAGAAATTTTTATTGTCAAATTTATATTATACAACTGAATTTACAAATAAAATAAAAGCAAGCAATAAAAAACTTGAAGAGCCAGTTGGTCGAAAGTAACTATATTGTTACATATTATATATATACATAGATTACTCTGTAACAAATGCTATAAATATCAAATATTTAAAAAGAGGTATATAAAAGTAAAGTACAAAACTCTCAGATGAAACTCGTATAGTATCTTGAATTAGAGGTAAAATCAAAAGCTTTCTGTAGTACGTTAAATCTCGAGAGAGGTATAATAGGTGAAACCGGTGATAAAAAACTCTTAAAAAAATTTATTGGCCTAAAACACGTAAAAGTATACCTATTGGATCTCTCATTTGAATTTTTTGGCTTTAATGCAGTTGTTCTCTGAAAAAAAAAAAAAAAAAAAAAAAATGTTGTAGTGGTAGAGGATATAAAATGAGGGGTGCCTCCTCTTCATCTGCACCACTTATGATTGGCTAACACGCTCTACTGATAAGCCCTATTAATAGTATTGCATTACAAGGTATTACAAATTGAGATTCATGTGCATCACTTGATAGTTAATATTACCAATCACATGTTTGGATTTTGATTACTTGATAAGTATTAAACCAATATCACAAGGGATGTACCACATCTAATGTATGTCATAAATTAAAGATCAACTAGTGGACACATGAAATATCTTGTTCGTAAACTCTGTTTAATGTCCCCTCCCCCCCCCCCCCCCCTACAAAAAACTAAAATAAATGTATTGTAGGTACACAATTTACATCCCTTGACTTCGATTTTTTTTAATGTATGTATAAAAAACATGTTTAATCAAGTAAAGCATTGAGAACTATGACGTCACTATTAAAATGCTGCTCACGGCAAACTGTATTGTTAAAAAGTTCATTTGTCACTTGAGCTTTGTGCTAATGACGTTCCCTCCCCCCCACCATATACGTTCAATCCAATGGCTTTAAATTTCATTACAATTTTTTTTTTAGATTTATTTATATAAATGTGGCTTTAGAATTGATTATAATGGTTATGTGTACAATTTTTTTTTCAACACGTACGATTGAATTTAGAAAGTTTTTTATATATATTTTTTTTGTACAGTTTTTCAATGACGAACCATAAATTTATATAAACAAAATGCTGTGTTAAAAACATTATTTAGAAATAAATCACTAAAAAAATACCACATAACAACAGCTGTCTTTATTTATCTTGTGTTATTTTTTTATTATTTCAATGAGGGGAATTTTTATGTTTAAAAAAATATAGCCATAAAATATTTTTGCATAGTAAAATTTTGCATTGTAACATTTTAAAAATATGTAAAATGCAAGCTAAAAAATAATAGTTAATATAACTTAAAGCAGATTTTTAAAAATTGCATGAAAATAAAAGTAAAAAAGAAGAAACTAAAATGCGGTACATTTTATATAATTTTTATCTTCAAATTTTTCAATAAAAGGTTTAAATTTCTACACGCTTTTCTTTAGATTAGTAAATTTCAAATTGATTTTGTTTTGTGTTTTTTTTTTTAATTGTATTCAAAGTGATTATAATTTGTATGACCAATTATTTAAAGGGACAAGAAGTTAAGATTGTAGACGTATACTGATCTTCTGGCTCATTTGTTTACTTAAAAATATATATAATATCATCATCTGACATTAAATTTTTTTTATCACATTTGTTTATTTATTACCTCTGCAATATGTAAAAATGTTATAAAAAATCAAAACAAAAATATCCATATATTAAATCATAAAGTATGTATACAAAATTGCTGCTATCTAATAACAATAAAATATTATAATAAATAAATTTAACAAAAATTCTTCTATTCAAATAATAGTTTAACTATTTATAATAAAAGTAATAAAATATCTTATTATATAAAAGCAATGTGAAAAATAAATCAAATAATTCATCAAAATAGGAGAAAATGTCTTATTATATAATACTTTTCATTTCTCACTTTCTATTATATATATATATATATATATATATATATATATATATATATATATATATATATATATATATATATATATATATATATATATATATATATATATATATGTAGAATAAGACTTATTGTTATGGTTATTGAAATTGTAATCTAAATTTACGTATATTTGATATAAGTATGAAAACTAAAAAAATATACTGTAACATGTCTTAATGCTTATATCTGTTTTTGAAACTTTCATAATTAAACATATTTCTAATAAATCTTTATACATACATAATAATAACAAAATTTTGACTTGAAATTTAATAGCATGTGGTGTGTGTGTGTGTGTAAAGTTTATTAATGAATATTTTGAAATAGAAACTTTATGATAGTTAAGTTACCAGTTATATAGTACGTACGTATATACATGTAACAAAATAATGGTATATGTCATTGTCATGTGTATTATTATATTCTACATATACATGGCCTAAACATATTATTATAATATAATACAGTACTCTGTCGTACTGATAAAATGGTCCCATTTCACTTTCATTAATATCAAGTTGTCTGACAAACGCAGATGCTCATATGTTTTCAGTTTATTATAAACTTTACATTAAACTTAAGTCTGGCACGATTCTAGTTTTCAAACTATTATATAAGAATATTTAAGTAATTAACTATAGACAAATACTCGTAATTACTACTATTAAGTTTTGAAAAATTTCTATATATAGAAGATATAATTTTTTTATTGGCTCTTGAAGTTCATATTAATAAAAAATTATATAGAAAATATGTATGTATTTTTCCTTTAATGTACGATAAAATTTAATTTTTTATTTTCTTATTTGAATGGCTCTTAATCGCAACTAGATCAGTATTTCAATTATTTTCAACACTCTGATATTTCTGGTAAAAGTACATGATGCATTCTCATTGATTTTTTTTTTTTTTTTTTTTTTTTTACATTAAAAATTGAAAAAAAATCCATGTATTACTTAAAGGAACTGTACTATAGAACCACTAAATTTTAATTGTTTTTGGAGGGAAAAGTTTATATTTCTAATCGAAAGCAATATCTAACAATGATTAATAACCAATCTGCTTTTAAAAAAATGGAATCATACTTATAAAATCATAAAAATATGAGGTATTTACTATCGTAATGTATGTCTTAATTTATATTTAACTGAAGGCAATGACAGGAAAGGTTCATAAAAAAGTCACGAAAACGTATTCAATGGGTTAAAAGTTATGACTTGACGAAACTATAAATTAAATAAAACTACCATTTTAATTTTTAAAGGTAATAATTTATGTTATACGGTGTGGATCGATGTATAGTTCAATCAATATTTTTATATGGTAGGTAGTATATATGACTTTTTAACTACCATTGAAAGCATATTATATTCTTCTATAAATATATTTTTAAGATTAAAAAAAAACTAATAAATTGTTAAGTTTTAATAGTTCCAAATTTTCTTCTACATAATATAAGGAATTTTGTAAAAGATTCAAAAGCTAATTCTTGCTTTTTATAACCATGTAAGTTTCAGAGTACTTTAAATAAATATACTATATTTATGATTCCATAATACATGATTTGAAAAAGGAACATTTAATGGTTTTACGTTACGCACTTCTGAGTTTACGAAAAATGAAATTTGTTTCAAACTTTCCATCTATTGATGGGGAAAAAAAAAAAAAAAAAAAAAAAATGTTAGCATGCAGAAGAAGAAGATAAACACTTCTATTCAACTTTAAACTATATTTATTCAACAAAATACTTTTATTTTTTTTTATAAAGTAAATGGGGCATGATATGTTATTTTTTTTTTTAGTTTTCTTGATGTGCTATTTTTGCGAGTCATTACGTTTAAAACCTATCAAAGTATTAAAGTTAAGAAAAACTGCATATACGCGAATTAACACCCTCCTTTATGCACTGCAATGTGTTATACGAAGTGTAAAATACTTTTAGTTTATATAAAAACAGATTTAGATTTCATATCACGACAAAGAAAAGTATTATATATATAATATAACATAAAAAAGACTAATTTTTTATTAAAAAGAAAAAAAAGCATTATAAAAAGACATAATATTACATACGCTCATAAAGCTACTCAAGCATGTAGTTCACCATTGACACCACTTTGGTCCAAGCACATACTTTATCGCTTGTGTGTGTGTTTGTTTCACATTTTTTATACATAAAATAATATATACATATACATACAAAAATGTTCCCCCCATTTACCACAAATGTGTTATAGTGCGTTCATATAAAGCAAATATATATAAAAAAATTTAAATCTAGATTTACTTTTGCCTTATTTATATTTTATTCATGTCATATACTATAAAATAAAAACAAAAACTGTAGAATGGTATAATGTAAGCTAAAAATAGTAATAAATTCTAAAATAATATATATTAAAAAAAAAAAATGAATTAAATTTATGCGTATATCTTTTATTATTGTTATTTTTTTAATACGTAAATAAAATGTAAAGTAATTGAAATTCACACAATGATTCTTCATTTAGTATAATAAAATAAATAATAATTACTTTTTAACCAATTAAGTTGAATTATTTCATTTAAAAATTAAGACTATGTGTTTACTAGTCATAAATGAATATAATATGTATAATTACTTTAATTTTAAAGTCTTACGCCGTAAATCATGTCAAAAATAGTAAATGCCTACTTTAATTATAGTTGGAAATTGACAAAACAGTTTTTGCTGTTGTTGAAAGTTTCCATGTTTACACAATATGTTACAAGTGATACTTTTACTTCTTATTATTTTTTTGGATTAACCTATTTATTATTAACGTAAAACGTGACCGATTTGGACCGGATATCATTAAAAGAACTATATTTTCACAATAATTTTTTGTACATGATTTATTTCCAACAAAACAGACACTATAATTTTCAAATAAAACCGAGTCAATTTAAAATATATATTTTTGTTCCGAAAAAAGTTTTAATAATATTTTTAATTTTAAAAAAGTTTCAAATTTGACTAAAATTTGCCACTAAAATTTAAATTTCCACATTTACATTTTTCTTTAAAGTGGAAAAACTTAAATATTTGATCGTGTTTTTGCATGTTTGACGTAACTAAACTTTTAAGTACAATTTTTTCTTTACTTGTGTTAATATTATTAATTGCAACCGTCTAGTTTGCGAGATATCAGTCAGTCACCTACCCCCTTAATTAAATTTTTATTTTATATTATTTTTTTTTTTCATTGAATTTCATCCTTCATATCCTCCTGATAACAAATATAAAACAACAACCTCTAGTAAAGTAGTGGTTTCATGTTTTTAAACGAAATTACTTACATTTTCACTTATATACAAATGGTTAACTTTGTTTATTATTACTAATTATAAATAACATATTGGTTTTACAGCAGTTTTAAATTACAAGTTTTAAATTTATATTATATTTAAAAAGTAATTTATCTGACAAATTAAATATACGTTGTTGTTGTTGTTTTTTTTTTTTTTAAATTATATACAACTCAAAATATCTAAATAAACATAATATTTATTTACATACTATATTATTTAAAAAAACAGTAGGGGTAATTATTAAAATAAAAAACAATCATTTAACAACCTCAAGGTTAAATTTTTTACATAAATTTAAATAATAAAACATTAATAAAATAATAATACTATTTATATAAATTAAATATGATATTATATAATGAAACTGTTAAAAAAAGTTGTATAAATCATGCAATGGTATTGATATTATTTTTTCTTTATACATGCAACATATTATAGAACACATTATATATATATATATATATATATATATATATATATATACCAGTATGTATATATATGTATATATTTTCACACACACACGAACAGAGATCCACACACAGAGTCGTATAGAACATTCCCTTGGTAATTTTGAATAAAACACGGACGTTAAATCAAGCATGATAGCACGCAAGCAATACCAGAGAAAAAGCTACAAATTATTATTCACCGTTTCTCTCTCTCTCTCTCTCTCTCTCTCTCTCTCTCTCTCTCTCTCTCTCTCTCTCTCTCTCTCTCTCTCTCTCTCTCTCTCTCTCTCTCTCTCTCTCTCTCTCTCTCTCTCTCAACCCTCTGTGAAATAGGGGTACTAGGTCTCTGCAGTCGTATTAACAACAATATAGATACGGTACTCATAAACTTAAGTTACTAAAAATACCAACCTAACTTATACTATATAATATGTATATATTACATAAAACATCTACCAACTCCTTTTTTTTTTAAATAAATATTTATACTGCAGGCTGAAAAAAAAAGTACAAAATTTCATTTTTTTTAAAGAGTAAAAATATTATTTTACATAATTTAAATAAAAATTTAATTTGATAAAAAAATTGCATATGATACATTATTTTTTTTGTAACGTATTAAATATAATTTTGTTTATCTTGTAAAAATTTTATATTTAACTAAATTAGAAAAATTCTCACTTTACATCGTAAAATTAATTATGGTTTTTAATATAAAATTTTATGCTGCAGTATTTTGTAGAGTTTGTTTATTTTTATTATTTTTTTTTTCGTTAAGATGAATGAGCTATAAACTACTACTTATACAGATTAATAAAATATCGTATTTATGTATAATTTCTAGATTAGATTTGTAGATAATTGAATGAAGAATTTCTTTAGACCCTCTTAATAAATTGTGCAAATAACTAATGCATCGCAATATAATGTATGCTTATATAACATTTACAAAATATTTCAATAATATTAAAGGCGTAGAAAACCTTGAACAAAAAATATGTATAATATCCTATTATCTCTAAATATCAACGTGTATTTGGCCAGTAGCAATTATTTCTAATTTACTTTCCATTCCTAAAATGGCAGCTGCGGGTTTGTGACGTCACAACTCACTGGTCCACGCGTGACGTCAAAAACCCGCAATTGTGATTTTGTGAATGGAACATAAATTAGCAAATCAATGACTCCGGCCAAATCAACGTTGATATTTAGGTATGTTAGGGTATTAGACATGTTATTTGTTCAAGGTGTTCTACGCCTTTAATAATAATAAAAAAAATATTATTAACCAACAATAACCACACTATTTTAGCTCAATTTTGTATAAAATAATAATAAAAATTGGTATAAAATATCAAAGTCAAATAAACCCATAAATTCAATCTAATTATTGTTTTGAACAACTAAAAATATCATTATAAAAGGGAATGTGGGATCAAAAGTGTATCAAAATATCATAAATTACTATATCATATTCGAAAAGACTAGATAATAAAGTCATAATAATGAAAACAAATAAATAGAAAACTAAAAAGTATTATATACAATTAAAACGTATTAATAAGAACAAACTATAACTGTAATATCAATAATAAGAATATATATTACAAAACATAAAATTATATTTCAAAAATTATATAAACATATAATAAATCAAATTAAATTCATTAAAATTTATATAAATATTTGATAACATCTGACAATTATTTACTATAAAATTACAGTATTAATAAAATACTTGAAAGTATGAAAAAAGATGTAATATTTATCTTTCTTTACATTATAATGATGTTATAATAATTCATTTAATTATCTATATAAAAGTCTTGTAAAAATGTTATACTCATTCGTTTTATATAATAGAACTTCCTGACTAAAAAAAAAAAAAAATCCTTTTTGTTATAATATCAATCTAAATTTAAAAAACCTTTTAAACCACTTTTCATTTCGTAGCTTCCTTTTTAAATGAATATTAAGTTACATCTTCATAAAATATTCTCATGGACTTGAGTATACAATCACTTTAAAAGTAAATGTGACATCCTTGTTGCATACGTTACAGGATATGTTTAATGGTTTCCTATTTACATAAAAGTAATTAAAATCATAATGATAATAATATATATATATATATATATATATATATATATATATATATATATATATATATATATATATATATAATATAAATGTATAGTAATTTAAATAACGACTTTCATGTTTATTGTAATTAATTTCTAAATTGATATTTTAATAATATTAAAATATTACATAGTTATTTGATAAGAAATTAGTTTAATATAATGTATAGTTTTGATTCAATCAATTCATTAAATTTTACTTGTTATATTTGGCATATTCTCTCGTTAGCATATTAATGACATAATAGCAACTGTTTGTTTGTGTTATGTGCAAAATATTTCACGCCTAGTTTTGTTTAATACTATTATCATTTTGTGTTTATATATATATAACTATATGATATCAATAAACACATTAAAAATTTTATTTGTCGTATCTCAATCTATAAATTTAATATGTTTAAATTTGTTAAAAAAAAAGACGGAAGAATGAAAAATATCTATCTCTATTATAATATTTATAATATTCTGTACGTTTGTTTGCGTCCTAAATTGTGGTCAAGGTTTGTGATCATCACAACGTCTTAATAAAGTTGTATTCAATTATTAATTTCAGTAATTTCCTGTATCTTATTATAAGTCATTATAATCATATTATAAGCCATGGGCACATGTAAAAAAAAAAAAAAAAAAAAAGGACGACAGTGTTATAAAATACTTTAAATTTGTATTATAAAAATGCTGAATGATGAAATATGTATAAAATAGCAATATTTTATGTTTTCAGAAAGTATGTTGTTTTTGCAAAACAATCTTACAACATCTATCATTTTTAGTTATAGTGTCTGCATTTTAATAAATAAATTGCATGTTAATGCCCTATGATATATGAATGATGAGCTGTGCGCCAGAGTTAAGCTCAAAAGGTCTCGAAACTCTGCATGCAGAATATCCTTATAACTTAAAGCAAAACAAACTCAATTCCTTGAGGAATATTAATCATAATATTGCGTAATATTGATCAAAAAACATAAACAGCGCTAACATTAACGATATTAGGGTATTACTTTAAGTAATAATTCAAATAAGTCGAATAGAAACTGTTGTATTTGTCAAGGGACTTATATCTCTCTATCTCTTTCTCTCTTACTCTCTCTATCTCTCTTACTCTCTCTATCTCTCTTACTCTCTCTATCTCTCTTACTCTCTCTATCTCTCTTACTCTCTCTATCTCTCTTACTCTCTCCATCTCTCTCTATCTCTCTCTCATTAGTTGCTAATTACGATATATGTAAACACTTTTTTCCTTTACATTAATATTTTAACAAAATATTATTTCATAATATTTCTTAAGTTTACGTGATAAAGAAGGTTGGTAATTAATAACACAATTTAGAGGCACTATTATTTCCATAATGAACTAGAGTTTATTACATTGAAGAAAATAGTAGACATAAATATAAGACATTAATATATTTTATTATTGGATGACAAAATTTTAAACTCTTGGAATGTTTTGAAAGCATATCTTTATGTATTTAGATCATTCCTTAATTTGAGATTGAATTAAACAAAAATGTTGTTATTGTATTTAAACATTTCCTTAATTAACATTTCCTAAAATTATTTTAAAAACCTTCATTTTAAGATAAACGTTTTATTTTTGACCAGAACTGTACATTAAAATCATTTTTATCTCAATATAATATCCTTTAGAATAAAACACTAAAAAAAGCGTATATAGAAGAACAAGGTTTGTAAAACATGGAACCTATCTCTTAATACTTTTTTTTTCTTATACTCATAGCAACTGAACTGATCGGTTTTTTTCTTTCTCTTGCTTGAGCTTTTAAAGTATTTTTTATACACTAATGGAGATAGAATATAATACATTTTATATACTATATATAAAGAGAACAAACTATATTTCAAGAAATTTCTCACTCAAACATTGACTGGTGTCTTTTGACTTTTCCAAAAGAAAATAAGAAGGAAGAAAAATACTATCTTCAATGATACTGCTTTAACTTTTTATATATCATTTTCAAAGTTTAAATTTTATTGAATGTATTAACATCTAGTAATACAAAATATATTTTTGATACCTTTTTCTTATTCTGTTGTGTTGGGTAGTTTAAGATAAAAAATATATTTTCAATTTCATCTATATTTTTTTTATTGTTACATTTCAACGTTATGTAAATATTTTTGTATAAATAAGATACATTTATAAATAAAAAAAAGAAGCTAAAAATGTAATAGTGTATAGTATAAATTTTGCTTCTTTTTTTTTTTCTTCTTTAAAGTTTAATATATGTAAATTTATTCATAAAGTTGTTTTTATTTTTATTACATGTTACTCATAAATATAATATGCTGTCATGGTTTATGCATTGTTTAACTTTTTTTTTTACTCTAATTTTGTTCTTTGACTACTTATAAAATATTATGCAAATATATATTTTTTACACCATTTCATGCAGTCATTCTTGGTACATTTTTTAATTTGCTATATGTATTTATCATTTTATTTATGCCAGTATTTTAAAAATAATTCTAAATAATTATATCTAACGTACTTGACTACCTTTTTCTTTGTATTTTACTATAAAATTACATATCTGTCATCTCCAGTATTTTTTTACTTCATTTTTTTTTTCTTTTTCTTTTTTCGTTTCGTTGAATTTTTAGCACCGTCTGTAGTTTAAAAATACGAAAAAAATTATTTATGGCTTTAACAAACACAAACATAAAGTAGAAATAAAAAAATTTCTAAATTTATTCACGTATATAATAAATTCTTTTATTTAGACAAGCGTACACGAGCAAAGATTTTATTATATATATATAAAGATTTAAATTTCAACTATACTCTAAATTCACGAATAGAATAGAAAAAAAAGAGGTGTGAAAGTCTTTAGCATTTAATAACACAAGTACAGTACATATGTCTATATGTATTATAAAATAAATTTAATAATAAAAGTTCCATTACAAAAATTAAATGAGTTTTACAAATGACATTATTGTTTATCATTATACAAAATAATATTATACTTACACTTGATGTATGTATATATACTTTTTAATTCTCGTAAATAATTTTGTTTTTATTATTTATTTTATAATCTATATTAATAATAATAAGGGAAATATTCCATTTAAATCTGTTAACTGTAATGATTTGATTAAAGATCGAGATTAAAAGGCGTGTGTGTTTTGTTTATGTGATTAATATAAAAATATGATGTGAAATTTCAAATAATCTTTAATTTTGATCAAACATTTAAGATAAATATTTTATTGATTTTATAATATATGAAACAGAAATAGTAGAAAATATATTATTATATAGCTGGCCAAATTTAATCTTTATACTAACTTTAATGTAACATATACTTTTATTTTATGGACTATAAAAGTTTAATTCTATTTTATTACTATGAAGTTATGGTTATGATAATAATTTGAATTATTTAATTAAAAAAAAATTACATTCTTACCCAAATCCAACACAATATTTTACGGTCACTACATACTTTACATAGTGTTTCTTATATGCATTATAATACTGCATACTTTTTTTTTTAATAGAAAACATAATAATAATAATTCGTATATCAGCAATATATCTGAACTGTTTCCAATAATACGTTAAATATTACAATATAAAATAAAATTTATGTACCAATAAATGTAACGCAATGTTAACATTAAACAAGAATAAAATAAATGTTATACTTACTATCTATTCATATATTCAGGGATATATATATATATATATATATATATATATATATATATGTCAGGATAGGAAGTTGTGGAGGTCTATCACTGGGTCAGGATAAAACATCTGTGTTGTTGGCTTACCCCGAAAGGGATTAATATAGCGTCATGATATGTATGTATGTATGTATGTATATATATATATATATATATATATATATATATATATAAAAAACGTTAAAAAGTTTGTACTACGTGATTTGGAGCTAAATGTTTTAAAATTGAAGAGGCCTAATGACGCCATAAAGAAGAAGAAAAAAATATATAGTAAACTTATATATTACGACTTTTGGTATATCGTTAAATTTATAGCTAACAATAGAGGAAAACTGGGATTTTAATCAGAAATTTATCAACACCATTATATTTTATTATCCTTAATCTTAATTTATATTCAAGAATGGGATAACAAATACTTAATAAACGTTAAAAAAAATTATTCTTCTAAGAATTTTTACTGATAATTTTTTGCTCATTTAATAACCATTACGTGCAGAAGTGAGCAAGAATGATTAATTTCATTATTTTTACACTAATATCAATCAAATTTTAAAAACAAACAAGAAAGGATGTGATAAATGAAAAGTTAATTGGATTGCTTTTTTTTTCTAGTAGCAAGTGTGAAAAAAATTGATAAAAAAAGTGTAACTTATAACAGATTAAACAATCTTTATATATGTCTTTTTTTATTAAACTTTTTTTATTATTTATTATCTTAAATAGATTTTTCGATGAAACTAATACACTACTGTATACAGATATATATATTTTTTTAACTTGATGTTATTATACTGAGAATTAAGCTGATTGAACTATCTTGACAACAAAAATATATTTATATGTTGAAATTTATATGACACTAATCTTATATTTTCACGATAAAGTTACTATATGCAAATATGAAACTAATTCATTTCGTATTTATAAAGTAACACAATTACGATCAATAAATATTCAAAGCATAATTTCTTTCATGCTTTATCTACTTTTATTTTTTTAATTATAAGCACACACGCTTAAATTATTGTTTAATTAAAGTGAATTTATTGATACTTATGAATGTAAAATTCTATAATTATAATATGTATATTTAAGTTTAAAATAGACCTATTGTATACTATGATATACTGTATTTAATGTGTTAGTTCAGATATAGGGCATTTTGCCCTGACTACTGACTAGGCATATAAAATTAGAGAGAGAGAGAGAGAGAGATGTGGGGGGAGAGATTTGGAGCTCTAAAAAATTAATTTTTTGGTTATAAATTTTCTTATTAGGCTCTTATTACTTTTTGGTTCCTCCTGCATCATTATATTATTATATTCTCTTGAAGAATAAAATTGATTGATGATTCTTAGCCATTTGCAGTTTACTCTAATATATTGTGGGAGATGATGAAATAAATAAAGTTGACTATATTATTATCATAAATATGTTCACTGTTTTAGTAGCTCATTTGATTTATTTAAGTAAGTTTAAATGCATTTGTTCAGATAGATACTTTTAATACAAAAAATTAATTAATTCATAATAGTTGTTATTTTTGATAGAATAAAAAAATAATGTATAGTGAAAGAAATTGAAAAAATAAAAATGTATGAAATACTGAATTATTATTATTAATTTTTTATTCATGTGTTCATATTGTAAGTTATTAATTATGTAGCCAGTAGCAAAAGTTTACTGACCTAGATATTCTACACGTATTATTTAGTTTGGCATGTGGTTTAGTTGAACATTCTATATACCTGAAGGAATTCAAACATTCAATACATACAAGAGCGAGAGAGAGAGAGAGCGAGAAAAAAAAAGCTCCAATAGCTGTATGATTCAACACGAATAAAGGTACAATTTATTTTACTTCCTTTTTATATGATATATATATATATATATATATCAATTCTATAGAACATGAAATAATAATAATAGTAAAAAACTGTCAGAATTAGTTCTTGCATTCCGTTTTGCATGCTCTACTTGTTAAATATTTCCTAGTATGTAAAAACATATGACTTTAAATGTACTTTAGAATAATTATTATTATTCTCACTATTTAATATACTTTTTTTTATGAATTGAAGAGTTTATTTTAATAATATTATACAAGTAGGAAACGCAATTACATAAGTGCATTTTAATCTCATTCTTATGTGTTTAGAATGCATCAGCAATTTTTTTAATATGTATATTATACAGAATTTGTAGATGTAAGTAATAATTAAAAATTGTTCAAAACATTTATGTTACTAATAAGGTAATCGAGTATACATGTATATGATAATAATAATATAGATTTATTGAGCAAGAAAATTTGTCAGTCAAAGTCACAAACAATGATGCAATTGCTCAGAAGGATAATTAAAAAGACAAAACCCATGGAATTAAGTATTCATAAATAAATTTAAAAATTAAGGGAAAAAAATTGTATTCCAAAAATAAAAACATGATTATACATGTTTTAGTAACATAGACGCTGACATTTATTTAACATTACAGTTTAACTTATTTTATATAGGAAAGAAGTTATTATTATAATAGTTTGCGTTGATTCTAGGTACAGCTCTGGCCAAAAGTTCCCGAACGATTTGCATAGGCAACCCGCAACGACACTATGTTATCTTTATGAGACAACGCAGCGGCCGCCTCTGCCCCGTTCGGGAACTTTTGGCCAGAGCTGCAATAAACTCAGCAGGGTCACTATTTTGCAATCTGGTAGATTTAGATCTTAATAGCAACCTTATTAGCAGAGACTACAGGCAAATGGACAATACTAAGTATAAATTTATGCAATAATTGTTCTTACAAATACGCAAACACGGGCGGATCTGGGTCCGGATCTTTGAGGGTATAGCGGGTTGCAATATTCTATTTTGCAATATTAATCATGGAAAACAATGGCTGGTAATATATTTTTATGTGTTTTGGCTTCAGGGTGATTCCCCAAACGCTTCTCCCCTATTATTTGTGCCATCTTAAAAAATATTAACAATTTTGTATTATTATTAATATAATAATATGATTTTACATATTAAGCTAATTTTCTAGTAGATATATCATAAATTTTGTTATCACGTGCTAAGTAAGTGCTTAAAAAAACATCAACAATAAATAAAAGAGTCATTATTAATTAAATTTAAGCTACGTACTTTAATATTTTAATCTGACTTCTTTTACTTTTTTTTTATGTACTTTATACCTGCTCGATTCAATATTTTGTTTTTAAAACAAGTAAGCCAATTTAAAGATTCCAATCATGTTAAAATATAGTTGAATCAATATTTATTGAAATATATTTAATTTGAGAACCATGTTAACAAAACAAAGAACTGAAACTTTCTCTAATTAAAAGGTAATTAGCAAACTTGTTTTATCTATTTAAATAAAATAATAATAATCAATGTTCATTTCTGTTACAGCTTTAATAGAAATTAAAGAATATTTATTTAATTCTTTCTCTTTTAAAATGTGTCACAACCAATAATTTTTTTTATTCCCTGACAATTTTTATTTTTCAAAGATAAAATTCTCATTATAATCAAATAATTAAAATAATTTTTTTTAAATGGTAAAAAGGGAGAGATGAAAAAATATGATAAAATGTAAAATTTGATTTTTGTTAGATAAATGAAAATGACATTTATGTTGATTATATATATATTTTTTATATACTTTTTATAAACATAATATATATAACAAATTTTTTGACGAAGAATAAAAATAAGTAAAGATATAGAATGAGATGAAGTATTTTTGTGTATAATGGAAGAAGATTTTTACTTAAGAGAAGTTTTCATTTAAGATTGGTTTTGTGTTTGTAAACAAAATGAAAGAAACACACCCACTTTCTCAAGTCATGTCAATGTCTAATCATGCCAATCTTATGCCTATATCTTTTCTTATTTTCTTAAACTTGTTTGAACTCTTTTAGCTTTTATATTATATAAAGTACATGATATCTTTTCAAATATTTGTTCTTTTTTTTCTTTTATATGTAAGTATATATATATATATATATAATATATATATATATATATATATATATATATATATATATATATATATATATATATATATATATATATATATATATTATATTATATATATATATATATATATATATATATATATATAATATTATATATATATATATATATATATATATATATAATATGTATATATCGTTTTGACGTCAAAACATTATGAATGACTGAGCTGTAATTTAATTTTTCCTTAGCTGACGTGTAAAATTAATTATACTCCTTTAGTCAACCTTTGTCGGTGTTCAAAGAATTGAGTAAATTTTCCCCGCTCTCTTTAAGAAGTATGCTATTAATCTCTTCAAGAAAATATGATAGAATAGAGAGAGTGGGAGGGGGAGGGAGTGAGAGAGAGAGAGAGAGAGAGAGAGAGAGAGAGAGAGAGAGAGAGAGAGAGAGAGAGAAAGGAGTAAAAATCTTGTTGAATAAAATATTTCATATAATTAATCTTTTTTTTTTAAATAAAAATAATACTGCATCATTTTTTTTTATAATTTAATGTAAATTTTAGCAATTAAAAAAATGCTATGATGTAGAAATAATAAAATGAAAATTTATCAACTTTTTTCAACACCAAGAAGTATTTTCTTTCCTTTTGATTAGGTATGTTTAATTATTATTGAGTTCTTTATAGTAGGAGAGAGAGAGAGAGAGAGAGAGAGAGAGAGAGAGAGAGAGAGAGAGAGAGAGAGAGAGAGAGAGAAAAGGAAATAATTATAAGAATTTTTAAAGATGAATTCTATATAAAAAAATATGAATGAATATAAAATTATTAGATGTAAAAAAATCGTATAAAAACTAAGGGGCAAAATGAAATAAAGTGAATAAAAAAAAACTTATACGCACAAAAAAAAAGTTAAAGCTAGAGCGGGGGAGATGAAAGGGAAGTAGAAAATGAGAGTTTGAGAAGCAACGTGCTAAAGCTTCTCAAAGACGAAGGAAATGAGTCCCACAATTAGAAGAAAAAAGTCTGTTAGAGCAAGGCAAAGTCTCATTTTATGACGAACAAGATGATGATATAAAAAAAAACGCATTAAATGAAAAGTTTGACACGTCTGGTGCGAAAAACTTGTACAAGAAAAAAGAAGATAAAAAAAAAAATTATACAATGCTTGACCCAAAAATAATAGCAATAAATAACATTAGTTTATAAACTTTTTTATTCATATGTATTGTTAAAAATTTAACCTTTTTGAACAATCAACTGTATATATCATGGTATTTTAATTAGTTATTGAATGTTTTAGCTTTCTGTATTTTTTTTATATGTATTTTTACTTTCATATTTTAATTAATTAATATTCAGATTGTTTTGTTTTAATTAAAATTAAAATGAACAAATGATTGTCACATGTCTCTTTGAAGGATAAGGTTACGAACTTTTTTCTTTGTTATGAAAGGGATAATAAAAGTTTTTTTTAACAAAAGGTAAGTTATGCATTGCATTTAAATAGCGCATTCCAGCGCAACTAACTTTTAACGTAATATTAAATAGCAAAGGAATTTATATTTCATTTAAAATTATATCTTTGTTTGCAATTAAAAGCACTTCTTAAGTACATTTTCTTTGTAAAAAAAAAATGTAATACTAAAAATACAGATATTCTTCAATTTATCTCTTAGAAGTGGCTTTGAAGTTAAACTATAACAAAAGTAACGTAAAATATTGAATATAGTAGAGAGGTTTTTTTTAATGCCATTAGGCTTATAAAGATTATTCATATTAACACGTATTATCATCAAAATTAATTATTTAACAATGAATAAAGGCAAGTCTTTGTTAAAGTTTGTATACCGTTGAGAATGTTTGCTTGCTTGCTTATTTTGCTTATATTTAGTACTCTGTGTGCGAATAGCTTCAAAATGAAATACAACATTGCGTAAATTCTTGAGTCTATAACAACAAAACGATCAAGATAAACATTTTATTAGTTCAAATTAATGTGTGTGTGTGTTTGTTGTCTATTATAATAAAAAAAATACTAATTTTTTTTTTATTATTTGTGCTCTCGAACACGAGAAAAACACCTAGTGCTTTTTAAATAGGAGTGTCCATTTTTATTGGTACAGGGGGAGGGAACAAGGTAATGAACTTAATATTTAATATTAATCATCAAATTTAGTGAAATTCTGTCGAAGTTTAAAATTATTAATAAAAATTCAAACAAGATGTAAATTTATTTTGCATTTAAGCAGTTGGGGGATTAGAAACTAAAAGCACATGTTGGCTTTTTTTTTTTGTGTCATACTTATTATGATATAATAATTTTATCATAAATGTTCAGTATTTGTTAATTTGTTTCATATTACCTGAGTCCTTATAAATTATTTTAAACCCATTTCTTTTTTATATAAGTTTTAAATCATTATTTAGTAAAATACAATACTGTTTTCACATCTATAGATCTGAATATTTTGAAAGTTTGTATATTTGAAAGTGGTTGGTTAAAACTATTAATTAAATTTTATTACATTTTTCTTAGTGAACTCATGTTTTCAAAATTCAAAGCAGAACTTGCATTAATGTTTTATTAAGGAGTATAAATTACAATCAAATGGAAATTTCAATATCAGATAATGATGCTCTATCGTAAGTGCAAATTTGAGATTTTTATAACAGTTTTCTCTTTAACCGGTCTAATAAATTATTTATCATCAGTAATTTGATCATAAAAAGAAGGCAATAATGTTTATAATATATTAGCTTTTAGCTTTGATCAATGATAGAAATAGGGAACGCAATATTTCTCTCTCTCTCTCTCCTCTCTCTCTCTCTTTTTCCAAACATAATGTACTCTGTTACGTATTAATAATTCAAAATAAGAGAAAAAAGCTTAATAAATAAAAATTAAAATCTCCAAATGAAACGTTTAAATAACTAAAAATATATTTTATAATAATTTTCCATGAAAAAGAAAAAATTTTTACTCATTAAATCACAATTAAAAACCCATTATTTTAATGTATTAACAATTTAAAACAAGGAGTAAACTTCTTGTTATAATAAACCAAGTGTTTTTTTATGCAATTTATAAAACTCTTTCTTATAAAGACTTTCATATTTTACTGTATAATAATTACTCGAGGCTCAGATTTCAATTAAAAAGAGAGGATTTTTTTTTTTTTTTTTTTTTTTTTTTGCGTTTCATTGTTTGGTAAGAAAGCATAATAACTATAAAATAAATGTCTTTAGTCTTAAAATGCACCACAAGAATATAAAAATTTGATCCATATTTTTTAATGAGGCAGAAAATTATAATGAAGTAAAATAATATGTTTAAAACAAATTAAAATAAAGTATTTTCTAAACAATGCAAAGTATTTTACAGTTTTTGCATTACATACTTTAAGTTTGCTTTAAAAAAATTATACATATTATATGATTTTTTTTATTAATATTATAAAATAAGTGAAGCATATAGCCGGAAAATCATGATCTTAAAGCTAACTTTTCTTTATGTTTTTTGTATGTCGCTGAGTATAGTGAAAATGATAAATGATAGAAATGGGCAAATTTGATTTTAAATGTGGGAAAACGCTACAAGATGTGCGCAGCAAAATACCTAAATTTGTTATATTAGTTCCATAGTTAAGTAAAATATTCTCTATGCGTATCATTTTTCATCACATTTAAACAAATCTGATTTTCATTCGTTTACTTATTTTATTATTATTCCTTTTTTTTTTTTTTGCTTTGCTTTTTGAGCAGACAAATCCTAACTATATTTAAAATTTATAAGATTAATAAATATTTTATTATTCTTAAGTAATAGTTTGCTTAAATAAAAGAAATGTGCATGCCTTTTAAAACGGGTGATATCTTAAGATGACAATCCAAACTAAACTACATATTAATGAACAGTGATATCACTGTGAAAGTTTTTATTCTCTTGCCTGGTATATTTATATGGAAATTTCAATTAATTTGAATTTCCATATTTACATGGACATACAATGCATTCATTTGAAGACTTAAATTATTGTGATATAATAATATTATACATAGTACATAGTATTTCTTTATTAGGCAATCGAGTTATATCTCATACTTGTTATAAATTTTAGCTTCGTAACATAGTTGCATTCTACTTTATTTTATTGCATTTCGTTACATGTTTGTACTGTGAAAATATTGACAGCTAATAATATTAAAAATTTATAACATTCTTCCCCTTTGTATATAAAGATTATTTTTTCATTATTTTTTAATTATATTATACTCTCGACATATACAGAATATTAAAATATGTAATATATAACATAAAATTACATAACAAAAAAGAAACTGTTAATCTTTAAACAACTCATGCAGTTTTTAATCTTGCCTGTCGCTATGTAAAGCATTTTTTTTTTTTTTTTTTTACATAAAGAATTTTAATTTAAATTCATGAAAGAACACGTTTTATATTGTGAAGCGGTTGACGATAACGGGGAGATTGAATAAAACACGTGATCTTGAGTAGAAAATTTTCTTTTCTCACATCTTAAGTAGAAGAAATAAAAAAAAAAGTAAAAGAAAAGGAAAAGAAAAAAATTGAACATTAAAAAAACTAAAATAACAAAGAAAGAAATTATACATATATTAAAATTCTCATACTGTAACATTTTATTTTTGAAAAAACGAAAAAATTAAAATTAAATTTATTCAATTCTACAAAAAATTCTTAAAAATAATGAGAAGAAAAGAGAGAGTGAGAGAGAGAGAGAAAATCATACCTTTTAAATTTAATAAGACTGTAATTGAATTGTTAAGATAATGAAATTTATTCGTGTATATCCAATTTAGAATGTGTATAATTTTGATAATTTCTCATATTATAATAAAGTTTAGGTGTAGAGATGTTGATTATTGTTAATTGATATTTTGTAATGTTTCATATTGTGTTCATGACAAATTCAATTAATCCTTTCTTATGTCAAAGGTAACCAGGTTTAGTTTAATATCAGAGAGAGAGAGAGAGAGAGAGAGAGAGAGAGAGAGAGAGAGAGAGAGAGAGAGAGAGAGAGAGAGAGAGAGAGAGAGAGAGAGAGAACTACCTTACAATATTCTCTAACATTAATTTAGTATTAATTACAAATCTCTGTAAGATATATTTATAGAGTGTATTTTATTAGACTTCATTTAATTAAAATAAGAAAATTTTCTTATAGTATGTTTTGTAAAACTATATATATTAATTTATACATTTAACAAAGAAAGTATAAGTTAATATCCCAATAATTTTTTTTCCAAGGTTCTAAATTCAATAATTGAAATTATAATGCATATGTGGTGATAAATTACATGGATTTTTTTTTTAAATATGATAGTTTTTCAAGTAAATTTTTGCTGGGGGGAAAAAAGCAGAAAAATGTGATCTAAATAACTTTGTATGTTTAAAAAAACAATTAAAATTACATTAGTCATGATATGTTAATACATATTATATGTACACAAATATTTAAGTTTTCATTATCAAATTAATTATTACTGGGACTTACCTTAATAGTAATTGAGAAATTAAAAAAAGAGGGAAAAAAAGAAAGAAAAAAAAACATTTCAAAAATCTGGAACATTTATCTCAGATTCAATGAAATTCAAATGAAATTGCATACCACCATTTAAAGGAATAGACCATAGAAAAACATAAGCATTTATTTTACAAAAAACTTGATGGGATTTACATAAATAACATTAGTTTGTCTCAAAAACCAATAGTAGCCGTAGCAGTGATCAGAAAATTCAATTTATGCAACCCGCACAACATTTTCATACTAATTTTTGCATGTTTCTGACGTCATAAACACGAATTTTCACGCAAATTGCATACTTTACAGTATTTTTATGCTCTCTCGTGGGGCTACATTAACATTCTGGTAAAAACTGTCATCAGTTTTGAAGATCCCATTTTGTATTTATTCATTAAAAAGCACATGTTGTTTTATGTGGTCTATGGCTTTAAGTTTAACTAAATTCATATAATTGCATACATTATTAAATCACATCGGTGTTCATTAAGTTTTGTTGCAGTTTCAAATATACATTGCATTGCAATGCAGCACATTAATTACAAACAATATATAATTAATAGTAAATTATGTTTACTCTATTACCTGAATACACGTATGTACAAATAGTACTAAATCTACATATCGGATGCAATTAGTAATGCATACAATAACTAATAAACATGCTTACATATTGTTGAATTGTTTACTGACTTACTGAGTGCTTCCATTAATTTTCATTTTAATGTTGTATTATTATAGTACTATGATTACATACTTGCTCTAAACATAGATAAACAGCACACACATACACACATTATATATTGAAGTAAATTGCATGCAAATTACTCTTTTTTATTTTAAATTATTTGTTATACACTACACATTATTATTATACATAATTATTATTTTATGTTACATGTTAATATTATTTTAAAGAATCTTAATGTTCAATACAGGTAAACAAAGAAATACTTCTTGATGTATGAATAATCAAATTTTTATGCCTGTTTTACATAAAAATCACTTACAAAAAGTCAACAATCAAAGTTTTTTAATGACACATTTCGTACAGTCTGCTGATTTTATTTAATTTAAAAAATTTATGAAAATTTTTGCTATTTTTTTGTACTAATACTTATAGTGCTTCTTCCATTAAAAATCAACTTCATTTTCTTTGAACATCAATTCATTAAACAAACAGAAATTTAAAGAGTTTTTCCCCTGCTTTTCTTTTCTTCTTCTTCTTTTTTTTTTTTTTTTTTTTTTTTTTTTTACTTTGAGTCTCTTTTTATATTTTATATTCAGAAAATTTACATAAATTTAGTTACTTAATTGAATTTCTTAACTTAATAATATTATGTGTATTGGCTGCATTTATCATTACATACTTTTAAAAAGATTATAATATATTGAAAACTACCTTCTTTTTAGAAATTTACATAGTATGACATATAAAAAGGTTGTTGTTTAATATATTTAAAATTTTAGATATAAAAACATGGTTTTTATTAAAAACATTTAATACTGTATAATAAAAACAAGCAAAACTTTTTGTAGCAATTTTATAAATTTCATAACTAGATTATTCAAGAAAAAAAAGCTAACTTTCTGTTAGATACTAAAATAATTCTCAGATAAAACTTTTTTATATATTTATTTATTTTAAATTAAACTATATAATTAATTATGAGTATGACTCATATATTTATTTAACCACGTCAATGCCAAAAACTCTTTGAAGTTTGATTAAAATAATTTTTTTTAGTATATATACAGCCATTTTATCATCCGTGCCACATGAACTTTGCTGGTAGTTTTAATAAGAAAGATAGAATGAATTTATATTCAAAGATCCGGTCCCAAACTTGCTTCGCATAATTATTATGCATGGAAACATTATGAGAAGTTCATTATAATGTATAAAAAAAAATATTTAAGGTAGAAAAAAAATGTGCCTTAGAGAATGTAATAAAATATTTTGTTACGAAAACTCCTTAAGCAAATAAAAATTTGATTCTATATATTATATATATATATATATATGATAAAAAATTGTTTATTTGTAAGTATTTGCTTTTTTAAAAAGTTTTCATAAACTGAAAATTTATAAATAAACACATTTAGCATTTTGTTTACTTTTTGACACAGTTAGAAAATATATATTTTTCATTTCTATATTATTTTTATTGTATGAAAATGGAATGAAAATATTGAATTTTTAAATAATTATAAATAGTATTAAAATTTAGATACCATTATTAATTTTCCTTTCAAACGGTAGTTATATATTTTATATTATATATATTATTATATTTTATATATATATATATATATATATATATATATATATATATATATATATATATATATATATATATATATATAACAGTACGTTATAAGCAAAGTATATTCTATACATACAAAATTTTATTATCAATAAGAAATAAGATTACAAATTAAAATGAGCTTATTTATAGCTTGAAGTTATTTACATACCATTATTTTGTTTAACATATTTTGATATCCGTTTGTTTGGCGATATTGTTTTGTTTTACGTTATTGAAGGCGAAAGATATTGGAAGTTTAGTGACGTAAGCAAAAGATGCTATATACACAGTCTTCTTCTAGCTTTGTGTATACGCGGTGGTAGTCAAGCATCAATACATTTGAAGCCCTCAAGGTCTAGGCTCTACTCGCTGTTTTTCTTTTTGACTTTTTTTTTTTCATATATAGCTTTAAGAAACACAAAAACTTTTAGCTTTATGAGTATTTTTCTTATAAAAATAAATACCAATTTATTTTTCTGTTATAAATATAAATAAAAACTGTAAGAAAAATTATGTACATCAGTTGTGTCTTTTAATGGAACTTATTTTATAGATAGAATATAGAATGCCATTGTAGTTTTTTTTTTTTTTTTTTTTTTTTTGTCTTTTGCATCTAAATATCATCCTAGCTTCAAGATATAGAGCAAAATGATATTAAAAATGATATAAAAATTATGTTATGTTAAAATAATGTTTCGTGAAAGTTACATAATCTTAAAAATTTTAAAAATAAAAATTGTTATCGAGCTAGATAATAAGTCATCAGGATGTTCCTGCATTTACCTAATAGTTGGTAATTGTTTTGTTGTTTTGTATATTAAATAATGTTTTTATGTATTATTATATTGGCAATATTGGCATATGTTTTAGCCAAGGTTCATATAATAGGGTTGTAAAAACCCTCTATGCACCTTAAATAAAAATATTATTATTATCAAAATAATATAAGAGCAATGATTACTATATGAAAATATATAAGAAATCACAGCATTTAGTTTCATTTCACTAATAAATACTTTATTTAATATAAAAAAAAACTCAAATTAATTTACTTTATTAATTGGTTTAAAAAGCTTAAGTTTATTTAACAACGTAAATTAAAACATGTTTGATTTCATTAACATTTTCCAATTTCTACCTTAATTTCTTACAACCCTCCTATACATACATTAATAAGAAATAACTTAATTTCATATTTTAATCATTCAAAAACATCTAAAATGTTACATAATTTTATTTAATAATCTTTACTTTAAATGTTATTTTTCTTTCATTATATAATATTTTAATTACACAAAATATTTTATTTTAAATAAAATGACAAGTTTGACATATGTAAAATACATAATAATATATGTAAATATATATACGTCTTTGTATATTCCTATAATTTATTTCATTAAAATAAAGTAAATTTTCTTGAAGTAGTAGCAATTTAAATATATTTTTGATAATAAATAAAATAATGAGAGAGAATATGTTAACATTTTGTTTATAATTATATAATTTTAATTTAAAGAATTAAATAAACGTAATAATTAAGGTTTCAAATTGTTCTATTATGAAGTAGTATATATATATATATATATATATATATATATATATATATATATATATATATATATATATATATATATATATATATATATATATATATATATATATATATATTTATATATATATATATATAGGTACATAATAATCTTCATACTTTAAGAGAGAACGTGCTAAGAAACCTTTACTATAATATACAACGATAGAGAGAGAGAGAGAGAGAGAGATAGAGAGAGAGAGCGAGAGAGAAAGAGAGAGAGAGAGAAAATGTGCCGTGCTTGCAATGCCTGAGTCATCTTGTTGTCTTTTTTAACAATAGCACTCTTTACCAAGACTCAAGAAGTAAGAAGAAACAAGAAGAAGAGAGGGTTTTCTTTTTTTTTTAAGGGTAGAAAAAAAAAGTGGTGTTAAAAATATAGAGAAGTATCTCTTTCTTTCACACTACATAGCGTTTGCTTATAGTATACCTGAACAGCTTTAATTCTTTCTAGATTGCAACTTGATAGGGCAATCAGTGGTGGAAATCCTTACTTTAAGATCTTTTCCCCCTTTTTCTGACTTTCTCTGACGAACTATAAAACTTCTTATTTTTTTTCTCTGTATATATACAGCTGCTTTTAGTATATATTTTTTTATCCTCTTTCTTCTTCTTCTGAAAAAAAAAAAAAAAAAAAAAAAATACCAACACTTCTTCAAAGGGAATAAAAATATAGAAAAAGACGTTAAAAAGGAAGTATTTTTTGTGTGTAAGTTTTGCGGGAAATAGAAGAGACGCCATATCACCCTTACTTTCTAATCTACAAACAGAAAATGTGCGTTTTCTGAGTTCGTTATACTGTTTTATGCAGACTCTGATGAACTTCATCCTGTTTTTTTTTTTTTTTTTTTTTTTATCTCTCTTTTTTTCCTTTTCCTCTCAATTTACACGCTACATGATCAAGCAATTTTTTTATATACACACAAAGCTTTCATGATTTTATCGAACATGAAGAATATTTTTTTAGCAATAATGAGGAGGCGTTCAAAATTGCTCTCTCTCTCTCTCTATGTACAGTATGTATATATATATATATATATATATATATATATATATATATATATATATATATATATATATATATATATATATATATATATGTAATATACTGCACTGTTATATTAAAATGTACATTGATACAATGCTTTTATTATCTACATACTTCTTTAAAAGAATATTTCATTATTTTTGTTTTACTAAAAAAAAAAATAAAAAAAAAAAAAACTTTAATCACACACGAACATAACATATGAAATAAAAATTATAGCGTTTGAATTTGAAGCATGAAATTCTAAAATTTATAAGTTGAAAAGTAAAATATTAATATTTTTTCATCACTATATATGTTGACACGTTACTTTAGTTTATTATCTTTTAAGAGACTTTTTTGTAGCTTAAAGGAAAAGAGAGAGAGAGAGAGAGAGAGAGAAGCATCAAGTTCTTATAACAAATGCATGACAGCTCCTTGTCAATACTTTATCGATGGAAACAATGCTATAAAGAACGATATTCTACTCTAAAGTTATATCAAATAAAAATAAATGACATCAAAATTAGATTCTTTCTCACTCTTTCTTTTTTACTGAGATATAAATATCGTAAACGTCTATTTCTAAAAATTACTACCAGCTTTATTAAAGTATAAATTATTACATGCTAGCGATGGAAATATTAAATCCCAAGTATAAGATTTTTAATAAATAACAAAAATGTGACCGTATAGTTTGTTCAGACATCTATTTTTAGCTTACAATGAATGTGTTGTTTATAAAACTATATAAATTACTATTTATTACTACAAATATATCATATAAATTTATTTGAGTTATAAATGAAAACTGTCTAATGCATAAATAGCATGACCTTTTTTTTTTGAAGTAAAATAATTTTATATAATGAAACTTTTATCTATGAGCACAAAGATAATTACAATCCTCTCATACATGTAAAAACACTTTAATTAATCACCTAGTTTTGAATTACATTATGCTCTGAATAGCGTTATTGTTCTATTTTAAAACATCTCATATGCATTCTGTACTCGTAATGTCATGGTATTACTCTTGAATAAGATGCAATGCATACTTTAAATACTTTACTTTAATAATAATATAAAATAGACAAGTTTTTATATTCTTCTTAATTCAAACGTCATTATACTGTAAATATTTCATTATATTTAGCTTAAAACTTTCTTTATTAAATTATTTAAACATTATGTTACTAAAAAAATTTCTTCTTCTGTAAATAGATTGTGTGAATTAAAATAGTTAATGTAAAAAAATGTAATTTAAGTTTGCAGATAGTATTTAGCAAACATTTGGAGTAGAAATATTACTACATAGAGACAAACAACTTAGTTTTTGCAAGGTATAATGAGAAAGATGCATTACATTTACATTACGGTATTATTATTACGAACGGTGCATATATATATATATATATATATATATATATATATATATATATATATATATATATATATATATATATATATATATATATATGTATTTATATGTATATAATGCAATGGCTTTACAAAAAGTAAATAGAATCTATTTTACCATGACATACTTCCCTTAATGTAAATCTACAAGTAGTAAGAATGTAATATATTTAGTTATTAAATGTTACATAAGTAAGATAACATGTTCATCAGTATGTATCTATCACTTACAGAAACACGTTCAAGAGATTATTCTAGTCTTGCAACACCATATATATATATATATATATATATATATATATATATATATATATATAATATATAGAAAACTATAGTATATGATAATAGAACCAGTAGTTTTAGTGTTTAAATTATATATTTTTTCTTATTTCTTATTAACCTTAATATTATATTCATAAGTAAGTATACTTCATATTCTAATGTTACATAATATATATTGTATAAAATAAAAATTTAAATACCATCTATAGAACATTTCGGTCTTTAAAATTTTAAATAGTACAGTATAATAAGCTCATTTTATTTTTATTTATAATTTTTTTTTTTTTTACGTTTCCATGTGTTAAAAGTTACGAAACGCTTTTGGAACTTTTAGTGGGAGTTCTCGTTTGAAGTTGCATGAAGACATTTTTATTTTTTCTGTCATTTTCTTATTAGTATTAAAAAATTAAAAAACAAATGTTTTAATATTACAAATGTGATACATTTCTAAAATGATTTTAAATTTTACCGCCGTCTGAGCCCCTGTAAGGTAGGCAACAAGTATGTCCGAAATGACGTGCCAGTTGCATAACTTTCAAAATTTCAGGGGCTAAAGATAAAGGCTTTATTGCAAAAATCATACATATTACATCAAATACACATTTTTGGGTTTAAAAAATAAAACTTACTCTGTTATTCAAACTTAACGTTTACTGACTTTATTTTATCACATATCAATGTAAAAGTATTTTTAATTTCCTGATACAAATAATTTTAATATGAGTTTATGTTCCTTTACTATTATTACACTTTTTAACACTTTGATATTGATTATGAATTGTATTTTATATTGCGATTTTTCTTTTTTTAATAAAGATATTAATTATAATAGACTGATAAAAAGTAAAATATATTATTTATTCTTCTGCACGACATCACATTTAACATGCACGTGTGCTATTTTTATAATAATGGAAATAATGTATAAGGGACAGAGAGAATGTGTGTGTGTGTGTGTGTGTGTGTGTGTGTGTGTGTGTGTGTGTGTGTGTGTGTGTGTGTGTGTGTGTGTGTGTGTGTGTGTGTGTGTGTGTGTGTGTGTGTGTGTGTGTGTGTGTGTGTGTGTGTGTGTGTGTGTGTGTGTGTGTGTGTGTGTGTGTGTGTGTGTGTGTGTGTGTGTGTGTGTGTGTGTGTGTGTGTGTGTGTGAGAGAAGCAATGTATCTTGACAAAATAAGGCAATTGAATTTTCTCTCTCTCTCTCTCTCACACACACACACTTATATATATCTGTAAATTGGAGAACGAGCAAGCAGGCAAAGAAGGAATAATATATATTCATCATTTTACCTCGTATCCTTCAGAATATTATTTGTAGCAATATCAAAAATGAAAACGTTTTTCTCTTGTTGACTCTACATGGAAAATATTTTTTACGTCAACAAAAAGTTTTTTTAAGATAAAATTCTTTAAATAAAGATGATTTCAATAATAAGCATACACGAAAATTTTATTATTATTATTTTTACACACTAACGTTTATATCAAACCTACTGAACAGTTTTATTTTGAAGAAAATAAAAAGATACCTTATATAAAATCGATAAAGGATTCTATTAAGTACAGTAATTAAAAGCTTTATAACAAGAATTAACCTTTATTTCTTTCTACTTTTTTTCTCTCTTTTTTTTAAATGACAAACAGTTCTGTCTTTAACCTTTCTACAGATTTTTTTTGTGAGTGGACATACTACAATGAAAGAGAGAGAGAGAGAGAGATGCAGTTTAAATCCTTACTGATTTTTTCCCTTCTATTTCCAATCGTAAAATACTTGTGGTCATATGAGCTTACATCTTCTTCACTCACTCGCTATCCATCTATCTATATTGGGAAATCACATAGGGGTAGAAATCCTAACGTAAAAGACACGTAAAAATACTTTGACAAGGTTTACCTCAAGTCTTACTCTAGGTTTTATTTCAATAAAAAAAGTATACACCTACACAATAGATATATAGAAGAAGAAAGGAAGAGAAGAAAAGGAAAGAGAGAGAGAGAGAGAGAGAGAGAGAGAGAGAGAGAGAGAGAGAGAGAGAGAGAGAGAGAGAGAGAGAGAGAAAAGATAGATTGAAAGCATTTTGTTGGAACCCTTGTCTTGTGTTTTTATGTTTAGACACACTGTGAGTGAAAACAACAAAGAACCCTGTAGCTTTTTTTTTTTATTATTTTACTTAGAGTCAGTGAGAACAAGGAAACGTTCATCAACTCTTGTAGTGTCTTAATTTTCTATTTGCGAAATCTTCAATTTACTTTCAATAATACCCCTTTTTTACATACTATTTTCCATGGAAAATATTGCGCTAATACTAAAACCTACGTTCCATAATTAAATATTCAAAAAATAAATATTATTTTACATGTTACGTATACTTATATATTTATACAAGTTTACAAATATTACCTTACGGTTAATCTTGAATATAATTGGTTATTCTCAATTCTAAGACTTATTAATACTTAATGAATTTTCATTTTTATGTATGATCTCCTTAGTTGATGGTAAATGAAAAAGCTATTGCGTAGTTTCTATAAGTAAAATAGCTAAGACATTTTGAAGGTAATAATAAAATAATAAAAATCCATTTCTATGAAAAATTACACGGACAAAAATGGTTACGTAATAATTATGCTATCTTAATCTTAGCAACATTTATACTTTACATAGCATCATAATTTATATTACACAGCATAGTAGCTAGCAATGTTAAATAGCATAGCTATTGTGTTGTACTCACAGTTGTGATAATATATACCATTCAAAAACTACCACTAAATTTGTTATGCTATTCTCAAGGTCCATATACAATAGGTCAGTTGCTCCGGGAAAAGTTTTGACCAAGGTCGCGCAGCTTAAAGGAATTCACCACCAAAGACAAAAATACATCACCGGATGTATTTTTATTCACCTTATCAGTGACGTAACTGGTGAACGGCATCGTATTGGCTTAGAATCAAGTACATCCATCACAAAATAAAATCAACTGCGTGAGTTTTGTGCTGCGCTCAACCTCTTTATTATATAGACCTTGTGCTATTCTTTTGAGAAAAACACGCGGTGAATTCAAATGGTAGAATATATTATCACAATCGAGTGTACAGTATGATGTTACGATTTTAAATCATTTTGTAAATCATCATAAATTACGTAATTTCTTCTTTCCGTGTACACGTATTTCCTAATTAGATTTACATTGCAAATTTAGCGCTAGATTTTAAGCGATAAAATGTACTAGTATCATCATTTGTACATAATGCTGTTTTTATCAGGTTTAGTAATATCTATAGTTTAGTCTTTATCAATATTGTAATTTTATTGTTAGGTCATTGTACCAAAAAAAAAAATATATATAATAAAAAGCTTTAAAGCTACTATCTTATTCAATTTTTTACTACAAAGTAGAATGTTATGTTGAAGTTATTATTTTTGTATTGATTAAATTGTTTTTCTTTTGCAACTAACAACAAAAAATTGAAGTTTAGTAAAACTTTCATGTAGAATGTCAAATAATAATAATATAAAAAATCTCCACTTTGACCTTACACTGTTTTTTTACACGGTGACATCTGACAGTAGGCCATATCATAATATTGATACTGGCAGTCGTGACATTCTATGTTTACTAATTCACTAGCTTCTATCATAGTTTAGCATGCAGAAGCCGTTCGCAGTCATGCTCAATATATATTCAAACGTATTATTGGATACACATTTTGTACTTGAAGCAATTACTCTGTGTATTATTATTGTTGTTAATAATATTATACGATATGATGTGTTATATAAATTTATAACATCTATTAACACCATTTGGGTATTTTAATTTTCTTATGATTGTGAATATATAATAAAAATACATGATTTGAAATAATAATAAAGTCATTTTTAATATTCTGTTAATATAAAAGTTAATATTCTCTATCTATAACTTGTTTTAAAAGGAATAGATTAGAAGAAAATATAAGATAACACAAAACAATTGATGAAACGTACAAAAATTACAGCAGTTTATCTCAAAACCCAACTGTAGCATCGTAGCAGTGATCAGCAAATTTTGATTTATGCAACCTGAACATTTTTATACTAATTTTTTATTGTTTCTGACGTCAGAAACCGGAATTATCACGCAAAAAGCATAGTATTTTTACACTCTCTTGTGGGGCTACATTTACATTCTAGTAAATATTGTCATCAGATTTGGAAATCCTCTTTTGTGTTTAATCATTAAGAAGCAAATGTTGTTTTATTTGGTTTATGGCTTTAAATCTAAGTTAGTTTAAAATGATAATTTTTATACTAAACATAATTTCAATATTTTCTGTATTTCTATTTAAAGGTTAACTAATTTTTATTGAAGTACTTCACTAGTGTTCTTTAAAAAATAAATAAAAAGAGTTGTTCTTTTTTTTTTTAATAACTAACTATATATTACACTGTATTAAGCCCTAGTTTTTTTTCCTGCCAAAATGAAGAGCGATATTATTAAAAGTTTTCCCTTGTGTACGAGTTTCTTATCAGTTTTTTTATTGGCAGGTGACGGTATAATAACTCATAAAACACACCATGTTATATAATAATTTATTAAAAAAAAAAAAGAAAAAAAAAGAAGATTATGAGAACACCCTGGAATGTTAATATTTATTATATTTACCCAATATTTTCCAATTTTTTTAATTATATTTATGGATCCTGATATGATAAACAAACACAAATATAATATAATACTTTTTTTTTAATTAATACGATAAATATTACAAAATCATATAACAAGTTAAAACGTATTAATTAATAAAAAAAATTATAATTGGAATTAAAAATTGTAACAGAAATGTAAACAAATTAAAACATTAAAAAAAATATATAATATATATACAGTAATTTGATTGAAAGTTTGTTAAAATGAAATACATAAATTTAGTATTTTATATATATTTTTTTACCTCTTCGTTTACTTTTAAATTTTATAAATTGTATTTTAATTACTGTGACATTCTCATCTATGAATTATGCACAAGATTATTATTTTTCAATTTAAAACCATCTATCATGCTAAAATTCTTGAATTCCCCATAAAAAAAAACTTAAAAAGCATGACACGTTTCTCTCTAATTAAAGACATAAAATGACAAACAAATAACTCAAAAATAAAGCCTTTTAGATCACGTCTTTTTTAGCTTACGATTAACTTACTCGAATCAAAACTGAAGTTCATTGCTTTGTGGCCCATACTAAAAACTAAAAGGTACCTTCAGGCGGAAAACTCTATCCTAACATACTTTACCAATCTGAAAAAGCTTCTCTTTACTGTTCACTTGTCGCTTCTATTATTTCACATTTGCAAATATACTAGAAATCCTTATGACTAAGCAAAAACTAAACTTTTACATTTCATATGGAATGAATGAAGATCACGTATATATCCCTTAATGCCTTATATCAATATATTAAAATCTTTGATGCATACATAATAAAGTTTATTTGGTATATTACATGTCAGCAAATGGCTATTTGTTAACTATTATAATGCAGTAAAAATAAAAAGTTCTCAGAGAAATTTTATTTACTTTTTTTTTCTTCTTCATTTTTGTTTACATAAAATTATGCATATTTTGAGTGGAAATAACAACATTTACTTGTTATTCAACAATAACAAATATAATAATATTACTTGAATAAATGTTAGCATAAGGCATTTTTTTTTTTTTTTTTTTTTTTAAATTTCCAAACGTACTTATTTTTAGATTTTTTTATTATTATTAGTTAAAATAACAATAATAAATTTGTCGGACAGAAATAGCATTATAAATATTAAACTATTTATTTAAAGTTTATGTAAAATATAAATCTGTTATTCGTATTAAAACACAAGTTATATGATAAATATTTACAAATAATTTGAAAATTGTACAATGTCTAGAAAAGTAAAAACAAACATTAGATAAAATGTATTTATCCATGGAATTAATATTTGTTAATTTTGTTTATGTTAATTGTAAAAATATCAAATTATTTTGGCCAATAATATTGTTTAAATTCATAAATTTAAGTTATATTAAACTCGATTGTGATAATTTATTTCACAAGTTTATTTTGAGCGCAGCATACACCAACAATATAAGACCAACATAGAAAATTTAGGACTACTTGTCTATTTACTTTCCATTGATAGTCTTCCAACAATATTATTAATTAATACATAGCAAGGAAGAGAGAGAGAGAAAAAAGAGAGAGAGAGAGAGAGAGAAAATTTGCAAAAAGATATTAAATAATAAGATTAAAGTGAGCACTATTTTTTAATTAACTTTATTTGCCAGATATTTGGTCTATAAACAAGTATAAATATATTTAAAAAAAATATTACAAAAAAAATATAAATAAAATCCATCATATTACCATTAAAACATAATAATATTGTAAAACACTTATTAAATTTATTAATAGTTTCAATTAAAAGAAAAAATAACAATTTTAAAAATTATAATTATGAATAAAATGAACACAAAATTTGATAAATTTAATAATAATTTACATAAAATCTTAAATGTATTCAATGTTATAAAATAAAATAAAAGGTATACACACACACAGTAATAAAATCCTATACAATGTAAAAAGTTAGAATAGATAATTTAAATTTATAAAATTTAATGTACGAGTTATGTAATATAGTTTGAATGAAAGAAGTTTTAATATACTACTTGCTATATATGTCATCTCATCCTACATATTCACACATTTACTGTAGTTGTTATTTCGTTTGCAATATAAGCACGCTATATCACACCTCACATTCACTATATATTTTAATTAATTTACTTTATACAAAAAGCAAAACCTTATTCGTATTTTAAATTTTATTAACTTTGTGATACTTTTGAATCTGATATTAAATGAAGTTAACATTTTAATACTCATATTTCTATCAAATTAATTGAATTTTACTTTAATTAAATTTAGAAAAAAATAAATAAATAAATAAAGCAATTACAATTTGGTATCATAAAAGTAGTCTTATATAATTTTTTTATAGATATAAAAGGTTTAATATGAATGTACTTAACACTCTACGTTATTATTACTTTATAGTGAAAATATGAAGTGTTTGTAAAATTAATTATAACTAAATAAATTTAAAAAAACAAAATCATATTTTAGACCTGGTTGCCAATTAGTTAATTATTTCAAGATTTATTACAATAATTAAGTCACGCAATGACGTTGATTTTAAAATGTTATTATTATTAATTTTGAACTCAAAATTTTTTTTGTCTTTTTTTTGTCTAATTATAATTGCTAATTCGTAAAACATTTTGCTTTTTAATTATAAACAGTTGGAAATATGTATTTGAATTTTTATATATTGCGAGCAAAATATAACGACTGCATTATATTGCTTTTGCGATGTAAACATTTTTTTTTCCGCCCGAATGATAAAGTATGTTACAAGTACAACATATCATGTAGGGGTTGGTATAAAAAAAATAGCTTTATTGCAAAATAAATTAAATCGTTTTGTATGTATGCGCAGAGATCACATGGGGTCATTTGATATTTTTAGTGATTGATGAGGTCAATATGATTAAATAGCAATAAGGGGTAAAAGTGATGTGGAAAAAAATATTATGTAATCAAGCAGTAACCATGTGACATTTTTAGCTATCTTATCGATTTAAATAAAGATGTTTGGTGAAATAAATAAAATTTGAGTTTTCAAAATATATCCTAAGGCTACTTTTTTTTTTATCAAATTATTATAATCACTTTAAAACTTGTGGTAAAATAATTATATAGTGATATGTGTCACGAAATGCTAATTTATTATAATATAAAAAGTTGATTTTTTTTAAAAAGTTAATTCGCACTGCAAAAAAAAAAATAATAATCATAAATAAAATTTATATGTTTTAAGATAAAAGTCAATGCCAGACATTTTTTTAAATTTAAATATTTAATTCTTGCTTCATTTATATATAATTTTATCTAAGAGTTTTTTATTGTTAGTAATTTTAAAAGAGTGACAAGTCAGGAAAAATTAGCTACATATAACAGACAAAATTATTGTAGAAAAAAATAGTAATAGTCTGCGTTTTTTTTTTTTTTTTTTTTTTTTTTTGTACGTGCATATTTTATACAGAGTTTTTTTTATGTTAGTCAAAACCTTTTTTTTTGTAGGTTAGTAGCTTTTTTTAGTTTAATTTTTAAGTAAGTTTGTTACCATAATTTTTTTTTAATAATTGGGAAGCGGCATAACGACTTCATAATTACAAATTATTTACTTTCATGTACTGTATGTGCTAAGAATTTTTACTATCATTTCAAAACCTCTTTTAATTTATATCAAAATGATAAAGTTTAAATTTTATAACATTAAAATAGTCCTTTTTTTATATGCATGTATATAAATATGAATAAAAATGTATATCTTTCATTTTCCATTATCTTTTTATATTAAATTTATAAAATACCATAATTATTAAAAAAAAAAAAAAAAAAAAAAAAAAAAAAAAAACTCTTCAAGATAAAAGGAAAAAAAACATTACTCTTTTGACTTTGAAGGATTTTTTGATAAAAGATAAGTTATAAAATACAGCTCTTTAAATGAAGGATAAGAAGCTATCATTTAAAGAGTAAAAGATAGTACGTAAAAAAAATAGGGGGAAAAAAGTAAAGAGGTATAGGAGGATTTGAGATGAGGATCTTAGAGGATTCAAAATGTAGATTGATAAGGGTCAAAGATAAAAGATAAAACAAGAAAAAGCGACAAAGGAGGAGGAAAACTAAAATTCGTAACAAAAACTCTAAAACTTTAGCAAAAGTATAAACGCAAACAGTTTTTCAAATTCTTTGTTTGGTTTTACTTTCTTTTGTTTTTATTCATCACCACTTTTACATTTGTAAATATATTTGGAAGTAACTTTATTTCAATTGATTATTTTTCAGCCGTTACCACATAAAGTAGTTTTAATTATAGTTACAGTATTATTTTTTTTCAAACAGAGATTTGAAAAATCAATTTCAATTTATTTAATTACACATTAAAATTGAAGTTACAAAAAATAAATAAAATTAAATCATATAAAAAGTCGTATATTCATTATTTTTTATAAAATAAAATGTAATTGAAGTAAACCAATGAGATTTAGAGTAAATAAAAATAAATTCCTTTGATATATTTTTGAAATGTAATATAATTTGTTCAAGTTTTAGCTTAACAAATAAAAATAATAAAAAATTTAAAAAAAAAGAGTTTTATCAACGTTTTAATATTAAAAAAAGTACCGAGTGTGGCATGGGAAAAAAATTGGAATAATCTCAACATAAGCAACTGTGAATGGAAATAAAAATTGAAAACGGTAGTGTTGACAAATAGCTGGCAATAACACTTTTTTTTTAAAAATATATTAAATCTTATGGTTACAACATTACAACCATACTTCACTGTCTGTAAAAAAAAAAATAAATAAAAAAAAAAAAAACTTTTTAGGAAGTAGTTTGAAATGAAATTTCTGTAATAAATATACCTTAGATGTCACTTTTTTTTAAAAAAAAATCTAAAAATTTATGCAAATCTGTAGCAACTATTTAAAACTTATAATTATTAATAATAAGAATTATACATATCAACATGACATATAAAGTAAAATAAACTTTCAACAATAATAATTAATCTTTGTATTTAATAAAAGTTTTTAATTTAATTTTATATATATATATATATATATATATATATATATATATATATATATATATATATACTTTTGCTATTATTTTATAATTACAATCATATTATACTAAAGTGTAGATACATGTAAACTAAATAATTAATTAATATAATATATAAAATTGAATTAATTTATGATCTAAAAACTAAAGTTTCTTTATTAAATACAGTAGATGTGAAGTAAGTTGAGTTAGAAATTGCAGATGATAATAATTATAGTACTAAGAGCTTAATAAAGCAATAATAACTTATAGACCCTCACTTTATATACAAACATAGTTTGACGTTTCTATCTCTCACACTTGTGGCTACAAAACTTGTCTTTGCAAATGGCATAACTTAAAATTTAAATTTCAACTTCTAGTAATATGACAAATATATTATAAAGTTTAAATGATTTATACTATATTACTTAGAAAATAATTTATTAATAATGTTAAAATAATTTGTAGGTATTTTAATTTACTTTATCATGTTTTTTTTTATATTAAATTTAAAAAAAATATTTTTTTTTTTTATTATGTCCTCTTCAGTTCCGACTTTTTTAAACATTATTTCACATGTCGTATATTTTAACCACATTTTTGCGCGGCTCTCAAAATGATAAAAATATGTATCTTTTGTCTTTTGTCTCTACCCACTCTAAAATGCTCAAAATAGCTTTAAAAGTTGCGTAAATTCAGGAGCGTTTTCTGAGCCAATTTTTGTATTTTTATCTCAATTTGTTCGATTTATTCTTTTGTTTTTAAATTTTTTTTAATTGAATTATCTAATGTCTACTGTATTGTATACTGGAACTGAAGAGGATGATAGAATTATTATTTAATTAAGTTTATTATTAATTTATCTTTGAGAAAGTATTCACATATAAAAGTTGTAATTTTGTATCTATAACAATATTTTATTTAAAACACCGAGAAAACATTTAAATAGTGACATAACACTGACATTTTTACGTTAGGTAACGAATAAACCAGCTGCCAAGCGTTCAGTACAACGAGGAATCTTATACTAATAATAACTGCAGATGAAGTAGCTATAGCTCGTTCTGTAAAGTAAAGTGAATCTCAATAACAGTGATTGGCTGACCAACAAAATATAACACATTCATTGGTTGATCTTTCTTTTTTTTTTTTTTTCTTTTTGAGCCGATAAAAGTAAGTCGCATATTGAGACTGAACTTTTTTTGGGAAGTTTCTTTCATTCTTGTCAAGTTCAAAGTTCTAAAAGAAGAAATAGCAATGATCGACCCTATATATGAACGTAGTAAACAGGTAACGACGTCATAACCTACTGTTTTTAACAAAGGAACATTTTCGAAGCTGGCTCAATATTTGTGTGTAGTTTATAGAACGAGCTTAAATATCCAGGTAACCCACGTAACGTTCATTTTAAGTTAGTATTTTATATTTATATTCTAATAAGTTCTCTCAGTGTTTTTAATACCTGAAGTCATAACTTTCAAATTTCTATAGAGGTAAGCTAAGATGAACATTTCCGAAAGGTTTAACTGCATGTGTATGGGCTTACCAAAACCCAGAAAACCTAGAACCCATTAACCGCACTATTCTGGATAACTGATATCGGATAACAATATCTTTCAAGTATAAAGTTATTTTAGAAACTATTAAATTAATCTCTCTACTTTGGATACATTTCTAATATCATAAATATACTGATATAAATAACCATACTTTGCTAGAAATTAGGTCGTATGTTAGGTTGATTTCAAATATCATTTTAGTTCCCGATGGATAGATAACATAATTCATCATGTATTATACGTAATTTGTTATTATTTCTTTTATGTAATTGAATTTTATAGATGTGTGTTTTTGTTTGTTTGTGAGAGAGAGAGAGAGAGAGAGAGAGAGTTTGTACATTTTGCAGTCTTTGTATTATAAATAAATTCCTAATCAGTCATGCAATATGTGGTTGAAGTAAAATAATGTATTATAATTTAACCCTTTTTTTTTTATTTTTTTTATTTTTTTTTTTTTTATAATATAATATTGGAAGCATTTATGGATTGCATTAAAATGAAGTAATAAATTATTACCTAGTTATATGACAGTAGAGTAACATCAGCATTAGATTATATTGAATGTCAGTCAATAATTTCATATTCAAACTTATTCTACTACAAGTAGAGAGAAAGAGAGAGATAGAGAGAGAGAGACAGAGACAGAGAGAGAGAGATGTTTAATTGAAAATTAAACATAAAAAAGTATAGCTGATTTCTTTTAAATAATTTCTCTCTCTCTCTCTCTCTCTCTCTCTCTCTCTCTCTCTCTCTCTCTCTCTCTCTCTCTCTCTCTCTCTCTCTCTCTCTCTCTCTCTCTCTCTCTCTCACGAACTTATATCTCTATTTCATGTTGCTTTGTAAACTAGTAAACTATAGAAGTATTAATTAAACAGTGTGTATTTATAGCTATTTTATTTAAATGTTATATTATACCAAAGAGAATAAAATATTCTAACTACGATTTGTATATCGTATAATATATAATAGTTTACTGAACCTACAGATAGGTATATATTATGTAATACAATATATTTTGAAATGTTTTGATGTATTTGTGGTTCTATTTTGTAACGATGATGATTTGACTTTGTTATGTATAATATATTGTTGATATACTCTAAGCTATGTATGTATATAAATCGTTAGATGTATATTGTATTGCAACGATTAATACTGATATACGTATCATTCAAAATTGTAAAATACTGATACCACATTTATCTGTATATCATTTGGTTGAAAAAAAAAAAAAAAAAAAAAAAAAAAAAAAAAAAAAAAAACTTCCTCCGCTCTTGTCATTCTTTTATATCCATTATTGGTTTCAATAGGCATAATAATGTATAGGGTTGTTCGCATAGAAATTTATTGTATGTATGAGTATACAATATATATAAAAAAATTGATAACTATGAAACATTTGTAATGAGACTTTTTTTTAATATTATCAACAGACAAATAACAATGACAATCCATTAACATTTTGACAAATAACTATTTGAAATAATAGTAATAAAAAATACTATAGAATTCTAAAACGTATACAATTCAACTTGCACATTTCAATTACAGTAATTAAATGTTTAATTTTGTTAATTGTGTTAAAATTTAATGTTGTATTAAAAATAATAATAAAAAAAGCACAATTGTAAAGAAACCGTATTTAACAATATGATGGGTGCTTGTGTAGAGGTGCAGAATGCCGTACAGTAGCTTATACATTAGGGTTTTTCCTACGTATGTTAATAATGTCAGATCGAATGCGCGCCACTGCAGCGCCTGGAGAGGACTGCAAGAACTAGATGCGTCATTTGATTTGCAGCAAATCAGTAGTTCTCACAATCTTCTCCAGGTGCTAAAGTGGCGCGCATTTGATATGATATTCTTAGCATATCGGAGATACCTTACTATATTAGCTATTGTGAGAACCTTGGAAAAGGAAACCATGTGATCTTAAAAGAGGGAGGTGGCTCAGGCCTATAGCTTACTGTTTTCGTGAAGTTTACTCCTATCTTATACCGTCACGTAATTTAATTTTCCGGCACTTTCTTTTCTGATTTTTAGATGTTTGTATATGATTTCAATACTAATAATTAAAATTACAGATTTAATTTAAAACCATTTTATTGCTCGGAGTCTTTTTTTTTCCATTACCATTTTAAATTTGTCAATATGTATTTTATTTTTATTTTTTATTGTTCATAACATAATTACTTTTATGTTCGTTAATATACATTTTACTTTAGGCATTTAAAAAACCATATTATGTAAAAAAAAAAAATAATAAAAAAAAAATCTTAACTTAAACTTTTTTGTTATGTTAAAACGAATATATAAGATCAAATCTGAATTCTATTCTGATTGAGTGCAGCTTAGAAAAGAATCGAAGCGAAAACAAGTAGGAAAGAATATACATAGAAAGATTTTTGTTCTTTATCCCAACGTCTTAGCATAAGTGGTATAGGCAAAACGTCATCTATAGAAATAAGGCAATCATTTGGAAATGCATACTTCATAGAATCGAATAAAAGAAAAAAAGAAGAGAGGAAAAAAAAAAAAAAAGGCATTGTCATCATTGTCATTTTTCAAGATCTTATAAAGTATCAAAATTAAATTTCCGAGTTGAAAATTAATCGTTATCATTATATTTGTATTAAATCGGTAGGTGTATTTTTTTGTTCTTTTGTTCTCACACATTGAAAGCATTAATATTATTATTATTATTTTTTTTACTTACCCTCGTAGTGTAGATATAATTGACGATCAGTGGCAGTAGACAATAACCCAACTGCATTGATCGGGGAGCTGGGAACAAAAGAAAAACAATATATTAAAAAAATATACGTATACTGTATACACACAATATATTAACTGATGGTTATTTTGCTTTATGGATTTTATAGTGTTTAGTTTCAACTGCAAGAGCTTAAGGGGTGATTTAAAAAATGTTACATGATGTATTTTACAGTCTCTCTCTCTCTCTCTCTCTCTCTCTCTCTCTCTCTCTCTCTCTCTCTCTCTCTCTCTCTCTCTCTTCTGCTTCCTCTGGACATAGCTACAAAAAAAAAGTACTGAACATTTTTTTTTTCTCATTTCAAAGTTAACTTTTTTTCTTTCCTTTAAAGTTTAAAGAGTTCAATTATCGTTCTAAAGTACAAAGAAAGTTGTAGTATTTATTTATTTTTAGTTTAAAACTCTGATCAAAATGCTGGTCACGAATTTTATTATTATTATTATTATATAACTTCAAACGTGCACTTTATTTTTATTTTTTGCTTGTTAAACTCAAAGTTTGAAATTATTAGGATGGAATTGTTGCTACTACAACTCAATAGTTTAAAAACTGCTCGTAGCGAATTGTATACAGAACCAAAACAACAACTGCTATATATATATATATATATATATATATATATATATATATATATATATATATATATATATATATATATATATATATATATATATATATATATATATATATATATTCGATTTGAAGTTTTTTTTTATTTCTTGAAGGCAAAGACAAAAATGTTGACTTCTTACCTTTAATAATATAATTCTTTATTTAGATTTCTTTATTTTAAAATAGCGAGAGAGTTTTTATATTTAAGTAGGTTGCAAATCTATCTACTGTAGTGACAAATATCATATGTATCTACAATTAAAAACAATTATATATATATATATATATATATATATATATATATATATATATATATATATATATATATATATATATATATATATATATATATATATATATATATATATATATATATATATATATATATATATATATATATATATATTATATAGTTATTATTTACATCAATATTATTTATAATTATTTTTAGGTTCTAATAACAGTACTTATATCAAATACGATAAAGTCTTTAAAAATGGACATATTTATTAAAATAAATAGAACTTTATTGAAATCTGCAAAGGATTAAAATATTTGTGTATTTCAAACAATATTAGTTCAAATATGAGGTCATTTTCAAGAGAATTATAGAGCTTTTACTATGCCTTAGTAAACTTGTTTCATTATTATAATTATATTAATACAAAGTCAAATTAATTAATATTTGAAACAGATTGAATCAAAATCCAATTTAATATTATAATATTATTTACTCTTTTTAATGCAGTTAAAGTAATCCTCAAGAACTTTAAAAAAAAATTTTTAGTATAAAATTCCTTTAGAGTTAAATATGTATTGAAATTATAATTACATTACTTGAGAAACTAATATCTGTTTATGACATTTTATACATTTAAATGTTATTATGACATTTAAACACAATTTGTGATTTAATAAGAAAATAATCTTTGTGGTTTATGTTTTGAAATTACATAGAGTTTATGATGTTTATACTTTTGCGTAGTAGTAGTAGTAGTAATAGTATGGTTATTAGTTAGTATATTATTTTACAGTAAATGCACAAAACTTTGTTACTATACGAACAGCTGTTCAATGTTTTGCTTGATAAACAAGAAACAAACTGCTCTAGACGAAAATATATGTATAATGTAGAGTTTATCACGAAGACTGCTTTTGTGTGTGTGTGTATATATATATATATATATATATATATATATATATATATATATATATATATATATATATATATATATATATATATATATATATTAATATTATACTGCTTTACAAACGCTCTGTATATTATACGTGTGGTTAAGTTTCAAGGTTTGCAAAACAAATAAGTATCACATTTGAAGTGTTTATAATATAAACTTGGTTAGAAAACATAGCAGAATTATATTATTTTTACTTTATTATACAAATATTATAATATTTTAACAAAGACTATATTTTTAATGATTTATTTTATTGTTTAAGTATATGTAGTATATACTATAATATATCTGTATTAAAATGCTATTTTTAGCTTATACAGTATATACGTATAATGAAAACGTACCAGGAAAATAGTAAAACAATACATTAGTTTTTTTTTTAGGTATTGTTCTCTTAACAAAAGAATAATCACGAATTTTCTTCTTGTAATCTTTCATTTTATAAACCACGGAAAAAAAAAAAAAAAAAAAAAAAAAAAAAAAAAAAAAAAAAAAAAAAAAAAAGCTTAAATGTCTGCTACACGATGGTGAATTGTGTAATATAGTTATACATTTTTATTATAAATTGATTTCAAAACTTGGTACATATATTTTTAAATTATTTAAAAATAGATTTAATTAATGTACTTTTTACATTAAATCCATAGACCACATAAATAAACATGTGCTTTTTAATGAATAAACACGAAATGGGATCTTCAAAACTTTTGACAATTTTTACCAGAATGTCAATGTAGCCCCACGAGAGAGCGTGAAAATATTGTTAAGTATATATGCAATTTTCGTGAATATTTATGTATATGGCGTCAGAAACATGCAAAAATTATTATGAAAATGTTGTGCGGGTTGTATAAATTGACATTTCTGATCACTGCTACGGAGCTATAGTTGGGTTTTGAGACAAACTAAAGTTATTTACGTAAGTCCCATCAAGTGTTTTGTGATATAAATGCTTCATGTTTTTCTCTGGTCTATTCCTTTAATGTATGTATCACTTGAACCTTTATCACATAGTACAAAATAACCTGATATGTAAATGCAATTTCCCATATAATAATATATATATATATATATATATATATATATATATATATATATATATATATATATATATATATATATATGGGACCACGGAACTGATTCGAAACGGAATTGATTCGACATATATATATATATATATATATATATATATATATATATATATATATATATATATATATATATATATATATATTATAACAATTTGTACAGTAAAATTCAGTCCATTTCAATGCATTAGCTGGATTGCTATGCAAATTTTATTTTAAAAACAATAATATTAAAAAAAAACGTTAAATTGTTAAAAAGCCTTAAGACATTGTATTAAATATAACAATCAGACTTTTTCTTCATAATGTGAACACGTACAAAATCTTATTTAATTTACGTGTTTTTCCATCTCTTGATTAATTAGTATTTATTTGAGTTGTTTCCATCACAACACGCTTTATTATTTGCCCAACTCATGAGCACACATAAACATTGTGACATTTTCAAGATTTGTGGGTGTTTTGAGGGCACATCTGTTTATGACAAAACTGTCAGATAAATATTTAACTTCACATAGAAATACGTAGCTCAAAGATAACATCTTTTCATTTCACATACCTACGACTTTATATCAACTTACATATTATATTTACTTTCTCTATTATCATTAGATTGTTAATTTCCATGATTGAAAATGTATTCTACTCTCGGAGTATTATTAATGGAACGAATAATTGATCGTATTGATTTCCAGCATAATATGTTTATTGGTAATTCGTTTAAAGGGCGAATAGATGAGTTTTGGTGCATATGAATAATATAATATATATATTTTTTAAAAGATAATCTAAAAATGTCTTATAATATAATAATTAAAATAATTTATTGATTAAGAAAGAAAAAAGGTTTGTTTACCTTTCCTGTTTTTTTTAACATGCCACTAAAAGATGTGATATACATGTTTTTCTGATGGTAAATTTCTATAACATATTTTGTTATATTTTAGAGTACGTTTTCAAAAGAAAGAAAAATGAAGTTAAAAGAAATTTACGGTTATTGATATAAACCATTTTTTGCACTCGTATTTTATATGAGCATGAAAAATTGTGAGAGAAACGTGAATTTTTTTTTTAGCAATATTTAAATCCACATAAAATGTAAAATATAATTATATAATTATTATACCTAACTTATATGTTTATTTACAGCTTTTGTATGAAAAATAAAAATAAATGCTTTTGTTATAAATCACACGCAAATTGTTCACCCTGATCTGCGGTCAATTTGGTGGTTCCCCATCAAACAAAAAATGCTTATATAAAATATTTGTTGAAATGTGATTGATTAGTCATTACACGCATATTTTAATAAATTTATTTTTAAAAAATTCAAATTAAAAATAAACTAGTCATCCAGAATAAAATGAAATTAGTTTTTTTTGTATGTAAATATAAAAATATTTTAATGTTTATTATTTTATGATAATGGACATAAAATTTATGTCATATTAATAAAAGTTGAATAAAATAAAAATTTTATATTATATTGAATTCTTGGTGTTAACAATGAGTGAGAACGGAATTATGAGAACTGTTTTTATACTCTGTATAGCTCAAAAACTTTCATAGTGCTTTTCAAGATATATAGAGAAACTTCAATAAAATAATACACAGGCAGTATTATTTTATTCCTGCAGAAGTATAAAAAATATTACATTTGACAAAGTTTATGTGAAATCAAAAATGTAATATTTTTATGATTTCAATAAATAACTAGCATTGTTAAAAAAATAATAATAAAAAAATGAAATTATATAATTCATTGTTTTCATAAAATTAAACTGCAAATTGCTAAATGAAATAAATTTACATTTTTGTATAAAATGTTATAAAAATAATATTAATGAAATAATAATAATTACAAATTATACTATGATAATAATTTTAATTAAATTGTATACTGTACATTATAAAATTTTGCAACTACATAATGCATTTTATCAAAGAGGATAAATTGAATATAGTTTGTTGATATAAAACAGGAAAAAGTAAAAGTAATTTTCTATGAATATAATAATGATATTCATATATCTGTAATATGCTATATTCCAAAAGTCGTAAAGTATAAAGGTTATAATACATATATGCAAATTACAGAATATAATAATTTTAATAACGTATATATATCGTAAAGTCAAACTATAACCTATCAATTGATGTAACTTTATTTACATATTTTACTATTATAATAAAACATAAAAGTGATTTAAATTTATACATTTTTAAATATACAAACTGATATTTAAATTCTGTAATGATATTAATTTAAATATTTAATTACTTTTACATAAATTATACTATTAAATTTTGTACTCTCACACTCTTATTAATAATGTACTGTAGCTATGTACAAGCGCAATTAAAATTAAAACAAATGAATAAATAAATTAATCAGATAAATTTTAATATGAATTTTTTGTGTTTTTTTTTTTTAGTATTGGAATATTTACAACATATCTTAAATGAATGGAAAGTTTCGGTGATGGACGTTGTTCAAACGTCATAAAAACATCGAATACACAAAGCTTACCTTAAAATTATGTATACATGTTATGTGTCCTTTAAAGCCATAGAACATAAAACAACATAGACTTTTTAATGAATAAACATGAAATGGGATCTTCAAAACTATGACAATTTTTACCAGAATGTTAATGTAGCCCCAAGAGAGAGCGTGAAAAAACTGTAAAGTATGCAATTTGCGTAAAAATTCATGTTTATGACGTCAGAAACATGCAAATATTAGTATGAAAATGTTGTGAGGGTTGCATAAATGGAATTTTCTGATCACTGCTACGGCTACTGTTGGGTTTTGAGACAAACTAATGTTATTTATGTAAATCCCATCAAGTGTTTTGTGATATAAATGCTTATGTTTTTCTCTGGTCTATTCCTAACTAGAACACCATTATTAGTATTCCTAAAGACCAGTATATTTTCATATTAAAAGCCATTCATGCATATTTTTTTTAATTATTATTTTAAAAATTCCACTTACTCCACATTATATTTAATTACATTTAATTACTAAATACCGAAAACCACAAACAGATGCCACATAATAAAATATGAATTATTATGACGTATTATAAAATAAATAATAATTATACATCATATTTTAATATTTACAATTTCCCTTGTGTAATTATTTTACAAAAACAGAATAATACATTTCAATTCATTGCAAAAAAAAAAAAAAAAAAAAAAAAAAAAGTAAAAAAGTAAAAAATAATAAAAATTAAAAAGTATTTTAATTATTATACTCATAATAGAAAAATATTCATTATTGATATTAATATATATTATACTGTAAAATGGTATAATAAAACATCAAAATAATAACATTTATATATTATTATAATTTGTTATATATTTATATAATATTGTTTATTATTACTTTTTATGATAAAACTACTAATTATATTGTCGCGTACTCAATTGAAAGTAATATATGTGTATATTAATATTTGCTGATGTAATATACAATAAATAACAATAATGGAAAACGATTAGAACATAGATGTGCTTACTACACACACATAATATATATATATATATATATATATATATATATATATATATATATATATATATATATATATATATATATATATATATATATATATATACATATATAGTTTAACTTTCAGTTCGGATACGATGAATAAAATTTTATACTGTGTAGAAATAATATTCTGTTTTGAGTATGATAACTGATTTCAATAGACGAGACCAAATGAACAATCATTTAGTGAAATTGTAAACGTTTTGTTCTCTTTTCTCTGTTCGCTTATATTATATTGTTGAATAGAAAAGAGATTAACATGAGATGATATTCATAAAATTTTAATAAAAAAAAGTCAAATATTAGTTGAATAATAATAATATCAAAATGAAAAATTATAAAGCGTAAATATTTAAAAAAAAAAATCCAATTTTAAATAAATATTTATTTCTAAGAAAAGGGAAAATTGTTTATAAAGTATAATATTTATATAGATAAGTAAAATTTAAGTTAAAAATCTGTTTATTCGCACCGTTATTACTTATCTTATAAGTTTTATTTTAAGAAGAGAGAGAGAGAGAGGAATTAGTATGTTAATTAAAGTTTTTTTTATCATATAATAATATTATTATACATAATTATAAAGAACCTGTATATAAGTCAACAAATATATTATAAAAAATTATTTTAATTGTAAATTTTGTGTTTTAATCAAATCAATGCTATTTTTTCTATCACTAAAATATAATCATATTTAATTAACTTCATTAACGAGGTATTGTATGGGATAACATCCATCAAAATAGTTTTGCAAACTTTTGACAATGTATAAATGTATTTTGCATTTGGTTATACAAACAATGATGCCGAAAAAAAAAGGGGGTGGGGGTTACAAAATTCAACTTAGCTCATACTGTATGAATATAAAATCATAAATCAATTATTTATATAATACATACTAAAGTTAAAAAGTTTTGCCTTTATCATGGATAAGGAAATACTTCTATGGCACTGTAATATTACTAATATTATTCTAACAATGTTTCTACAAACATACACACTTACGAAAGGATTTTGAATTAACCACATTTGTTGAGATTATTCTTACTTACAAAATTAAACAAAGTTTTGCAGGCAAAAGATGTGCAAACTTTTGTTTTCCCTTAGGTAGTAATCAAGTTTCTTAATAAAACAAACAAACAAAAAAAATAATCTAGGAAAATTCAAAAGTTATGATTACATTATTTTTCTAGAATTAATAAAGAAATAATAAATTAAAAGCTAAAATTAAGGAACTTATTTTTGTGTAAAACACACATAAATTGGATCGAGAATTGAGGCTTTTCAGCTATTAAATTTTTTTTAACACTTGGTGTTTTAATTGTATATATATATATATATATATATATATATATATATATGGTCAATTCAAATAGTTTAATTTTTTTTTAAGTTCTGCTCTTATAATATATACTTATACGCGTTCCTTTTATGAACATTTTATTTTAATTAATATCACCACAGCTGTTTACATTACAAATACAATTTATTGTATATACAAGTGCTTCACCTCTGGAATAAGCTCCACATCCTATAAGCTTTTCAATAACCCTGAGATTTTTATTAATATATATTATATTATATATATATATATATATATATCACGGAGGTATATAGTATAATATAACATTGTACGTGGTCTTCTTTAACATTCATATTGGGTAAATTTTTGTAGAATAGACTATATTATAGTCTACATATATTGTCATAAAAAAAACTGGGGTTAAAAGCATTTTGTTGTATAGTAAACATAGACGAAATAATGTTGTGGTGAGAGCAATATACTACTTATAACATCAGACAGACCTTGTGAATATAGCAGTTTTACTAGATATTTCACTTTTATATATAATACCCCTTCCTACATAAAAAACTATAATAATACGTGTTTAAATAATAATTTTGTTTTGTTGTCCAAATAAAAAAGATCTTAATTCGAAAACTTATAAAGTAAACTCCTAGTTTTATTAAAGCTGTACAATGTTTTTTTATAAACTATTTATAAGTATACTATTTTAAAATTTTGTTTTCTGAATAATAATAATAAGAACAATATACTGTACCAAAGTGGTAGAGCGAAAATTAATTGAAACTGTATATTATTATATAAATATATATTTTACCATATGAAGTGTTATTGACTGAAATATCTAAGTTTGTATCAATTCAATTTATTACAAACATCCCACAAAAGCACACACTTTACGTAACCATGCAATTGAGTATAACCTATTTCAAATTGAATCAATAAACATTATAATTGAAATAAATTCTAATGTATCTTCACATATTATACCTAATATATTAATGTATATAATTATACTACGTATATATAGGGTGGTTTTATTCATATTAAAGTCAACGCCAAAAGTGAGCGCTAAATAACATGGGCCAGTATAGGAAAATGGCTCATTTTGCCAGTTTAAAAATACTTCGCAATATTTTTGAGAGCATTGATGCTGTTAACAGGTTGAATTAGTTTTTCAAGTATGCAAGAAAAATAATAATAAAAAAAACTAATTTTTCAAAGAAAATAGCCAAAAAACTATATTTTTCCTATGCTGAGCAATGTTATTCATTGCTCAAGAAGAACATCAAAAAGCATTCCGAATGACGTCATGCGCACACACCCTATAAAGTTAGTATATTATATAATAATTATATTGTATTTTACCTAGAGGATATTCATAAATATATTTCAGTGTTGGTGCTGGGTGTAGAAAGTTACAATTTACTTTGATGTGCAATTTTAGTATTCTTACATGACATGCCTGTTGCTCATATTACATAATATTACTTTAAGTTGTTTTTTTCTTATAAATAAAAAATGAAGCACTTTTACATAACAGATATATATTATGTAACGAAAATAAGGTTTACATACTTGTCAATTTCCGTGTTATATAGAAATAAAAAGTTAAAATTTATATTATATCAAATCATATTTATATATTTGTCATCAAAAAGATATTATCCTAATATCTTTGTTCTTCGTAACAAACAGTTCTGTGTATCTAAAAGAATTATCATCCTGGAATGTGCTTATAGTATTCATTTTTTCACTCACGTATTACAATTATTTACTATATTTTGTATATGTTATAATTTAAAAAATTCAATAGGAAATCAAAACTAATAATTATTCAATTAAAAAAAAAAAGGGTTTCATTTTTAATATTTTGTTAAGTAATTGAGAAGTAAAAAAAATATTATATGGGATTACATTTTAATAAACTCTGAAGTATATAAGCATAAACAACAATAAGTAAAAACTCATAAAAGAATGCTTTTAGCTTTAATATAGTATTATTTTATGTAACAAGGTATAGTATTGTTTCTCATAAATATCAGTTAAAATAACTAGAGCATAATATTTTATGGAATATTGTGAATAAATATGTATTGTAATATATTTTGTATTATTTTATAAAGTTTAAACAATATGATGTTCATAGGAGCAAAAGAGTAGAGAGAGAGACAGAGACACACAGAGAGAGAGAGAGAGAGAGAGAGAGAGAGAGAGAGAGAGAGAGAGAGAGAGAGAGAGAGAGAGAGAGAGAGAGAGAGAGAGAGAGAGAGAGAGAGAGAGAGAGAGAGAGACAGAGAGAGAGAGAGAGAGAGAGAGAGTCGAGAGAACGGATAAAATAGAATTTGATGAGTTTTATGTAAATATATAAAACAACAAGAATATAAATTTATAATGACAAGGCAAGAATATTGGAATTACATTTTGCTTGTGACCTTTTCAAGTAATAAGATCATTTAGCTATAAACATAAGTTTATTATTATTACATCACATACAAATAGGCAATCAGTTTTTTTTTTCTTCATTTTTTTTTTCTAAATTGTATTATAAATATAATGACCTTCCATAATAAAAAAAATATATTAAAGAATATATATACTAAAAAATAATTTGTTTTTCTCTTGCTAGAATTCAATTTAATATAGAGTAATTTTTTTTAAAGCACACAGCAATTGAAAACATACCAATTTAATTAACTTTATATGATATTTAAGTCTATGTTTACTATAATACATACTTTTTTTCTTATAGTAATTTCTTTTTATGTCTTCCTATTTTATGACGCGAGATCGTAATGGGTTGATACGAATAAATGTGTTGCAATATGCCATACAAGCGATCTTTTAACTGACTTATATACTGGTGTCTTTCTTATCAGAAATATTATTTTTACACACATTTTGTAAAATGTATAACACAGCATAAATATTCCATAATGTGTATTTTACTTTTTTTTTTTTTTTTTTTTTTTTGGTCTTATTTTTTATGTAAGTGTGCTTTATATCTAAAAAAAAATATTTAAAACTTGAAAACTTGAAATACTTTTTACTGGAAGTTATAATGTAATGTAACATTATAGAAATTGTAACTCAAATTAGAAAATTATTAAAATATGCAACGAAGAAAACAAAATTAAAAAAAAAGATGTTAAAACTAAGCTTCTTTAAAACGCTGGATGACGCAAATCATGAACTTTATATTATTATTTTGTTATATATATTTTTTAATATAATAATGAAGTAGATGTTTGATATTTTGTACACTGTGTAGCTTTCATGTCATTATTTTAGAAGTTCTATACAAATAAATATGTATAGGTTTTTAATTTTGTTTTACTGATTTACATTTAATTTTATGTAAAAATTTAACGACAGATTCAAAGGACGTCATATTCTCTTTTTTTTTTTTTTTTTTTTTTTTTTTACATCGATTTTTCAATCATAATATTATAATATAAAAAAGGTCTATTTTTTTTTCTTAAAAAATTCAGATATCTATAAAACTGAATTGGATAGGAAACGTTAAACATGATTTACAATTTTTTTCTTCTTCTTTTTTATAAAAACCTATCATCTTAATTTTTAGGAGTACCATTATCTTACTTCTTAAGAATTGTAATTTAATGGTAATATATTTTTCAATGTATTTATATACAGTATGTAAAATATTATAATCTTAAATAATTATATTCAGAAATATATTTATGAAAGTGTAAATTCAAAAGTTTTTTTTTTTTTTTTTTTTTTTTTTTTGTCAAATGTAGAATTACACATGTTAGTATAACAAGCAAAGTAGAATGAACAAAAAGTTTGCATACTTTTAATATACACTCTCAAGAGTATGTATGTACACTTTGTATATATTATGACCCCACTCCCACTTTCTCTTTTTATACTTTAATAAAACAAACCACACACAGTTGCTAGTGTCATTCTCTATATAAGCAATTACAAAAGTTTCAAAGTAATTAAAAAGGACTAACTCTTTTCCCTCTTTTTGTTTATATATAATATTTTCAAAAATTATACACATCATACACTAACAAGTAAGCATGTAATAAAATGTATGTAAAAATATCATTTTGAAGATAATATTTTAAGAAATATATATACAAATTTCAAGATGATGTTTATAATATAGTTTTATATAATAATAAAAAAACAACATAATAATTACAAAAATAATAAAAGTATAAAAGAAAATGTTGTCATAATAAACAAAAATTAGATAAATGTAAAAGAGGGTTTAAGACATATTTTATAATCTAGTTGAAAACTTAAAATATTCTGAGTTAAAATTTTGTACAGTTTAAGTATAAATTTATTATTATTATTTTTACAAGCATTTCATACATGAAAGACGACTTAAAAAATATCTTTATGTAAATGATAAACATTTTATAATTTTGTAAATGATGTAAAATTACGAAATATATATATATAAAAATGACATATAAGTTGTGAATAAAAACCTGCCATCCTCATTTACATTAAACTGTTGCTATATTATACATATATATATATATATATATATATATATATATATATATATATATATATATATATATATATATATATATATATATATATATATATATATATATATATATAAAACATATATACAGTATTGTCATAACCTTTTTTATTGTTCTTACTGTTCTTGCTTTTTTTTTGTTTTTTTTTAGTTTTTTGTCGGAAACATTGTATTTTTTGTTACGAATGAAAGTTAATTAAATATGGATATAAAACAAGAAGCAGGAGAATTTGTATGTAAAATTGCATGTCTTTGAGAGACTTGATATTGTAAAATACTGTGTGTGTGTGTGAAAGAGAGAGAGAGAGAGAGAGAGAGAGAGAGAGAGGCAACGAAGTAGACATCACGTCTTTCTAAAGTGTCACCACCTCGTTCCAAAAAAGCACAAAAGTCAGTACTGAAGACTGTAGTCACGTTCAACCAAAACCTTTAAGGGTGGCAAAAGGTGGTAAAATGATGCCAATCGGTATTGATTTCTCTCTTCTCTCTATTCTACTTTCTTTCTAAAGTATATATGTATGGGAACTTATATGTATGTGAAGAGACAAGGGCGACTGTTACTCTATGTTCAATATAAAACTCTCACTTCTTTTGCTTTCAATCGCTCTCTCAATATAAAATAATTCATACTTTTTTATCCTGTCATACCCTTTCTAGTCAAAAGAAGTGAGAAAAATATAAAATTCAGCACATAGAATATACAGTATATATATATATATATATATATATATATATATATATATATATATATATATATATATATATATATATATATATATATATATATATAGAGAGAGAGAGAGAGAGAGAGAGAGAGAGAGAGAGAGAGATAGAAATACCAAAAATAAAATGTATTTAGCATAAAATATTTTTAATACAAAAAACACATTTAAAATGAAACTTCACTTGGTTTATACTTTAATAATAACCATTTATATTATTACTATCTTGAAAATACTTATGTTATTAATGATATTATTATTTTTATTATTATTTCAACAATAAAGTATTAAAAAAAATCAAATTAAATGGCGAAATATTCTTTTTAAAATTTAATTAAAGTTAAAAACAAACACAACAAGAAAGAAAGTCTAGACAAAGTTTACTTAAGAAATTTTCGTGGAAAATTACAAGCACAAAAATACTTCTTATATACAGTATTTACTTTATTAGTTTTGTAAATAACAAATGATTGTAATTTACAATGTTTAATATGCTGACGAGTACGTTAGCATTGTTTTTAAGCACTTTAAATTATTTAGGGGGGGGGGGGGGATAATATAAAATAAATATTATTGATAAACAGCAATAACGAAAGATGTTCTGGCAGTAGAAAAAAAAAACATTTCAAAAACTCGTTTCTTTAATAAAAAAAAAACATATAGAAGACGTGCTGCGAAGTAAAATTTAAAGAGAGATAAGAGATCCTTGAAACATTAAAAGAAGAAAAATAAACTTTTTTTATTATTATTTTGACCAGATAAACATTTTTTGATCAAAAAAGTTTTTTTAAGTTTTGTTTTCTTTCTGCTATACAAATTTATGTTTTAAAACTTTAGAAAATATATTTTTTAAACCACAACTTTATTCATATTTTGTATACGGAAAACTGTAACAATTAAAAATACTGTAAAAGTGACCAAGCTACTATAATTATGAAATTTTTTTATATAACAAAATATAAATCTCAATTTTAATTATTATATTCCTCTTTTTTTTTTTTTTTTTTTTTTTTTTTTTTTTTTCCTTTTTTAAACAATATTATATTCCACACATTTATTTGGTGAACATTCAGATAATCAGGATAATTTGCATTTGTAGAACAGAATTACCTAAGTATAAATTTTTAATTGTTTTTAAAATTATTGATTACTGCAGCAACATATAAATATATATGTATATAGATAAACACATGTAACAAATGCAAACAAATACATGCATATTATACAGATATAGATAGATCTATTGAATTGATTTTTTACTACATATTCAACGTTATTGTCATTAGAGTTATTACTATCAAATAGCTAATGTTCACATTCATGAATTTTATAAACTAAATGATGTAATAAAATTTTATTCAGTACATACACACAAGTTAGATGAATTTTCCTTATTTTAAGATAATTCAGATCACGAATTTGAAGAAATAGAAAGCAAAAAAAAAAAAAAAAAAAAAAGATTTTTGTATAGCATGATGTGATGACTTGTATTTTAGGATGTAAAAAAAAAAAATTTCCCTTGAGATCAGTTATCTTACACTTTCAATTCGAATTGTATTTCCCTCGAGTTTCGATCCAAGGTCCTTTTCAAATAACTGTGTTTTGGATATACAAACTCACTATTATTATTATTTATTATGATTATTATACTTTTCAAGTTTTGTTTTCTTAACTCATGACTTTTTGTTTAAGAATTTTTTTTTTCAATCTTTTATTTCAATCGATTACGAAGTCCACTTCTAAATAAAGCTGTGAATTAAAAAAATAAATGTTAAAAAAAATAAATTTTATTTCATAATATCACCTCGTTGTCTTCGTAATTTTATAGATAAATTTCCCTTGTGTGCTTATAAAGCATTTTATTCTTACGCTTAAAAAAATTCATTATTTTTTAGCAAGATACAGAGAGAGAGAGAGAGAGAGACTACAGGAATGACTCAGTTTTAACTATATAACCAGTAAGTTAGGGGAAAAAATCTTCCATCATACTGCTAAAAAAGTCTTACATTTATAATACATATTATTCAATATGAGATGAGAAAAAAAACACATCGTGGTTGGGATGAATATTAATGTTACATAGTAATACACATTATATATTATACAATACATAATATATACACACACACTAATTTTTATCTTTTAAAACTTTCTCTAAATAAGTTTATTATTTCTCGTTCTTGTTTTTCAACTTGTTACAAAATAATAAAACAACTTCATTCTATAACGTTATAAAATAAAATATCAGCTAATTGAATAAAGTTATTAAAGCAACGAAAAAGTGAAACTTGAATAATTAAATGATCATTAAAATTAGTAGTATCATTCAAAATGTATATAATTTTTAAAATTCTTTTTAAGTGGCTATTTTTTTTCTTTCAAATTGATATTTTCTTTAATTAACAGTATATAAATATACTGTATAAAATTACTAATTAAAAATAATAAAAAAAAAGAAGGAAAAAAATTATTATAACAGGTGTAAAAAACAATAATAATAATCTCAGCATTTTAAATACTTATATACTCGTAGTTAAACGTATGCATCATCTTCTTTTAAATAAGTAGTTTTAATATTCACTATACTGCTAACCATTAGTGTGCCATATTTTGCATGAAAGATTGCATTATTATTCTTCATTTAGTTATAATATTAAATTGTAAAATGATTAAATTTGAAAGGTAATTAATTTGAATATTAAACGACAAGGGTTCACTAGAGATATTCCTAGCAAATTAGATATATTCCAAATGATGAATTTTGCTAATCTTTCAAAGGGTAGTAAGTGAGTATTAAATATACAGTATTTAAGGAAATATGGGAGAATTAATAATATTATATGATATTTTACTTTATATTTTACGTTCAGCGTACATTAAAAAAAATCGTGGAAAATCACTATCTAAAACAGAATTTTAGAATTGTTTTCATTTGTCGTTTAAGAATAGTATTCTTATTAATAAAAATAATAATATTTTACTTTTAGAAATATTTTAACAAAGTTTCTAGTAAAATATTGCAGTTTCTAGCAACTGAGCTTATGTATTATATAATATATAATACACACACACACACATTATATTAGTGTAGCATATATATTGTTTTTATTTTTTTCTTTAAAAATATACACCTCAAAGCAGTGTCTTTTTTCTTTATAATATGAATAATACAATAGTGTATATAACCACGTACTGTTTGGGATATAAACCTTTTAAATATTTAGTTGGTATACAGTAAATAGTAAATATAATACATTGAGTTATAAATTCACATCAGACTTTGGTACACACTGCAATGCTTCTCTCTCTCTCTCTCTCTCTCTCTCTCTCTCTCTCTCTTCTCTCTCTCTCTCTCTCTCTCTTACTCTCTCTCTCTCTCTCGTATTCTCTCTGCTTTAGTGATGAATACTGTACAGAAAACTTACAGTGCTATATACGTGTTCTTGCCATTTGCACGCATAAACGTCATTGATCCGCATTTTCCGTCCTATTTAACACCACGCATTTTTGCTATTCTTTTGTTTTTATGTAAATATCTACCATATGATGAAAAACACCTGCATCATCCGCATCATAATATATCCCTATTGCGTATAAAAAATAGAAGAATAAAAAAAAAAGGCTGAAATTATTAATATTTTATAAAAAGAAGCCTAACCTAAATAATATTACATACCTTTTTTTTTTTGTATAAATTTGCAATTCATATAACTTTAATGTGTTAAAAAGATAATAAGACAGACCCTTTTTTTTTTTTAATAACACCTTGTTTTTTTATTAGTATTTTTTTATTACTTTAGCAATGTTATGCAGATGTATTTTTAAATTAGTAACATTAAGAACAAGAAAATAGAATTGTTTAGACTTTTATTATATTTTTACCTTTATAATTTTTATATTTTAACTACTTTGCCTGACATTTAAGTGTTGTTGACAAATGTACTCAAAAGAGTAAACATGATTAAAAATGGTGAAGTGTATTTCTCTCTCTCTCTCTCTCTCTCTCTCTCTCTCTCTCTTCCACCTTCTCTTCTTTCTCTCTCTTCAAATATGTTTTCTATGTAAAATTTCATTCTTTTCCTTTTTTAAATAGTAAATTTATGTAACTTTTTATGACTTGTTACACCGATTAACTAAATTGATCTAGAAAACTCTATAAAGAGACAGAGAGAGAATGTCAACAAGTATCCAGTTTCTTATATAATTTTCAATATTGAAAAACAATTCAATGTGTTATACGATCCTTTCACTTCTTTCATTCACTTTTATTCAAATAATGAAAATTTTACAAGACAAAATGAAATAACCCTATAGTCACTAGGGTATAAAAATTCAATAACGCACAAAATTTCTCTATCTGTTTTTTTCTTTTTTCTTTTTGAGGAAAAGAAATGGGATATTATGATGAGCATCATTGAAAAACTTTCTACTGAGCGGAAAACAAAGAAATATAAAGTGAAAACTCATGTTAACTTTATTTTGCTTTCATTCACTTTTATTTGCATTCTACTACTGTTAAAATACTAATATCGTTCAATGCTGCAAACATTGAGAATATTTGTATTTTGTTACAAAAATTCATATTTTATGAAAGCTAAAATTGAATAATAAAGTTTTTTTTTTTTTTTTTTTTTTTTTTTGCCTGTCATATTGTGTTATTGTGCTACACCAACCCCAATTCCAGTCAAGACATTGTCTTATCGACAGGTAAGGACTTTCCAATTAATGGAAAAGCACACTCGGGCCAGCCATTATTCACATATAATTAAAAAAGAACTCATTGCTAAGGTTCTTAGAGTAGTTTTTGTTTTTTTGTCTTCTTTTTTGTTTTTATAATGAGTTATTCTCTACTGCTAAAATATATTACAAAAGCTTGAAATAATTTTAGCGATCTTTGTTGTTAGCTTTCATACACAGACAGTACAACAAAATCTTTACTAAAACCTATAAAATACTTCTACTTTATAATATATAGGCTTGATATGGTATACTTCGTAACACCATAAAATTTTATCTACCAACTTATACTGATATAAAATTACGTTTTTACAGCATTGCACCTTATAAGAATGAAAAATCTCTTACGTGAAAAAAATAAATTTAAAAATGCTTTAATATGGTTTTTCCCCCGTAAAAGAAATATTTTTAAAATCTCTCTCTCTCTCTCTCTCTTTCTTAAACTTCAAAGTCAACTTTCAAGAGTGCTTATATTTCAAAGATGAGTGTTTGAAGTTTATTACTATTTTTTTCCTGAGTTTGGAGAAATTAAATATATATTTGTATATTATATATACATATCTTCTTATGAATTTATGCTGATCTTTAAGATTTAGTATATTACTCTTGCGGTAAACAAGTCATTAAATTTGTATCTAGCAAGGAAAAGTAAGGAAAGTCAAATCTAAGTAGAAATAAATGCTTCAAATATACATACATCACTTATTTTGACTACAATACTTGAAAATGTTAAAACCAACTTATAATTATTGTAACACAATAGGTTACAAAAAATATAATATGCTTTCCTTAATTTATATAACTATATACCGTATGTTACTACGTATGTTAAGTTATAACAATACGAATTTTTGAGGATCAAGAAAGAACCATATATGCATATTTATAAAGTAAAATGAAAATATATATGTAAAATTATTTTAGCGTGTTGTACTTTTGAGTTTGAGTTCTTTCTTTCTCATAAAAAAAAGAAGAATGAAATTAAAATAAAGCTAGTAAAATTTAAATAAAAATCTTCAAAAGGAAAAAAAAAAAGCCCTTTTCTTGTTTTATTTATGTTAGCTACGCGGTTATTATATTTTTATACATACAAAATTTATTTTAATTAATTTAATAAAAAAGAAAGAGAAGATTGTAGTAAAATATGATATTAAGCATTATATATATATATATATATATATATATATATATATATATATATATATATATATATATATATATATATATATATATATATATATATATATATATATATATATATATATATATATATATATATTATTGTCATGTGTTTTTGTGAGTTTCAAACACATAAAATCTCTTTTATATTCTGTAGACGATGCTAAATTTGCAAAATAAGATTCTAAAATTCCATAACCTTATAAAATTATTATAAATTCTCATTACTACTGATGAAATTCGTCACAAATTTGTTCATAGTTAGAGTGGATTACATAGTACTTAGTTGGTTACTACAACCATCCAAGCAAGGTTTTCATCCATCTTAAAAGGCAGGCAGGATTTGCTAAAATTAGGACGTCCAAATGTGCCCGTGATTCGTTAATATAGGATCTAAGGAGACTATTAAATCGTAAAATCTTACTTAGCTAAAATAGATACAATAATAAATGCACAATTAAAAAAACAATTAAATAAATTATATTACGTAAACAATTATCTTAAAATAATATGGTAAGAAAAGGAAATTTAAAAAATAATTTAACTTGTTGAATAATATTCTTTTAATATAAAATTTAATATAAGAATAGAATTATTATTAATAATACACATAAAAAAAATGATGAAAAATACATTTAAACTAAATGGATAATTTTCTTTTATCTGTTGATTAGTTATCATCATATTTTAGTGACGTTTGACCTCGATGGTTTTATTAAGAGGATGATAACATATTATACATTATAAATAGAAAAAAATTGAAGATTATTATGATACGTATAACATGCAAGCTTATAATATTGCGTGCAAACGTCAACCCTAACTTTGAGGATAAAAAAAATGTTAACTTTTTGGTTTTATTTCTTCCTCCCTCCTCTCTCTCTCTCTCTCTCTCTCTGTATTATATAATATATCCAAAGTAATTGATTGACAGTTCACACAGAGTTTTTGATACCAAGAATGATGCATCATGTGTGCAACACTGATCATTCAGTTAGGCAAGTTACAATAACATGCAATTTATCATTAGGGGTATTTTTTTTTATATGTTGCATAATAATATAAAAGATCACTCTCAACCTTTTTTAACATTGAAAAATAACTTTTTTTTATATATATTATACAGTATGATATTTATACTATAAAAAAATATCTAACATAAACTTAATGGTTCAAATTATAAAAGCTTTTAAAGAAAACAATGTAAATTCTTATCTTTATTTTGAAGCTTTTAAAACATTAAAACATTTGGATTTTTATCTTAAAAATTATACGTAATTTTATAAGCATTTGGGGGGGGGGGGGGGAGGGAAGAACAAAATATTAAATGTAAATTTTTTACATGTTTCATTTCAATAAAGTTTTTTTATTATTATCACATTTCTAAGGTGTTATTATAATATAATTATCTTGTTTATTAACTTTTTTTTTATCGCTTGACCTAGAGTAAAATATTCACACAAATGTCTAAAAATAAATTTTAAGTATGGTGCAGTAGCTACACTGTATAGTATATTTTTTTATATGTTGCAGTATAATATATATATTTTTTTTATGCTCAACGTTCCAATCACAATATGTCACCATGAATGTTGCCTTCAATTTAAGTTACATTGTATCCTGATTTATATGCAGCCCGGTGAACATTTTTCCTGTCTTTTTTTTATTTTTACTTTTTTTATTATTATTATATTTTTTTAACTTTAACCTTGACCTAATATTTATATCATGAATACATAATAGATAAGATTATATAAATTTTAGTTACCAATGTCATCATGATATACATTTTTTATTCTAACTTTCTATTCTAAGAAATTTTTAAACTCAATTATGTATAATATTTAAAAAATAATAATAGTAATAAAAATTGACATAATATAATCTCTGACTCTATAATTTTTGACTCTATTCAGTGTATGTAAACGTGCTTGTTGAATAAATAACTAATTTGAATTTGAATGACATTCATGATTTTTGAGTTTTTTTTTTTTTTTTTTTTTTGTTAACGATAAATTATGTATATTATTATTATTTGACATATATTTTTTTCAATGCAGATACAAAATACATCAATTTGAGTATTATATACTGTCATATTTATACAAGTTTAAACCTCTTCACTCGTAAGATCTGACTTTTAGTAAATGTATCATAAATTCTAACTAAAATAGAACAAGAAATTTTGATGATGAAGTGAGTTAGGTCTACTATGGTTTATTAGAGTCACAAATATTTTCTTTAACTTGAAGCTTACTTTCATGTTAAATAAACACTAGATATAGCGTACTTGCTGCCACTCTTCCTCAAATGAAAATACGTTATTCATTACATTATACAGTACGTATTTATGGACTGTATCTCTAAAATAAGTACGTAAACCCTCTACAAATTTAGTGATTTTTTTAAAACAATTTAATTGACATACCTATACTGTCAGCATTATAAACATTAGATAAAAGAGATTTTTATTTTTCAATTTTCACATGGTTTATCATTTCAGATTCAATTTTTTTTTTAAAAAAAATCAATTTATCTTTAATATATTTTATGTAAAATTACCACAGCAGAAAAAAAAGCTTTAATTTATAATTTTATTTTACTGGTCATTATTCAAGTTTAATTATATTAAAAAAGACATCCACCAGGCTTACAATAATGCTTCAAAACCCAAAAAATTGTATACTTCATTTTTTTTTTTTTATTTTTTTTTTTAGCGCTTTTTTGCGTGATTACATTTTGACCATGGTAAAAAAAAAGTGTCAGTTTCGAGGGTCCTATTTTGTGTTTTATGAATTGAAAGAAAGAACATGCTTTTAGACCTGGAGTATGTATTTAAAATTTAAACTCTGTTATAACTATAACGATTCAATATTATACATCTGATTTTATATTCTTGTCATTTTAACCCTATTAAACATAATTTGATAAAACCATTAGAGTGTACTAGATTCTACATTATTTGTACTCGATCTTCTCGCGTCAAGATGAAGCTACTACACTTTACAAATTTCCGAAGAATGAACGATCTACACTTTACAAAGTCACGGATACCTGAAGCTTCTGCTATATAAAACAGGTAGCTGAAGCTCCAGGTAGCCTCAAATTTGTAAAGTGTGAATCGTTCATTCTTCGGAAATTTGTAAAGTGTAGTAGCTTCATCTTGACGCGAGAAGATCGGTATACGAACTACTCTTTTAAAAGATGTGTACGATGATATAATAACAAAGTAATAAATAAATAACAACAATAACATGTCAGGTCTTCCGGATAGAAATGTCGTTGTAGAGGTTTTTATGTGATGCGACCTTGAATCTTACCTGTTCTTTTCATAGAGCTCATAGTCGCATGGCAAAAAAACTCTACAACGACATTTCTATCCGGAAGAACTGATTGTGTACCATCTGTAATAAAGATGATAAATCTATCAATTCAAAATTGACATATTATATTATAAATAAATATATAAAATAGCCAGAGGGTTCCAAAATATATATTTGTATTAATAATAATAATTAATATGAAAATAATTGATAATAATTTATGTATGATGTGTGTGAAATGAATTTAATTTTTTTCAAAAACTAATTAACATGAAAATATTATTCAATTACATGGTTATATTAAATGTTTAATTATTATATACTATTGAGTATAATATTATATATATATATATATATATATATATATATATATATATATATATATATATATATATATATATATAATATATATATTGAATTTCAAATTAATAAAACAAAATAAATATAATATGAATTGCAAAATAATTTGTATAAATTAGAGAAGTGGTGGTGCAAAAACTTACATGTTTTTGATGAGTATATAGTTACTATATATAATGTATTAACCAATATTATATCAATAAATCAATACATACACCAAATTTTAATTAAAATGTATATATATATATATATAAAAAGGTATATTTCTGTCTAAAAATAAATCATTAAAAACATATGCAAAATATGTAGAGTGATTAATCAACCACTGAAATTCTCTAGAGCTTTAATGTGTGTGATACTTTGGATTATCGTTATCATATTATCACTGTCTCGATATTTTTATATCAAATGTTACATGTTCTGTACTATCCTGTAATAAAGTAAGTATTGTTATACATACACAAGTAAAATTATTACTGGTAAAATAAAAAAAAATAATAATAATAATAATACAAAAATATTAGTGAACATTTTGTTTAAAGTAAAAATTGATAATAATCTATACAGCTATTGGTCTCATTGGTCATCCCCTATAGACAACAAAATAAAACTAGATTGGCTCCAGTATGGATTTACTCCCTATAGACAATCTTACAAGAACAGAAGAGAATAAAATCTTGTAACTACATTTTTATGTAACATACAATATATATATATATATATATATATATATATATATATATATATATATATATATATATATATATATATATATATATAGTTCACATTATTACTTCACATATTTTTCAAAATCATGATGCTAAAGAATTTAGTGACATGTAATGAGCTAGTACGAGTACATAAATTTGTAAGAAGAAAAATGCATTCAGAGTTGAATGATTACAGTTATGTCAAAAAGTAACGGGGAAATAAAATCCTTCACTTTTTTCACTTATAATATAAAACCCTCCATAATATTACGTTTCTAGTTTGTTAGTTTTTTCTTTTATACAATACACTTTTTTTATGTTTCTTTATATTACTATAGTTTATTAAATTCCATATTATATTCAATGTTTCTTATAAAAGACGTGTTATATAAATAAATATATATATAAAAAAAAATGTTTGAAACTTTGGCAAAGAAGAAATAAAAGTCTTAGACGTACATGAAATGAAAGTTTGAAGTTCTTTCGATTGAGTGAAGTATATAATAAGAAGAATAAGAAAAAAGAAAAAAAGAAGAATAAGAAAAAAAAAAAAAAAAAAAAAAACTGATACCAAAGTAAAATATCTCCTTTTGTTACAATCTCAACCTTGAATGTTATTCGTTAAAGTCGTCTTTGAGTTTACATTTTTTTTCGTTCTTTTTTCCATAGAAGAAGTGTACTGTATAGAGTAGTATAGTTACAGCTCTTGATCCAGTGACCGGTTCACTCTTGCCTACTCTACCATGACATTAAAAAAAGGTAAAATGAGAGAGAGATAGAAAGAAGAGTCTTTGCCTTTATTCACTTTATATTATATTTATATTATTATTATTATTTATTATTACTTTATATTTATATTATATTATATTTAAATCTAGCTTATATCTCTGTGTTGAAAGTTACATTCTTTATTGTGCAAAAAAAAAAAAAAAAAAAAAAGTAGAAAAAGTAGAAAAAGTTGTATTTCTCTATTATTGTATTTTTTTTCTCTCTTTATTTATGGTTATGAAAGGATTACTTCAATATACTGTTATTTACATAAATTGATATACACAAAACTTTGTATGAGTTTAGTTACTAGCGTAGGAGTTTTGTTTAGTACGTATAGATCGTAGGCGTAAATTTTTATATTTATAAAATAACGGGAGACATGAAAGGTTTATAAATGTCAATAACAAACCTAAGTTTGAATATTTAATTAAATATATATACAGTTAATTTAATAGCTCAATTTACCATAAAATATTTTATATTTACTAGTTTAATGGTAATCAATTACAACGTAAAAAAATGATATTATTTGTTCAGTACATTGAATGTTGTAACTTCCAATTAAAAAATCATAATTGAATATTTAAAATGAACTTTATAACAAATATCAAATATAGTGTAGTTAACATTTTTTTATTATTATTATTAGTTTTTACTCATGGTTTATAATTTTTTTAGGACTCAGTGAATTCGAATATTGTTTTATAAAATGGAAGATTTGAATATCAAACATAAATAATAATAATGTCTAATCAAATTATCAATCACAATAAGTAGAGTAGAATTTATTTAGTTTTAAATAATCATCTCCTGATTTCATTGTAACATTATTCTATTGAAATTTAGAAGAAAAATCTAGTTAATGGTTTTTTAGTATTTTGATAACATTATAATGCTCATCGTTATAATATAATAAATTGAAAAATAAAAATAATAACATAAAAATAAGGTAAGTTTAAAACCAATATACTTAATTTAATGTTCATTATTTATTTGAACCATATTTTTTTAATATATATTACATACAGTATTATACACACACGGTATAGTTTTGTTATCTTAAGTATAAAAAGCTAATTTTTGAGAGTGCTTCTCTCAATTTCGTATAATACTTACATCATGGCAAAAGCTTTACGAATAAAACAAATAAGCTTCGACTTTCATGAAAAACAAGTATACATAAGTTCTTTTTTGTTTTTCATTCATAAATTTACTCACCTTTTATTAAATTAAATTTTAATGTTTTATTTATTTTAATAATTTTATTTTATAAATAATATTGTATTTTATTATAACACGCAAATATAATAAACCATGAGTATGGATTTTCTTTTATCATTGTTTTAAACTAAATATTATTTTTAAATAAAAAAAATAATAATAATAATAAAGATAAATATTTATCAGTCTAGTGTTTTTATATCAATTTCTTTTAGAAAATAATTATTTTATAACTAATGTTATTATATACATTGTAATACTATATTTATTTATAAGTAAAGATTTTTGTTGCGCGATTTCTATTTATTACATTATAAATGTCGTAAAGAAACATGAACACAAACTTAAATAAACCTTCAGTGTAGTAAAAATTACATTACCAATATTTCATTTTAAGTTGAAATAAAAATATATAATATTTATTACATTTAATGACTACATTACGTTTCAAAATATTTCCAATTTCCATACAACAATAATACTTTCATAAAATATTTTTGATAAAAAATATTTAATACCTCATTTTATAAAATATAGCAACATAAAATATCAAAAATACGATATTATAATGATTTATTATTAATCTTAAGTGAAAATGTTATTATTATTTATTGACAAAAATATTTAATAATAATTCATTTTTTTAATCATTTTATTATATAGCCACAGAGTGAAGTAAATGATTTTAATTTTGTAATAAATTTAAGTAAATGAATGTAAATTTATGTAATTCAGATAATGGCAAAACTCTAGAGAAATTTTGATAGTTAAAGTTGAGATTTGCTGACGAAGGGAGGTCTCTCTCTCTCTCTCTCTCTCTCTCTCTCTCTCTCTCTCTCTCTCTCTCTCTCTCTCTCTCTCTCTCTCTCTCTCTCTGACATATAAGCTATCTTACGAATAATGCAAAAAAAGTGGGGAATGGTGTAATGTGGGGAAGATCAAATTATTGGAAAGGGATCTACATAACTCAGCTTTAGAGAAAGTAAAATGGAAGCTAAATAACTATCAGAGATTTACACTGAAAGATCGTAAAAAAAAAGTTAGAATGATTGAATTACGATGATGCTAATTAAATGTAAAATTCACAACCAATTACAAGGTTTAGTAGGTTTATTATATATTTATATATATATATATATTTATATATATATATATATATATATATATATATATATATATATATATATATATATATATATATATATATATATATATATATATATATATATATATATATATATTAGGAAACACTTGATATTTTTATTATTTAACTTATTTCAGAGTAATTAAATCGTTCTGAGTATATTTATTTTCTATAATTCTTAAAGTTGGTCTTTTTTGCTGCAAAAAAAAAAAAAAAAAAAAAAAAAAAAATCTTGTGGTAGTTTCGTAAAATGTTACTGGAATTCAAATACGCATATTATTATCAACATATGGCTTTTTTTATAATACGTACGATTCACATATATATACATATAATGCAGAGAATAAAATGTATGCTATTATAAAATTATACATTAATTATGTTTTCCTAATTTTCTGTTTGTAGATTTGAACAATCAATAAAAACATTCTGAATATTATTTATTAACTATTACGTCATAGCAAAATTTAATTGATAGCAATAATTTCAAAATCTAGTTATAAAGTTTATAAAATAAGTTTTTACTAACTTTGTCATATAAAAAAGACTTAACTTTTTTTTTTAGAATTAAAAGAGGATAAAAACTTGATACAAAATACTTTACCAAGGAACATTTAAATAATTACTATTATCTAAGTTTTTATTAAAAGAACTTCTTATACTTTGAATATTTCATTAATTAATCTGTATTATTGAGTAAAAAAAAAAAACTTTATACCATGTAATCTACTTCTTATTTGTATATTCTATATATACGTTATTATTATATATAATAAGTAACTTCAACAACAAACGTGGTTAAGGATTATTACTAACTTATTTATATCATTAAGAATATATTATACACAGTATAAGTATTTGGTTTAGATATTTTAATGAACAATAATAATACAACTGTTAACATACATTTTCCAAATGTGGTTTCTTCGTTTCCATATTAGTATTATACAAAACAAGATATTATTTAAAATTATACTATTTATTATCATAGTTTTTTTTTATATGATTGTATAATAAGACTCTTTATTCTTGATTCAGTCTAAAAAAAAAAACAGAGAGCAAGATGCAAAATAGAATTGGGGCGCAGATGCTGGAGATAGATAGAAAAGAGATAGAGAGAGAGAGAGAGAGAGAGAGAGAGAGAGAGAGAGAGAGAGAGAGAGAGAGAGAGAGAGAGAGTTGATTCAGAATTCCATGAAGAAGTCGTTTGCCCAAGCATTTGTGGCTACCCTTATACACAGTATGTGACTTTTCCATTATCTGTTCATCAAGAAACTAAATTAAAATTTAAAGATAGCAAGTTTCTAAGCAATTCCACGATAAAACTTTATTTTTACATAATAGAAAACACAATCTAAATGTATACAAAAAAAAAAGTTTTTTCCACTCATACTTATGCCCTTAAAAAAAAAAGAAAGTTTTGTAAGCTCTTTACAAGCAGCATTTCAATAAAATTAAATAAAATGTAGTATATATATTTGATGTTCTCAAAAAAAGTTTTTGTGTAATTTCTGACGCCTTGCAGCGCTAATTGTCTTTTATAAGACTTAAGTTTAAAGAAGTTACTATGCGTTAAGTTTTATAAGTATAAGCTCTCCGGGTAAAACGCGTTATAGTTAAAACTCATGAACATTACACACTTCTTAATGATTCAATCAGAGCTAGAAATAATTATTGCATTATTATCTTCTTATATAATCAGAGATATTATTTAAGTTTAGTATTGAATTTTATATGAAATTATAATTAGAAAGATATAAGAGCATACGTTTCACATTATTACTTTCGCTTTTTCGTTTTTTTTTTTTTTTTTTTTTTTTTTTTTCGTTTTTCGTTTTTTTTTTTTTTTTTTTTTTTTTTTTTTTTTTTTTTTTATTTCTCTCTACAAAACATGACATTACTAACAGCATCAATAAAACAGCGACAAACTAAAAAAACAATTGATGTACGAAAAAAGAGCATTACTATAGATTCTTATTGAACTTAAAAGAGTTCATGCATTTCATGATTGTAATGAAAATGTAAACGAAGTTTTTTTTTTTTTAATTTAATGACGTATGAACCTTAATTAACTTTATAAGTAGAATTATTGAATTTTAAATTGATATATTTTAACTTATTTGGTAGTTTGTATTACTAATGATATGAACATTTGAAAATCAAATATTTATTAAATTTGATGAATATATACATAAACTAATAACTTATTTAATGAAACTTGAATACTACCAATAATACTACCTACTTCGAGAATCTTCAATGCTTATAATTATTAATGATAGGAAGGGGCGTAATTTTATACCTATGATGTACTCTTTGACCAATATATTCGTAAATTATATTAAAATATATTTTTAAATTTAAACTAAATTTTTGTGTAATGTTTCTCACTCTCTTTTAATCTCTCTTTTTGTAATGATACTTTGTTTCTTTAATTTTTATTAACAGTGATGATTTTTAACATTAAAATAATTTATTTGAATTTATAAGAAGTATAATAAATCAATATTTTACAGAGAAATTATTATTATTGATACATATCTCGGTCTTTTATAGTTATTTTATATACAGCAGCTTTTGAATTGTTCTTTCATCATATAAAATAAAGCTTTATATAAACTTTCAAGTTTTGTAATGCAAAACTTCGTCTCCCTTTATTTGGAGTATATAAATTTTCTGTCTACCTCTTTTTGTTTTGTAAATAGAAAATATATTGTACTGCCGGAAAATATTTGACTTCCGGTATTAAATAATTCTGAATTATTTAATATACAAAAAGCTTTACCTTTTGTGTCTGCATAATCATTATAGTCTGGTGAGTTGCGTTTTTTTTTTTAAATGTTAAATACAATATAGAATTTTAAAATGCTTCTTTGAGTAAAATGTTTTTTTTTAATGCAATTGTTTTTCTTATTTAAGTTTTTTTATCTTTTGTTATTATTTCGCTGTGTATATTTTTATTCCAGTTATACATTTAAAAAAAAAGAGGGAAGAACTCTTTAAAAATGCTGTGTAAAAATTTTTTTATCAAGAAAAATATGGTGGAATGAGGGTAACTTTATAATACACGTAAAAAGATATTATTAAAATAACTTTAAATAAATTTAATAACTTTAAATGTTTGAAATTTATAATCATAGTTTTGTATCATTTATTGTAATAAGTTATATTTAAATACTTTTATAAAAAGCTGATGTGCAGATAGTTAATAAAATGTCCCAAAAAATAATGAGAACTTTAGTAATGCATTATTAATATTAGATTAGTAATATATCAGTGATTATGTAATATTAGAGTACACAGAAAAATTATTGTATTCAATTTTATTTGGTTTTAGAACATAAATATGTTCACGGTGATTTTTTTTATATAAATTAAAGATTGAGAGAATTTAAATCAAATTTGAAATTCTTAAAAAAAATAATAATAATAAAAATTCAGCTCCATGTTAAAGAAAAATGCATTCGTGAATTTTGGATAAATGAACAGTTAGTCTAAAAAAAATGTAAACGGTCTACAAAAAAAACTCTTGCAAAAATAAAATTTTTAAGAATATTTACTTTAAAAGACGTAGTTAAAATTTGTCCTGTTTGAAGTAACATTATAAAATCAAAATATATGTACGGTATATGGTAACGTTGACATTAAAATATGAACCATCATTAAGAGTCATTAGATTTCTTGTCACATCTTGTTTACCTCTTATATTTTATGTAAGCTTTGTTTATGAGTTACTTACAAAAAAAAAAAAAAAAAAAAAAGCTGGGGCGGGGGCAGGGGTAATGACGTCAGTATTTTTAGGCTTAAAAAAAAGCCCTTAGTAAAATTTTGGCTCTTCTAAAAAAATAAAAAATAAAAAGGTTTATTGTAATTTGCACCGCCTGGTATTCTACTCGCATTTTTATGTTTTTCATCACGCATAATAAGTGGCAAACATAATCAAGAGAAAGAAAAAGAAAGCATAAACTTTTCTCTTTCCAGTTGTTACGTGTTAGCAACTTTTGTCAACAATATTAAGCTGCATCTCTCAAAATTGAGAGAGGGAGAAAAAAAATACATTAATGTATTATAAACATTTTTATTAGTGTAATTAGATTCATTAATATAAGTCGTGACAGCAATATCAAATTATCATCCTAATTTAATTTTAAAATATTTTATATTTACTTGAGGCTATTTAAAAAAAATTGAGAGAAAAAAATTATAAATATTATTAACACCGGAATCAAATCATTAAAATAATATTTTATAACTTTAAAAAAAAAAAAAAAAAAAGTTTGGCCAAAGTTTTTTGATTCTTTTCAAAACTTATATTAAAGAAGAATAAAATAGGGGTGAAAGTTAATGAGAGAGGAAATGATTAGGAATGATATAAATACTTTACAAAGAATTTTGAATATTGATTTTTTATTGATATTATAATACCATGGTAATTAAATATAAAACTTTCAAAATGTATGTTATCAGACTAATTAGTGAAAAAATCTATTGGGGAATTTGTTGTATTATTAAAGAAATATTATGGATACAAAGAAATGTACGAAACTACCGTTTTTTCAGTATATCTGTATGAACCAATGATGTATCAAAAATTATTTTATCCCAAGATCTATTTCCACATGCAATTCCATGGAAGTGGATGTATTTCACGATTCTTATTAATGCATAAAAAACCTATATATGTAATTTTTATTGCATCAAATTTTTGTATTATTGTATAATTCACATGTAAATTTTATGTATATAACTTTGTAACTTGTTTCTGTACTGTGTGTACCACCATGAATGTATTGGGCACGTAAAACTGCCTGTTTCTTGGAAGACAAAAAAATAATAATAATTGAAAAAAAAATTATACCACACTACCAAATTATCCAAAAATCTGGCCAATTATCAATGGTTTATATTTTAATGACCTTTTTTTTCTATAAAATTAACACAATTAAAGTTATTGAGTTTTACCACAATATTATTTTAGATACAAACATGAAAAATTACAGAATACGAGAAGAGAAAAGTAAAATATAATTATAAGGGTATTTATCATACCTACTGGTATAATATTGCAAAGTTAGGCTCTTACCTGCTGAGTTTAACAAGTAACTGGAAGTTAGCCTGTGGTAAAGTTAAATGAATGAGGGTGGGTATATTATATAAGAAGACCAAAATTATATGACACAGTACTGAAAAATAAAGTTTTCATCAAAAATAAAGTAGTGGTTATTATGGTATTACTTTAAAATGAAGTATTTTCAAATTAATATTTCAAAACAAAATATTACTTTGAAAAGGACATTCATCAGAGCAAATATAATATAAAATACAACATTGCGAAAGTAAAGATCAAAGAAATGTAACATCTCTTTTAATTTCTATATTATAGTGGTATACTTTAATATTATATTATTTTTCATTCGTATATCAAAAGCATTGAATTAATTTTTATCATACTCTGTACTTACAGTACATATATGTGAATGTATTTTATAATAATAATTTTTTTAAAACCAGTAAATAAAAATTTTGCAATACAAGTGGAAGGTCATAAACTATTATATATCAAAAGAAAATTAACAATAAAAAAAAATGAGTAAATTATAAGCTTTTATTTATTCAGTACTATTTAGTACACTTTTTATGTACGTATATGAATAAAAAGTTTTATATATATATATATATATGAAAATAACCAAACGTATAAAGTACTGACGTAAAAGTTCAATAAGCATGACATACCTTTCAAAATTGTTTTGGCACAAATTTTGTTCGTTTGCTTTGTTGTTTGTTGTATGTATTTCAATGCAAATGTTCTTTACGTTTTACATATACATAAATTTACTGTAAAACAATATGAAATGTTAGCTGTGAAGTACATTTTATAAAAAAAACAAACATTTTTTTAAATGCAAAAGTTATGTATCTTATTTTGGCACTCAAACAACTTTTTTTTTAATTTAATAAAAGTTTCTGAAGCACTGATAAAATGTAAATTCAATCGCATTATTATTTTAGTTCTATATTTTTCAAGACAATTTATATATTATTTCATATACATATATTGAATTTTTAAGTCACTAACCAAAAAATATTCACTAACAAAATGATTGTTTACCCTTACAAAAATAAATTTATCTTCTCGTATAATATTACCTAATACGTTTTTCTTTTTTATAGCAATTTCTTTGGTATAAGGAAAAGTAAGCAAGAGGAAAAAAGCATAAAAAAGTCGTTATTTCAATTTTTCTTAAAGGTAGGCAGCAGCTGATGTTACAGAATTTACAACTTACGTCGAAGCAGTATGTTTCAAACGTATTGTATATCAATGAAATACATATAAAAAGGGGGTGAAACATATTTATTGAACATACAAACACACTAAAGATTAATTTATATAATGTCAAATTTTCCTAAAAGATCACTTACTATAAAAAAAAATATTTTATTATTATTTAAAAATAAAAATAAATAAATTTTATGTCTTGTTACACGTGTTATAAAAAAAAATTACAAAAGAAACAAAAATAAAGATTAAAAGAAGGGGATCGTTTGTGAAATTTTACGAGTTTGAGTTGTTATAATGTTATCGTTGATACATATATAAGAGTCAGTTTCCTTCTCCTTCATCTTTGTAAAAACTTTTTTTTTTCTATGCAACATAACTGTACTGTACACTGTCTGTCATGGTGAACCGTAACTGTGCCAAGTTGTCGACAAATTGCAAGCCTATAAAACGTCGACGACCTGGCGATATAATATAGCAGTCTAGTAACACTCGTCTTGAATACAAACTAGACAAATAAGCCTTTTCAAAGTCTTACGTACGTACGTACATATTACGTAGAATTGTGAAACGTCATTTCTCTCTCTCTCTCTCTCTCTCTCTCTCTCTCTCTCTCTCTCTCTCTCTCTCTCTCTCTCTTAATATTTTCATCTTTATAGCTAAAACTATCGTTCTACTCTACATAATATATGTATAAATATATAAAAGCAAGAATGAAGTAAATTTATTTATTTTTAACGTGTAAAGTAATTTAGAATTTTTAGGTTATAACGTTGATGATCAAGCTTCTGACATAATAAAAACAAAGTAGCACTAACTCGTTATTGCGTCGTATCCTGCAAAAAGCTTCAAAAAGAGAAACATCATATGTGATTTGAAGCAAAACCTACGTATACATACTTTTTCTTCTCTCTCTCTCTCTCTCTCTCTCTCTCTCTCTCTCTCTCTCTCTCTCTCTCTCTCTCTCTCTCTCTCTCTCTCTCTCTCTCTCTCTCTCTCTACCCTTCTCTTTTTTACCTAACTTTCACACGCAAACAAAATGTATTATAGAGGATTAAAATATAATTTGAAAGTGAGATTTAATGGTGTTACCAATGATATAAGTAAACTAAAATTCAATTAACTTGTGTATACTAAAAAGGGATTTATATATAGGGAACACTAATCAAAAAATACGTTATCTTTTTTATATATATTATATTATAATATACATGTTATCTTTTATAGTTTATAAATTAATTGGAACTTGATACCCGAAAAAAAAATGAAGTAACAAAAAAATAAAAGAAATTCGTTTTATTTTATATTTTTTCGATGAATTATTATTTTATTTCTATACTTAAATATAAAGTATAATATTAAATTATCATTTCTCTGTGACATACTTTTGTCTTAAATTTCAATGTAAAATAATAGTGACCTCTTTATTTTAGTTGTGTACTAGTTTATTATTTTCTTGATTAAAAACTTGAATAATATTTATCTTGACACATTTTTTTCTCTTCATATATAAGTGTATAATATACATATTATTTTACATATATCAACATATTGTTATAAAATATGCTAAATTTTTTAAATGACTCATATTAAAAATTAAATATTCATAATATGTATACCATAGAGAAAAGAAAATATACATAATTAAATAGCATTCTGGTTACGGTAGATTGGAATGCAATCCCTTAACAAATAATACTTTTTGTGTGTTTGAGTATGCGAGCTCTTATATAAATATGAATTAAAGGGAAAAAATGTTGCAACTGTCATAATTAAACAAGCTTTATTATTATTATTATTTGTTTTTATATGTCCACACTCGATTATGGGGGGGGGGGGGGGGGGGGTATTGCATGCACCGGGCTCATACTGAAGCCAAGATGCACGCACGCAGTCATTACCCAAAACACTGACTATTTTTCTAGGAGGCGCCTTGATGGCTATTTGGGCACTACAGTAGACTTTGACCGGTGATGTCCTCTCCTGAGCGCGGTGGGACACAATTTCGCGAACACATTAAAGCCGGATGCCCATAGGTACCGAGGCACTTGTTACTATTATTTTATTTTTTTGCTTTATTTAGTTTACTTAAAATTAATTCATATGAAATATAAAAATAAAAATTCAGATTTCCTTAAATTTACTTTTGATGTTTGTTTTAACAATAGAACGAGAAAAAAAATTATATACATATTTGACTTTTTACGGTTGTTTTTTTATATTGTAATATCTGATACACATTGCAGTGTTTGAAAAAATCCATATCTAACTTTGACTTCTTTTTCTTTCAAAAATATGATTTTTTTTCTACCACATGCAAAAAGTATTTTGTTGAAGAAAAGAAAATAGAACACCATATTCAAAAATATTGAACGGATGTGGGAAAAAAATGAAAGATTTCTAGAAACATATAAAAACAAATGCATCAAATAAGGGAGAAAAAAATTTGAAAACGTTAGACTAAAAAGAAATATATATATATATATATATATATATATATATATATATATATATATATATATATATATATATATATATATATATTTCTTTCCCAAGAGTTCTATTTCCAGCAAAAATAAAACATAAATCATTTTTTATATACTTTCCGCTTTATAATGTTTTACATTATGGTTTGTTTACTTTTATTATTTGATATTTACTTCTATGTAAATATATTGAACTTGTGATTGCATCATGGTTTTGTTTGTTATTTACATTATATTACGTTCTGGAAGGAACTTAACACAAGATTTTAATTAAAACTAGTGTAATATTATGTAATATCGAAGTAAATTATATTTACTATACAAATATACACAATTTATTACTCTAATTTAAATACAGTATCTGATTTAAATTTTTTGGTTCATTCCAAATTTCACTCTACAACTTGATAAATTGAAATTCAACAAAAGTATTTATTTAGTCATTTCTTAGATTTTTTTTTTACCTCTGTATATTTGTGTTTTTTGGAACGAAATGTTAAACGAAAATTTAAATCAAAACAACTTATATGTTCATCGGCATACGACAGGTTAAACCACATTTTTTACATACTTTTGAATTGATACTTTTTGTTATGCAAAGTCTTCTGTTTGGTTACGTGTTATACAATATACGATTTAAAATGCAGTATTACGGTTACTGACCCCCAAATATTTCAGATAACGAAACAAAATAATTCAGTGTTCTTAGTTTAACCATTCAGAAAATTTTTTCCAAATTTTAAGTTAAATAAAACAATTTCTTAGTACGGTTTAAAAGATGAAAAATAGCCATGTCAACATAGAAAAAAAAAGTACTTTTTTTTAATCCGATATTCAAGGTTTTAAGTAAATCCTCTAGCTTTAACTTTGACACTTTTTTTTTTTTACTTAACTTTTAAGTTCAAACTTTTAAAAATAGGTCCTGAAAAAAAAATAGACTTATTTGTTTAGTTAAGTGTGACTTAGGGAGTTTTGTAGACATTATTACTGTATGTAACACATTAAAATTATTATAAAATACTCTCGACTATAAAATATTGTTTAACAGGAGTCAGAGGATCATGTAAGAACCTTTATTTTGGTTTCTAAATAAATAAAAATATAATATTATTATTTTAATCTAAAACGATTGAACGTAACAACATGGTATAAATTAAATGTTAATGATAATGGTTTTAATTATTTAAAAAAATATATATTATTATTTACTCTCTATCTTAATTTCAGTTTGCAAATTTTTAACAACAATATATTATATAGCAAAGATATACAGAATATATTAGTTGACACATTTTAGAATGCAATTTAAAGTTTACGAGATACACAGACATAATTATACAGTATATGTATGTACATGAAGTATAATATAGAATAATGAGTATTACATGTTATATGAGAAGTTTAAAAGTTAAACATTATCATTGAAATTTACAGATAATAATATTATTTGTTATATACGCTAAAATAGTAAAATACATTAAAATGTAATTTCCTTAAATTTCAAACATACACTATATTATATAATATAATACTGTATAGTATTTTCTTATTACCAATGCAAATGTGAAAACGTTAAAACCTTATATAATACTATATTATGGTATATATATATATATATATATATATATATATTTGTGTTAATATATAATACTAGATGAAAATGTATAGTGTTAATAAGAAATTATTACAGTAGGAAAACTTAAGCTATATTTCAACGTAAATCCTCAAACATAAGAAGAGATAAGCGATGTGAGCAAAATATTAAAATATTATTTTAACCTTATATATTTTATATGTTATTTAATTATTCTAAAGCTGAACTGTAATATATAAAAATAATAATATTTAAGTTTGTTTCTTAAAAAAAATGTGATGATAAATTAAAACTCGTTCTATAAACTACTCACAACTCTTGAGCCAGCTTGGAAATTTGTCCTTTGTTAAAAACATCTGATCATGACGTCATTATCTGTTTACTACGTTTATATATATATATATATGGTTGATCATTGTTGTTTCTTTGTTTAGAACTTTAAACTTGATAAGAATGAACGAAAATTTATATAAAAAAAGTTCCATTCTCGATGCGACTCACTTTTATCGACTCAAAAATTAAGATCAACCAATGAATGTGTCTTATTTTGTTGGTCAGCCAATTACTGTTAATGAGATTCACGATACTTTACAGAACAAGCTATAGTAAAGATAAAGACGAATTCACGTGATGTTATTTTCTTTCGTAGCGCCCCATTTAACTCGTCAATACCGGTCAAACACATGTTACATATTATTATATGTTATTTATTACATGTTATATTATATATTATAATACATTTAACATAAAACTGACAGCAACTATGGGGCGTCAAATGGATTATTTCTAGTGCGCGATTAATCAATGGAAACAAAACTAAAATAGTAATAAATGAAATATTATTAATATGCGCATCTTTAGCAAGTAATATTATGGAATTCACATCAAGGTGAGACAGAACTAAAAACTTTATGCAAATGCAACCGAAGAGCTTTCAAACATTGTAAGGCATCTTTCATTAAATAAAAAAAAAAAAAGTTAAATTCCTTACATCTACATTTTTCATCTTCTACTCGTGTTGGGTGTAAAAGAGAAAGCCAAACTTTTGTATGATCTCAAAACATATGAAACCTCGCCACTTTTAACACATATTTCTTTAAAAAAAAAAAAAAAAAAAAAAAAAAAACATTAATCATTTACAAAGAAAACCAATTTAAACAGGAAGTACATTGTTATTTTAAAAAATATTACAATTGAAATCAACTAATTTGGTATCCTATTTTTCAATGACGTAATAATAAAATCATATAAGAGCCTTATACAAACGATGAAATATTTTATAGTCTTATTTTTATCTAATTTAAAACAAAATCTGTGAAGATTAACTTTATTACGCATGACGTAAGAGCAAGATAAAAGATTTTATACTTAAATATTATTCGTGAGTATTATTTTATAAATAAGTTGAATTATTGGTCGGCAGTTTTGTAACAATAAGGGAAAACGCCTACGATCATTATTTAATGCGGATCCAAGAAGAGAGAGAGAGAGAGAGAGAGAGAGAGAGAGAGAGAGAGAGAGAGAGAGAGAGAGAGAGAGAGAGAGAGAGAGAGAGAGAGAGAGAGAGAGAGAGAGAGAGAGAGAGAGAGAGAGAGCTAAGAATTTGAGCTCATTTATTGGTACCCTCGAGCATAATTCCAGCAGAAATATTACATGTTCTCTATATAGCTTAAAAGGTTATTTTTTATTATCCATTTTTAAAAAATATATAAAAAAACTATAAAATAAAGAATGCAAATATAAATAATAATAATAACCAAGATAATATAAATTTTTAATTTAATCTGTAAATTATAAACGAAAATTTTTTATTATATATAAAAATACTTAAAGTTTCACTTTTATATAATACACAAAGGAATACAAAACTTATAACACTGCATCACCGAAAAATTAACATTTGATATGATAGTTGACATCTTTAAAACCGCAGAGCACATGAAACAGCATTTTATTTTTTAATAATTTAAACACAAAATGGGATCTCCAAAACTGATGACAATTTTTACCAGAATGTAAATAGCTATAGCTTGACAAGAGAGCGTGAAAATACTGTAAAGTATGCTATTTGCGTGAATATTCCTGTTTTTGACGTCAGAAATAGGCAAAAATTAGTATGAAAATGTTGTGCGGGTTGCATAAGTCGACATTTTCTGATCATTTCTACAGGGGACACATTACTGTTATTTATGTAAGTCCCATTAAGTCTTTTGTGATGTAAATGCTAATGTTTTCTTCTAGTCTATTCCTTTAAGGGAAACTCATAATTTACGATAATTTAAATAATAATTTTATGAAATTTATTTACTTGTGTGTATTTTCTTGAAAATTACTTACAAATAAAATTTATAAAATAAATATACATAATAATTAAGTATGATATCTTTACTATATTTGTATTAATTAATATTTTAATGATAAGCATGTATATATTTACACATACAAATAAATTATTTATATTTTAGTGTTGACATTAAACATGAAATATGAGAAGGAGCTTCATAAGTTAATTTTAATATAGTTTCCAGGAAAGTCGACAACTTCTCTCTCTCTCTCTCTCTCTCTCTCTCTCTCTCTCTCTCTCTCTCTCTCTCTCTCTCTCTCTCTCTCTCTCTCTCTCTCTCTCTCTCTCTCTCTCTCTCTCTCTCTTGCTCGCTTTCTCTCAAATTTGCGTGTGTTAATATGATCTTATAAAGTTTATATCAAGATGAAACCTTGCTATTTATTTGATATCTAGTCTATATATAAATTTTAAGTTACATAATTTAATACAATTTGAAATCATTTTCTTGTTTTACACCTTAGAATTATTAAAATAACACACATAGCAATGTTTATTTTTTCTTTCCTAAAACTTACAGTAAAATATAGAGATAAAAACAGATGAAATATCGTTCAGAATATATTATTCTACTTGTAATAAGAATGAATTTGTAAGTAGCTATTTTTTTAATGAAACATAGAATTAGGTTGCACAGTTTTCAAAATTATAATTTTGACATTATTCCGTTAATAATAACCCCCAAAAAATATATTAAGTTAATATACGCTTCACAGAAAGCCACAACAATTATCAGCTAAAACATTAATATTTATATTAATGAAAGTTCCACATATTAGAATATTTAATGTCACGTTTTTGTAAAAGTTATTTTTACCTCATGACGTTTTACACTTCAATGCTCTCTCTCTCTCTCTAGTAAAAGCAAAATTTCAAGCCTGCATATTAAACTTACGTATGAGTGAAGAGTTTAAAATATATAATGCGAGAACCTTTCACTACAGTATTAATTTTTTTGAGCTCCAACTTTCCATATCTAAAAAGAGACACACGGTTAAAGCCACTCTGTAAATGTCGAAGGTGGTACCTTTACAAACTTTACTTTCTAAAATACTCGCAGAATTAATCAGCAGTACACTTCAATAAAGAATTTATTATTTAAGTACCAATATATTATTCAACATTATAAAAAGTCACTGAACATTGAGTCAACTTTTTTTTTTTTTTTTTTTTTTTGCACTTTGTTTTTACAGAAACTATAATATGCTATTAAATTTTGTTTTTAATGACCATGAACTAAATAAAACATCATAAACTTAAAAATTTGAGCCAAAAAAAAAATAAATAAATAAATAAAAAATGAAATGAGAATAGTACTATTTAACAGAACTGGTGTTTCTTGTGGTATTTAATGGAAGCTTATGTGAATATTTCAATGCCAAGAGCAACAGCCAAACTGAGGTGGCCATGACTGTATATCATTTTGCAATCACTATACTAATAACAAATAGAGCAAACACGGGATTTGTAGTAAGGGGTGGTTGAATAATATTATACGCCATAGCACCATGTTTTAATAGATAAATATATTTATACCCAGCCTCTCTCTGGTTTAAACAACTCATTTATTTTAATCTAGGATGGAAAACATCAATGTTTTATGATTAACTGTAGTTACTACAATTCGTAACTGTCAAAATAATAATAATACAGGGCATTCTGTCTCCAGTCAAACGGTAGCGCATGATTCAAGGGATCCGTGGTCGTGTCCGTCCCCTCCCAGGAGAAGACCTAGGTGAGGGGGTGGGCATTCGACCTTGTTACCTCTTAGTCTAGCACGCGTTTACGGACGCGGGGCAGCCGAGGCGTTGTTTTTGGGAGGCTAGGTGCCACCCCACCTATAATTGTCTCGGTTTTTGTGGGCATTCAGCTTTATATGTATGCAGGTCACGGAGAAAAGTCTTACCGCGGTCAGGAAAGGACGTCAACCCAGAGAGGGCAGCAAGAATTTTGTCTCAAATCACATCAAAGTAGCCCTCATGCTAAATTGCCACAAAGCTGGGTGGTGGCAAAGTATATACATCTTCAATGGATGTGTAAGCCTTCCGCATCAATGAATGAGGAGTTTAGAACAGCAACAAAATAATATTTATTTTTCCCTATATTGTTCAATGCAGTTTTGTTGCTTAAACATGACGTTGAAGTGCAAGACTGGATCACCCAGCCACCCTGTAGCTATGAATTATCTTGTCACATTGAATTTTGGAGTAAATATATATATATATGTATATATATGTATATGTGTGTATATATATATATATATAAAGCATGATACATAATATTATGCAAAATTGATGCTCCTAACAATGTTTTTATCCTTTGAAAAGCTCAATAAAAAATATATTCAGATAAAAAAAAAATCAGCTGATACATTGAATTTCAACATACGATTTTATTTACACAGTAAATTATTTTAGCAGAAACAACAAAGGCAAAAAATGCTATATATAAATTTTAAGGATTTAAAGTCTTTACAATGATTTTGTATAAAAGACATGTTTTATTTGCTAACAAAGTGGATTTAAAAGTTTTCTTTTTGTTAAAGTTACATGTTCGCTCAGGGAAAAAAAAAATCCTTAAATTTACTTTTTCCCTCTCACTTTATTTTGTAAACGTAACAATAAAAACGTAAATAAATATACAATTTAGGTTAATGGTAAAGATCATTGTTGTTATTCTGCACAGCTTGGCTGCTTTTTTTTTTTTTTTTTTTTTTTTTTTTTTTTTTTTTTAATGAGAAAGTCAACATTATTTTTATAGGTTCATTTCTCTTAATGTTTGAGAAGATAATAAAAATGATGGATATAATTACTATAATTAAAAACAATAAACAATATTAACAGAAATACAAAAACTGTGCGCAGTTTTTATAATTTTGGTACATAAAGAAAATGATATGAGTAATTATTTATATTTTTCTGAATAATAAACTAAAATGTCTGAAAATATCTTATGTTTATATATATTTTCATTTTTAAACTATAAATACTGTATTATATATATACATACAAAATAACTAAATTCAACTACAGCCCTTCAGCCTACAGCCATTGAAAAAGATTTTGCCCGCAGACTTGGTTGAGTTCACCATCATGTTTGATTAGTGGTTTTACAAGACTTTCAACAACCCTTCATCTATTTTTCCAAGCAAAATCTGTTTGCTTACTTAACAAACTATATATATATATATATATATAATATCATTATTACATGGTCAGAATATTCTGAATCTCTTTCAAGAAAATATTTTTCCTAAATTTAACAAAATATATCATAAAAAAACTGTGAATAAGAATGATAACAGCAATTTCATGTAAAAGAAAAATAACAAAGTTTTGCAATTATAAAACTTTATCATATTTTATCAACAAAAAGAGTGGTTTAAATAAAATGGAGTTTGTAATAATGTGACATAATTTTGTTTTAGGGTCGTAATGTTCTATAACTTTGCTTCTTTTATTTTATTATTTTTTTTCTGTCTTTTTTTTTAGAAAATTTCTTAAAATAATGCAATCAGCATAATTTATAAGACATTTTTGTTCTTTTGTGCATATATGAATTGATTTTAATACTATCAATACGAACTTTAAGGATTGTATGGCTTGTATCTCAAAATCTAAAAAGAAAACGTCCAAATTTTATGAGTTATTTGAAAGTTAATAGTAACAGCTACCTATGATAAAATTTTCAGAACCCGTGACCTTCAGATAAGAGAGAAATTAATTATTAAAATTAACATGGGCTCTTATGGGACTAAAACTTCAAAAAATCATAATTAAAAATCTAGCATGGTGACCCCCTAAAATTTTTACATTTTTGAAGATACCTAATCCTAATGTATCACTGTACAAAATTTTAGATTTTTCTGTCTTTACAACTTTTTAGTCAAATCCCGCAGTACCTGATTTCCCGCCTTAAAAACTTGTTTTGTTTTTTTAACCTATAGAAATGAATGTAATAAAATTCAACAACATTAAAAGTAATTAATATGTTAATAATTTATATAAACAATTATTATGTTACAAATTTTAAAGTATACTGGTATCTACATGACACTTTTCTTACATTCCACTTCTATTATTATTTTCTTTGTTATGGTGTAAAAAATGAGAATATAAGTCCCTAGGGTCAAATACTTGACCCCTCTAAGCTAACACGACACGCTATCCACTTTTATACCCCATAGCATCACATGCAACAATCTTTGTTATGCACGCGTTGCAGTTAAATACTATCGCATGAATATTTTAAATCACATTTATCTTTATTTCATCTTTATACAAAAGGTAATTATAGCTTGCTAATGATGACATAAAATAATATGAAGACAAGCAGAAGTTCAAGGAAAAAAAACATGCAATTTCACAAGATATTATTCCGACAGAAATTATTATTATGTTATAATATATTATAATATATTTTTGCAATTTAAAACACGTGTTAGTTATAAATTGTGAACTTTTAAGATAATACATTTTTACCTTTACGTGAATTTTGCAAAAGTTAAAAAGAAAAGTATGAACGGTATAGATAAGAGAGATATAGTAAAAAAAATAATAATAATAATATCAAAAAAACTTTCTTTCAAAAAAATGTATAATAATATTATATTAAAATGTGATCAATTACATATCTGTATTTTAAAAGTATAACACAAATTTGTGCATTTCTTCACGAAAATACTAAATAATAATACTAAAAAAATAAACAAAAGTTACGTAAACTTAACTTCATAGTTTAAAGTAAAGTAATAATTATGCTTTGTTATTTGTGAATGAATTGTTTAGAAAAAAAAAGCGATAAATTATTGATTTTTGTTAAAAACAATTACGCAGCGTAATGTTGGTTAAGTGTGTCGACTTATACAAAGCAAAGACAATGAAGAAATATTGTAAGAGAGTTGAAGTTAGGGACTTCAAGAAGCTTTTTTTTCCCCTTATTCTTCTTATTATTTTACCTTCAAGATCTTATGGACGATGTAAAATAGCCTTCCTTTAAATCAATACCCTTGAAAAAGTAGTGCTTCGTAAGCTTAATATTATGCAGGATAAGAGCAAAACTAACAAAGACACGCCATGAAAAAAAAAAAGAGTTAAAGCATCATTTTTTTACTTCTATAAAAATATATATGTATCTAAATGATCTGTACTACAGAGGAAAAAAAAGAGATAAAAAAAGGTTTTATATAAATTTGTTTTTAGCATTAAATTTCATATAATATATTTTATCATCAATTTGAGTAAAAAAAAGTCGATAGCATTTTAAAATTGCTCTTAGTCTTATTTTTTTATGTCATATTTTTACTAAAAATAGATTTAAACTAGAGTATGTCTACCCCGTACAATCTAATAGGAAACTACTCTAAAAAAATAAAAAAACAGTAATTTTGTTGTGAAGTATAATAAAAATCCTACGCTATACATCATAAGAAAAATATAAGTTCATAAATTATTATTGGTACTGACATAATTTATATTGTAAATTTAATAAAATTATAAATATAAATAACATTATTATTATACAATATGTTATATACAAATTATGAAGAAAAGTTTATTTTTAAAAGTAAAGTGAACGGATGTAGAGTATGTAAAAACATGTCTGGGAGACTATATGTAAATATATAAATATAAACTCATATTAGTGTCTAATAAATCAATAATATATATTAAAATATTGAAACTTTAGGGTACCTACAAGACGACGACTTTTTGTATACAATGTGTTGTGAGAAAAAAAAATTACAAAATAATAAATAAGCCACAAAATAGCAGCAAGCAGCACTATAATAATCCTTTAATCCGTAAGCTAGCTTAAATGACTAAAAGAAAAAATATATTTTATATCTATCATACAGTATTTATGATAAAAAAAAATGTGATTCTCGCACTTGAATTGATGTGAAATTGTATGTTCTTTAATAAATTTCAGTAAAAGAGCAATGCGTAAACATAATATTGATTCGCTCAATAGTTTCTATTCAGCTAAACAAATTCATTGAATATATATATATATATATATATATATATATATATATATATATATATATATATATATATATATATATATATATATATATATATATATATATATATATATATATATATATGTTTATTAATAATATTCTAAAATTTTACTGATGCATTCTAAAAATAGAAAAATAGCAAACTAATGCTAATGCCACTTGATTTTTAATTTTCAAGTCAAGTTTCCCAAACATTTTAATAATATTTTAATAATAAATTTCTTATTTTAACTTATTTTTCTCCTTACTTTTGTTTATTTTACGTTACAGCTGTGTTGTGTTGTTCTATTTCCAAAATAATAATAATAATAAAATGTCATAAATGGTTAATACTTAAGTTTTATGTTACTTTTCATCATAAAATTGTGTAATTAAATTTTAATTAGCCTTATTACGTTAATATACGTATAATTGTAATGTGAAACAATAATTTTTATTATTTTAATATTATATGGAATAAGTAAGTTAAGAAAAATTATTTTACTAAAACTTTCTATTTATACAAAAATAGGTGTATAATGAGATTACAATTATACATATACTTATATACTTATATATATATATACATGTATATATACTGTATATATATAAAGAAAAAGCTATCTTTGTTGGTTATTACAAGTAAATGTAAATGGAGTCACAAGAAGTTAAAGTTTTGTGTGTGTGAACAAAGTGTAGAAAAACAATGTTTAAGCATTCCAAATTACTTTTAGATTGTAATGTACTCACGTACTATTATATTCTTAAAATTTATATGAATTTTTAAACAATTAGAACTAACAAAAGGGAAATAAAAGCAATTAAACTTTCTTTAATAATAAGAATTAGAAGAAAAAAAATAAATTTAACGGCACTGCTTTCATGTATTTGTAAAACTTTAAATGAAGTAAGTTGCATTTTGTCTATAACACAATTCAATAAAAATAAAACTTTTTTTCTTCAAAGTTTAGTTGAAAGTGATGATTTTTCTCCCCTTACTTTCATTTTATTTTCTATAAACTTGTAACAAAGTTAGACGTTTCTTTTTTTGATGACGTCATTTTTCACATAATCCCTTACGACACTTAGTTTTACTTTTAAGACTCGTAACACTAAATTTTAAAGGTACACTATATAATGAGACCCATGAGCTTTGACTATCACAAAAAGCTTGTCACAATAGCTTGAAGCATTAAAAAAAAAAATGAATTTCTCGGAAATAACAAAACAGAATTTTTATTAACTTATTTAACCTCTCCAAATATATTTCTTTAAATACTTTTTTTATATAAGAAATTTAATTCAAACGTTATAATACAATATTATGACTTATGACTGATATATTTATATAATATTATAAGCAATAATAATTTTTTATAGTTTACTTTTATACCTTTCAAGTTTACTTTATTGGAAATCCAATAAAAAATTGTATTGATAAGTATACGTAACTTGTATTATTATATACATCAATATCGTAAAGTTACTTGCAAAGAAAAAATAAATAAATAAACGTTTCATTTTTATTTTGTTTATACATGATTGGTTTTATTATTATCAAAAATAATAATAAAAATCCAGTTGATTATTATATATACATATTATATATATATAATATATATATATATATATATATATATATATATATATATATATATATATATATATATATATATATATATATATATATATATATATATATATATAAACGAAACAAAAAATCATTATACGTATACATTTTTTTTTACATTGAAGCTTGAGTTGGAAAAATACATTTATAAACATTGTTAAAAACCTTCTTTTTTATATAACTTTATGTAATATTAAAATATTATAAAGTACACTGTGCGTTAGAAATGGATATAATGTAAGTTATATTTATAAAATATTCATTTTTAACTTTAAAATGACATGAAAGTTTCATTATAAATGCTTTTTTATTTTTTTTACAAAAAGAAAAATTCTTGTTTAAAATTTTTATAAAATATTTAAAGATATAATATATACAGTTAAAAGAAATTATAATAACTATAAAATATGTACTTGATGAAATAGTTAAAAACAATTCCTAATTTAAGTGACATAATTAAGCTTATACTTATTCGTGGTATCGTAGAAAGTAATTTTGTAGTTCATTAATTAATTAGGGGATTTCAGAAAGAAAAAAAATATCTATACCGTGTATTATAAAGAGACACCAAAGAAAAGGGGATGTAGTATAAAATAAGGAAAAAAAGAAGACCAAGGGAGTGTTTCAAAAGATAAAGTTTGTGCAAGAATAGGATGAGATCAGAAATAATGATATTGTAACGTTCTGTACTATGGGATACAACTTAAAAACTTTTTAAGATATACATTTTATAATATACACAAAAACGACTTTAAGCTATAAGGAAAAATACATGACTATTATTTTTACATACTCTTTAAATACATATACTTCTTGTTATCTCTATTATAAAGTATTTAATACTCAGTGTTATTTATATCTTATGTTTTTAAAGCTTTGTTCATATCAACTAAAAGTAATGTTAAACATTTTAAAGTGTGTGTATCGTCATTTTTTTGTATATGTATAAGTATATATTTAAAGTAATTGCAATATAATTTTAATACTAAAATTTTAAAACATTAAAAAGTTACTATTAAAGAAAGCTTTTATATTTTTGTCTTTTTTTTTTTTAATTCCTTTTAAAGCTACCACAAAAAAATATATATATTTTACAAATTTTTGCTATAGAGTAGAACTCTTAACGCACTCTTGCACATAGGTGTTTTAGGTAGACCATCCATCTTACTCTAACTTATAGCAAAATTTATCAAAGTTTAATCTTGAATCGTTATCCACAAACAAATCTATCACAATGCTCCAGTATCAAAGTTTTATTGAATGTTTTTTTTTAGCGTGATTTGCACAAGCACACCCTTCGTCACAATTCATGCCAGTTTCAAATAAATAGAAAACTTTTTTTTTTTCACTCCTCTTTATACCTTTCTCGATAATATGTTGGCAGATCTACTCTTTTCAAATTGTAAAACCTATTTAAGAATTCATTTCAATTAAATTTGATATGAAAAGAGAGGTTTTGAATGTAAAGAAAATAGTATTGATAACTTTTACATTTCTTAGTCTACATTTTGAAATGATAAAGTATAATATATAACTCGTTTGATGTATATCTTTTTATTACAAAGAGTTCCAGATATATTTATTTGTATTTAATTGGCATCGAAATCATTATTAACTTACAAATGTAACACAAATGATAACTTTATAGAATGAAAGAACTTTGCCCCGATTATTAATTCTCCACTAAAATATGAACGTGATTTTCTAATTATTTTATATCATACAAGCACTTTTATGCTCGACTTGATAATTGTAAATTCAAATTTTTTTATTACTGTATAGAAAAAAAAAATGTTATCATAACAAACTAAAAATTTAAAAGAGAATCAGAGTATGGGAGAAAGAATGCGGTCTTCTCTCTGAACGCAAAAATAGCTTCAATCATGTAATCATAAAACATAGACACACTACCAACTAGTAAATAAAAAAGTTAAAACCTCGCTTGGAAAAATAAACATTCACAAAATAAATAAGCAGTAGAAAATTTCTGGTCTTGTGTATTTTGCGTTTTTTTTTTCTGCTGACTTATCATTTTAGTGGAGGACTAAGAGAGAGAGAGAGAGAGAGAGAGACTGTTGACAGACCTTTATTGTTATGTTCCAAAAAAAATAGCTTCATTTCCCTTGACAATTCTATTCTTTCTTTTTATGTGTGTGTGTGTGTATATTTGAAAAACAATATTATATTGGGTTTTTTTATTAAAAATTTATATTTTACCAAATTAAAAAATATAATATATATTTTATACGTATATTATGACCGCATGCATAAGAAAGGATTATTGAAAATGTGGTAGTAATTAAGTAGTAAACAATTTTGTCATGCTTTATACATAATATTTTGTGATCCGTAGGGGTATGTTTTGTTTACTGCAGCTTCCCTAGAGTACGCATATACTGTACAGAGAGAGAGAGAGAGTGAGAGAGAAAGAGAGATTACAAACTGTTATGTGTTTAGTGTAGTGATTCATTATTAAATAACCCAAGGCTCGCAATCAAAAGTAATTATCAACACATTAAGCCAAAGATTGAATGTAAAAATATAATCTATATTTTAAAAAAAAAGTACAAAAAAAAAATAATATGAATTGTTTATAATGTTTAAATTAGAATATAAAAAACCATTATCAGTTAAGTGAAATTTTTGTATTTTTAAATAACATATTAATAACAAAAAAATAAACCAATTTTCCCCGTGTTATTAAAATTTTAATTTAAAACCTTATCATGTATAAATATTAAAATATATATTATCTATGGGTGGTGATTGTGCTGTATATTTTAGTTGCAAACTGATGTATGCAAAACTTTTTTCATATATATAGAATATTATATATTATTTTTATGGTTATAATTTTTAATTTATATTCTTTGCACGCTTTCACATTATAATTTATAGTATATTGCAAAAAAAAAAAAAAAAAAAGTTATGTTATATAAAAAAAATTAAATAAAATTCTTAATTATAATATTCATACTACATGAAAAATGTAAAAAAATATATATAATCAATCATATAAGCGTAATAATTTCCTGTATAACAAACGTATTTTCTTTAATTAAAAGTTAGTTGGAACCTCAGTTGTCAGTTCAGCTTTTTTCTGTACACAGATACAATAAGATTCAAGGTTTATGGCAGAGTGAGAGAGAGAAAGAGAAAAGAGAGAGAGAAAGAGAAAAGAGAGAGAGAAAGAGAGAGAGAGAGAGAGAGAGAGAGAGAAAGATGACTTGGCTGCTATACAATAAGTTGGGATGAGGACAAAGCCTTAGACTTAACAACAACAATGGGATGACCTAACTCTAACAATCGTTCTTTGCCAATTGTTGTATACTACTACCCTATAGCAATCATCAATCTACTAAGAAGAAAAGCCAAAAGCAGTCACGATAACAAGAAACTCAGAGAGTAAGTAGATCTCGTCATATTAAACTAAACGTAATCTTTAATACCAACATTTTAGTACAGACACTTTTTTTTTTCTCTATATCTTTTCAAAACATAGAAAAACATCATAAGTTATCAATAATAGTAATTATAAACCATTCTAGATAACTTTATAGATAAATTTCATATAATAAATTTAGTAAACCAACCAAAAAAAAAAAAAAAGAAGAGGTTTTATCTTACATTACATAGTCTTAGACTTTGTAAATTATCGTTGTCATATAAAACTGAGATTTCGAGTGTATTTGTCTTCCACTTTCTAAGCCATGTTGATGAAAACGCTTATTTTGTTCTATATAAACGTACAGTTTTTTTTTCTCCTATTACAAAATAATAATATCATCTTTCCTCTAAAAATATATATATATATATATATCACCATATTAAACCTTTAAACTCCATTCCATAACGATTTGATCTCAAAATATTTTGATATAGCATTTTTAACTTAATAAGACTCCATTTAGATTTCATTGCTTATTTTACAAACTATGTTGTTGAAATTTGATCTGAAACAAATATTATATAATATGATGGATTTTGTCTGGATCTCTCTCTCTCTCTCTCTCTCTCTCTCTCTCTCTCTCTGTCTCTGTCTCTGTCTCTCTCTTCCAAATTTTAAAAATATTTTGATCAAATTACATTAATTCCATTATTATGTTATGGAACTGATACAAAAAAAAAAATTAAGAGGGATAGGAATGTAAAAATGTTAAAATAAAGCAGCCTTAATTTATAGTTGGAATGGGATTTTGTTATTAAAAAAAAATTGACATTTTTAAATAAATCAAACACTAATTTTAAAGGCGTAGAACACATTGAACAAAAAATTTGAGTAATATCCTAACAAACCTAAAAATCAACGTTGATTTCGCTGGAGTCATTGATTTCTAATTTATTTTTCATTTACAAAATAGCGATGTGACAGCTCACCTGGTCCACGCGCGTGTAAAACAAGCAAGCTGTGACGTCAGTGCCCGTTGGTGCCATTTTGTGAATGGAAAATAAATTAGAAATCAATAACTATGGCCAAATCAATGTTGATTTTCAGGTTTGTTAGGATATTATACAACTTTTTTTGTTAAAGGTGTTCTACGCCTTTAAGTTACACAATTATCCACACATTTATATTAAATAATCAATTAATACTAATGATAAATAACTTTTTATTTTATTTTTAAATTTATTTCTTTATTTTATTTTTACCACTCTTGCGTACTTGCTATTTAACACACAAACGTAAAATTTTATTTGCTTATTTGTTGAGGATAAAATGGTCGAAGCTTTACTGATTGCTGTGTATACAACATTATAGGCAACTCATCCTTCATTCTAACAAAACAGTAAACAAAATCCCGTATATCTATACGCATTATATACGTATAAATATACTAAAAACCAAAGGTATACTATAATTTCATTTTATTTTCAATTAAATTACAAATAAATAATAAAATATATGAAAATTATATCATATAATGAAAAGCACTTTATATATAAGGCAAATAAATAAAATGTAATTAAACTGATGTGTGTATAAAATTAAATTGGTAAATTGCACTTATAATGGATGAATGCCAATTTTATACATATATGTATCTAATATTTTAGCTTTTAAAATTTAATCATGTATATATATTTTTATACTCCACAGGAGCTTTTATAAATTTATTTTAAATAGAAATTTAATTTTTTTTTATTCATTTACATGTTATTGTATTGACAATAACATTCAATCAAAGTTTAATTTGAAATTGTTGTTTTTAGTAATTAAAGCATAATTTTATATGAGTGAATGAATGTGCATAACTTTTTATTTTTGAAATACAGTAATTACTCTCATGAATAATATTTATTAATGAAATAAAATGTTACAATGACTTGATTCCTATATGTGTGCTCGTCATATATATTTAAAAAGAAATGTAAATTTTACTTAGTGGCACTTTGACTTATTGTATGTACACAAGCATTGATACTAAAGAAAAAAATAGTTATTAAAAAATATCAATCGTATAAAAGCATAAAGGTTAAAAGCTTTATAAAAAAAGCGTATAAATATTTCAAAATTTCTAAATTAAAATTAATAAACTTTATAAGTAAAGCAATTCTGAATTAAAAAAAAACAGTTTCAATTTTATTTTCAAGAGTAAATGCTTTAAGTGGAAAGTGTTACTTTAAAAAAAGTGGTTCAACAAACATATGGGAAATGAAGAATCCAATACTTTTGCTTAAACTAAACGACGAGAGAGAGAGAGAGAGAGAGAGAGAGAGAGAGAGAGAGAGAGAGAGAGAGAGAGAGAGAGAAAACAAAGTCCCGAAGGGACATACAGGCTCACAGACTTATACTACGGTACTGTGTGCGTATTTTAGCTATGTTGACACTTACATAACATGTGTGACCCTAAGGTGAAAATGCCATACTAGCAGTGTTGCACAATTTGTCTTACTCTTTCTCTCTCTCTCTACTTATAAGTTACGTTCGTAATATAAAGTACGTGCTGAGAGAAATAAATACACTCTTTTAACTAAAGAACATGTCATGACTCTTTTGTAAAACAATACAAATACATATATAACATCCCTTGAGTAACATTATATTTTTTTTATCATAATGCTTAGTAATGAGAATACATAAATTTTTATCACATATTCTTGTTTACAAATATTTAAACTTTATAAATTTATTTTATTGATTGTGTGTCAAGTCATATTATTTACACTGGTAAAGTTTAAAATACCATACTTTTTTATATTGCGCGATTTATAATGATTATTTACGAAGAAACTGGAACACTTAGCTTAATTTTCTGTTATATTTTAATATTTAAATCCTCCCCTTTGCTCTACTGTTTCAATTTATTAACACACAAACTAGTTATGGAATCAAAGCACTACATACGCATATACATATAATTCAATACGGGCATAAATTCTATAGACTGAATCATTTCATATAGCTTTATAGTTCAATGATTTGATTGACTATATATATATATATATATATATATATATATATATATATATATATATATATATATATATATAGGCCTATATAAATCATTTCTAACAAATCAATACACCAACCAATATGCCATTGAGATTTGTAACAATATGCAAGAGAGTATATCTATTATTCTATTAAAGTGATTCATTTAGTGTTCTAAAATTGATTGTTTACTCTCTGTACTAGAAAATATCTATTACAGAGTCATTGGTTTAAAAACATGAAATTAGCAACAACAATTTTCCAATGTAAGCTACTAAAACTTTATCTTTTAAACAAGTATATTATAAATAACATAATATATATTAAAGATTATTTGTCATTTTCAATTAGCTGTGAAATTACTAATGATTCATAAACTATATGTATATTATAAGTACTTATATGTATATAACTAAATATATTATAAGGATTCATAAAGATGACAGTATAATTTATTCAATTCAAAAAGTTTTGTTGTATATAGAAACTTCTGCTTAGGATAGCACAGTAGGTTAACTCGATCATGTGAGCAGGAGAGATGAGGCTTGTGCACGTACGCACAATGAATGTTTCGTATTCTCTAAACGAGAGAGAGAGAGAGAGAGAGAGAGAGAGAGCAGCTTGCTTTGTTAAATCACACGTTTGGGTTATACGTATAGTTATATACACGTATATTGTTTGTATATACGTATATATACTACAAAACTCAAGAACAATTTATGAGTTGTTATTCTTTCGGGACATGCTGCAAGTAATTTCTTTAGCTAACATCTCAAGTAAAAACTTGTTTACTATCATTTATCATATACACACATATTATATTATAAAGAAGATTTACAGTAACAAATATAATCAATCAATATAATGATTATCTATATAATACGCACAACACAACACAATATAATCTTCGTATAAGAGAATATTGTGTCAGTTATAACAACTCAATTTTTTCAATTTTCGATGTGAAAGCTTTACAATTTGAAATATATATATATATATATATATATATATATATATATATATATATATATATATATATAGAGAGAGAGAGAGAGAGAGAGAGAGAGAGGTGCATATTTTGCTCCATTAATACACCAAAAGATCCTTTAAACCAAAAGAATTTCTATAAAAAAACGCATCCTGCGATAAATATTTTGTATGAGTAAACCTAATAATAATTTTAAGCTTTCTTTCAAAGTCCTAAATAATGCTTATATATGAATTAAATTAAGTGTATCAAACATAAATTTAAAAAAATCTTTACTTGCACTTAGTTAATGCTTGTTAGCAGAAAATTTCTAGGTCAATTTTTTAGAGATAACAATATAAAACTTACTTGTTAGTTAATATTGCTTGTCTAAGAATAAGCAACTTTAATAATGAGCTTCTAAAGTTTTACTGTACAGTATGAATATATTGCACACCAAATTCAAGCTTTTAATACAAATAATAAGCATCACTAATTATTCACTTTGTATTACTTACTAAAGTACTGTGCTAAATTATTAGAACTTGTAATTAAAATTATAATAATTAAAAATATAAACAAATACTATTTAATATTTAAATATGAAGACTAAAAGCTGTTTTGTTATTTATAACACAAAGGATTTTTTTCTGTTATTCTTTTTATTTTTATTTTTTTTTCCATTTATTTTGATAATCATAACTTTTCATCAACTTGTATTTTACAAAAAAATAGGGGAAAAATTATTTTTGCGATAAAAGTACGCTCTCTTTGGTATATTTTTTGTGGTAACCTATATTATTTTTCGCATCTTATAACGTTAAACTATAGCGTTTCTGATGATGCTTTAAGTTTTGCTATCATGATGTGGTAAAACTGTGGTGTGCATTCTCTTCTTGCCCAGCTCACTTTTCCTCGTTCATTTAAAATGAGAAAAACAGCGGGGAAGCCAACTGAAGCAACCCCTTATGATACCTCATGACAGAAACGTAATGCTCACAACTCACACGAAATAAAGCTACGTATAGCTATCATCCTCTTTCTTTCTCTCTCTTTTCTCTCTCTTTTCTCTCTCTTTTCTCTCTCTTTTCTCTCTCTCTCCCTGCTCCCTGTCCATATAAGCTTGAAGGAAAGCCAATTTAAGTAATTGTGTCCTGACAATAGAAATTCACTACTACAACCTAGTTTAGTTTTTTTTTTTTTTTTTTTTTTTTTTTTTTGAGTGCACGGATATTTCTTGCTACAAAAAAAGAACATGAAATTCAAAGTCCTCTTTTTTTTCTGTCGTTGACAAAATGTCTACTCAAAATTATGGCTTATACAGAACATTCCATTATCATTTCTATACCACACGTTGTAAAGCTTTATACAAAGAATGGATTTATACTAATTGTTTATTTAATTTAACACTAAATATTATTAACATTAACCAAAGAAAAGTTTGTTATACACAGATTTAATAATAGTACGCATAAATTATATTGTAATTAAACACGAAAAAAAAATATCACATTCAAATGTAATAGTATTTACATATATAATTTAAGAGAGAATTTGTATATATAATTATATGGCATACTAAATTTCTTCTATTATATTATGATATTAGTAATGACTTTTGTTTCTATTTATACAATGTAAATATAATAATGTTTATAAAAGATTTTGCTTTGAAATATAAATTGAAACTGGTCATAAAACACGTAAAATTTCAGTTCAAACCTTTAGCATCAGTATGTATTAACTATATTATGTATATACATACAATTTGACTGCGGTTTAGCTAATGTGTATGCATACATTATTATAACAAATATGTATATACGTTACAATTTAAAATAAATCTTAACACTAACAAAAGCATTTTATTTTTATAGGCTATAAACTATTTTTAAGCTATTTCTATATCGTACAAAATTTACTACTTCTTTAAACGTTTTCTCGTTGTTTTTAGTGATTTATATATATTGATTATATTTACTTTACTTAACAGATTTTTTTGTTTAAATATAAATGTATCAAGCTACACCTTTTCCAAAGTAAAGATTCAGTCATTAACAGGGAGACTTGGGTTCGATACCCAAAATTTCTGCAACGATACCATTTTCTAGCCTCAAACTATAACGATAAAGTATAGTTCACATGTAACGTAAAAGTTACGTGCGTCAACGCACGTCAACGGATATACAAAGTTGGGTCAATATCAACAAATAGAGCTGTTCACATTGTTTTTTGAACATTACATGTGAACGGCTCCATTTAATTACGTTGTTCCAACTTTGTTTATCCGTTGACTGGCGTGGAGTCACGTAACCTTTTCATTACATGTAAACAATACTTAACGATATCGTTATTTTTAAAACATCCCCAACGATAACAATGCTATATCTATAAAGATAGTTTTTTTTAAAACAATAACTGTAAATCATAGTGCAATTTTTTTATTGAATTAAAATATTTGAAATCTTGCTGCATTTGATGACTGTACTATATAACTACAATGATAAAACACCTCATTCAGTGTTTTTTTTTTTTTTTTTTTTTTTTTTTTTTTTTTAATTCGTATTTTGTGTGCACATTTCTTACTTTTCTGTGTATTTGTTCTTAGTTTTTGAGCAAAAAGTATCCTTATCAATGCGATGATAATATCGTCAATTTTTGTTAATCTATAACGATAACTTTCGTAAAACTGTTAATCTATAACGCATCGATAATCAAATATCGTTACGGTATCGTTATCGTAAACACGATAATCGAACTCAAGACTACAAACAGGTGTTATTTAATCACACTCAAAGGCCGATTATTCTAAATACAAAACCCGGCATTCACCATGATAGTGAGTTGTTTAGTGCAATTACATCAGCTCATTGAGCTCCCGTTTACTTAACGGCATTATGGATAGCGTGTTATTAATATTATTTAATGCTAATTTAATAAGATAGAAACACACATAAACTTTTTTTATGTTTTTAATTCAATTACTAACACAAAGAAGTATAAATACCATTTGATTACATTCATTTATCATCACATATATTTTTAAAACTTTTTTTTCTTCTTCTTCATAAGAATAATATGTTTATAAAAGTTTGCTATAGTAAGTATTTTTTTTATAGTTATTGTATTTTTAAGTGCCGAAGACTATTGCAGTAAAATAAAATGAATATTGGAATATAGTTATTTCAAAAGATTACGTTACAAGTTATGTATAAAACTTTGAGCATTGTTAACAGTAAGCAATACAAAGGAACGATCGTCGTGATTCTTTTTTAATATTACCTTCCTTATACTAACAATGACCAGAAAGTTACAAGTTTGTTGCTTTCATGATGTGGAAAATCGTTTTCCCTTTATATATATATATATATATATATATATATATATATATATATATATATATATATATATATATATATATATATATATGTATATATATATGTATATGTATATGTATATGTATATGTATATGTATATGTAAATATATTCTATATCTGGTATAGAATAAATCATGAAATTGTTTTTGAGACCCAAAAAATAGTGAGAAAAATATGTTAAAAATTAAATAATCTTTTATTTTAAATACAATATGATCTACTTATATACAGTTTAATGTTGATAAATTGAGACATTTTCAACATTATAAAGTAATTTTATATAATAAATATAATATATATATATATATATATATATATATATATATATATATATATATATATATATATATATATATATATATATATATATATATATATATATATATATATATATATATATATATATTGTCATTTTAAAATCTACTTTGTTTAGGAACTAATTAGTATAGAATAAATTAGTATAGAATATATTATAAAATATCGATATAGCATTTATAATGAAGGTTATAATATAATCTTATTGTACGTTGAGCTTATATATAAATAATAGCTTCTGCATGAAAGAATAAAGAAAAGAAAAAGAAGCAGAAGAAAAAAAAAAAAAAAAAAAGGAGAGGAGGAGAAATGCAAAATTCTTTGGAAAGATTCCATATTGATGATGAAGAAAAGAGAAAAGGAAAATCTTTAAGATTTAGGAAATATATAAGCTTATGAAGATTAAGTAATCATACAACATAGAGCTGCAACCCGAAGGCTCAAGTTTTCTCTCTCTCTCTCTCTCTCTCTCTCTCTCTCTCTCTCTCTCTCTCTCTCTCTCTCTCTCTCTCTCTCTCTCTCTCTCTCTCTCTCTCTCTCTCTCTCTCTCTCTCTCTCTCTCTCTCTCTCTCTCTCTCTCTCTCTCTCTCTCTAACCCCTTTTACTGTATGTGTGTTTTTGGTTTGTAACCTTTTTTTTTCCACTCTACTCGGTTTTCCATTAATTACAGGTATCGTCTTGGTCTTAGTGGTTACGGCACTTTACCCATACACTACCATTTTGTGGTGGGAAGTTCCAATGTAATGGTTTTAAATGTTCTTGTTCAAAATACAACACACCTGGAGCAAATCGTACATTGTATTCATTTCAAAATCTCATCTGCATACCTTTATATTGGATTTTATATTAAAAATTAGAACTAATCTAACTTTTATACAGTTTAGTAAAGTATAAATACAAATGAAGTAATTTTATAATCTTAATTTAAAAATTAAATTCAACGATGATTATAAAATATTGTTAGTCTCAAATATTATTGATTTTCCTGATTTTAAATCTGTATTTTACAGAATGAAGATTGTGGTAGTGACATACACAGCTAAAGCATTAGTAACCAACTTTGTATCACATATATGTCCTTTACTATACCCTTAGAGTTCATGATACGATGTGAAGCAAAACAGAACATTTTGGCAGAAAATATGAAAACTGATAAGAAATCTTTAAGTACTGCTTTCGTGCTTTACTTTTTGTTAGCTCTTTGTTATAGTAAAAGTTTAACTTAGCTTTTTAAAATCATTAACATTTTTTGCATCTTTGAAAAATAGTTACTGATAATATTATTAGTAGTACAAATTGTAAATCATTAAGTACAGCTTCATTAACTCCGTTAGCAATTCTTATTTTTACGTATTTTTAAAAAATTATCTTGTGTGATGCATAAAAAGCTTTATTTTTATAATGAAAAAGTAAACGATGCATTATTTTCTTTTGTTAAAATTATAGAAGCATAAAAATTGTAATAAAAAAATATATTAACTTTTCTTTACATTTTAGTTACAACAAGAAAATAAAATTTTCTTTTCCTCTTTTTTTTTTTTTTTTAATTATTTTACACAGTGTAATAAAATAACGTCTTAATTTTTTCTTAGATTACTAGTTGCTTGGCGTGATGGTTTTGTTTAAATGTTTTATTTTTTGTAGAGTGAAAGATGAATGTGACCACTGAGAAGACAAATAAATGTACTTGGTTGAGTAAGAGCAATTAATATTGAGTTCGCAATTACCTCCGCAATTTTGCAAGTAAGTAAGTAAGTAAAAGCAAGCAAGCAAGTAAGCAAGCAAGCAAGTAAGCAAGCAGAGAGACAGACAGAGAGAGAGAGACTGTATATATTTTGGTACTGTATATGAACACTCAAAACATTTCAATTCATCTAAAAAAAAATAAAGTTTGTAATATTTATATGAACACATAAAATCAATTTCATTTTGTTATATTATTAAAAAATATAATTCTTTTAAAAAGCTAATGAAAAAATAATATTTCAAATAAAAAAATGATAAACATTTCTTACCAAACACTTTTATTAAAAAAAAAATGAAGAGAAAGATAGAGAGAAAGAAATAGAATAAAATATACATACAAAAAAATCTTGAACAGTTTTTATATTAAAATATGAATATTATCTGTTTCGTTGAATACAAACTAGCATTTTTTCCCCATGTTATAAAATAATTTGTTCTCTTGTTCATTTTTACATCTAGTTATTTTTATTGATATTTTCATATAAATTTATTTTCCCACTTCACAGTCTCAATCTTCTCTCTCTCTCTCTCTCTCTCTCTCTCTCTCTCTCTCTCTCTCTCTCTCTCTCTCTCTCTCTCTCTCTCTCTCTCTCTCTCTCTCTCTCTCTCTCTCTCTCTCTCTCTCTCTCTCTCTCTCTCACTCACTTTATCTACAGACAATTTTATATTATATCCAAATATTGCAAAAAAAATATGCGTTGTTAAATTTCACATTATGAAAAATTTTGATTTTGTAAATTTTATTAAAAAAAACTTGACAACTTGCAGATTTGTTGCTGAAAAACAAAGTTATTAACAAATATTAAATATAATTTGCAACATAAAACATGTAATTTGCAAATGTATTCTATGGTAAATTGTTTTCACTCCTAAAAATATGGGATGTATGCAACCTGCTTAACATATATGACCGACAATTTGCCTATCCTACAGGATGATTTATATTATTATTTTTTTCTGTGTCACGGCAGAATATTAAGAAATAATAATTGATGGTTCCCATTTTTTTTAATACACTACTACATATGTATATACTTTGCAATGAAGAAGTACTTTGAATTTTTAGACACTTTCATTGATATGAGGATATGGAGATATAAATATAGAGTATACTTAAGATAAGAGAAACTTAGAATTGGTATTTTTGTTACAAACGATTTAAGATGTTTTATGCAATGTTGATAAAGAACGAAAAGAACTCCTAGCTAACTATTTTCAAAAAAAAAAAAAAAAGCATAAATATGTCAAGCAAAATGGTAAACGTATAAAGGAAAGAACGTTATAATACTTAATGGTATCCTATTTCAATCGGTATAATATACATTTATGTTTATTGTAGAAGAAGCAAAATACTCAATTCTCTTCAAATATATATTTTTTTTTCTTATATTTTGAGTACTTATTCTTTATAGATACAACAAACTTGAAAATGCACTTCCAATTTTACTAACATTCCTTCTATAAAACTTAAAGTACCGTTTTATGAAGACAATTTACTCGTACCTGATTTAGTTTATGGTGGTACTCAAACAGAAACTGTGAAACAAAATTAAACATATTTATAACAAATAATTGAATAAAAAACTATATATATATATATATATATATATATAATATATATTATATATATATATATATATATATATATATATATATATATATATATATATATATATATATATATATATATATATATATAATATATATATTATATATATATATATATATATATATATATATATATATATATATATAAAATATATATATTATATATATATATATACATATATATATATATATATATATATATATATATATATATATATATATATATATATATATATATATATATATATATATATATATATATATATACATATATTTTCGTCTATTTAACAGACAATTTATTTCTCTCGTTTTTAAACAATGGTTTTAAAAGTAATGATACAGACTGGGACACAATACCAAACTTATAAATAGCAATGTAATGTAAAATAAGAGATATGTAATCGGTGTTTCTATAATGCATTCTTCTATAGTTTTATTTCTATTCTATTATACTCTTATTTTATTACATTAAACATAACACTAAAAAAATTACCTAACGTATTATCTAACGTAATAATATTATTCTTATTTTTTAAATCAATGTATTAGAGATATTATTTAAGATGTCTAACTTTATCTCACAAGTAGCATGAAGAAAATAACTTTAACCTATATATTTTTGTCATGTAAAGAGTCTTAGAAAACGGGAAGATACTTACACTAAGAAGTTACCATAAAGAAAGATGGCGAGAACAAAAGAGTGCAATACTGCGGTACACACCTCCGGGACATCAAGTTAAAGTTAATACTTATATATATATATATATATACACACACATACATACACACACACACATTAAATGAGCTCTAGGATAATTTCACGTGCCCTCAATTTTTAATGTATATATTATATATATATTATACTGTATATTGTATATCATATATATTAAATTTTAACGATAAGTTGATGTTATGAAAATATTAAATTTATAAGATTATTGCATACAGAAAATTGTTATAAGTAGGGCATGATAAATAAATTTCTATGATAAACCACTACATTGTACAATGTTGCTTTTACTTCTTTAAGATAGTAAACGAAAGTCGTAAATACAGTACGGTATTCTTTCTTATTTTTATGTTAACACACGTATTTTTTCACGTTATTTTATAAGAATATATGTATATATATAAAAAAATGAAATAAATTGAAAAGTCTTGATGCGTATAACCTTATATAAATTTTCTTTAGTAATGAAAAGTTTGCACAATATATTATTTACTTTTTTAACCTGGATAAATCTCAACTCTTCACGATTACAATTTTTTATGTAGTAAGAATTTATTATTATCATTCCTAAACATTTATCATTTTACTCATCATAATTATTTTATTTGAATTTAAAATGAAATAAGATTTAATGTAAGAAGTATAAAAAGATTTACGATGCATGTGGATCATAGGGCTTGATTAACTAACCAAATTTGTTATTAATAAAATGAAATTTTTCATATCTTCTCGTTTTATGAGATACAAGAAAAAGAAGAAGATAATAGAAATAATTTATAGAATGGGATTGAATATTTTGTCGTTGCAATAACCATCTTCTTGTATTTTATAACTCTGTAACTTAAAAAATCTATTTTCTAATTAAAACTTAATCAAAATCTTTTATAATGTGTTTTTAAAAAAATTGCAATAAACATCTAAAAATAGTTAAAAAAAAAAATAAACAAATTGAAATTTATATTTCATTTCTACGGTATTTATTTTTTGTCATATAAAATTATTAAAATTTCATGCAAAACTTTTTATTTTAAATCCATCAACAATAACAGAGGGAAACATTATTACACAAAAACAGCAAAAAAAAAAAAAAAAAAAAAAAAGTGTACAAATTTTGTAGCACGTATATAAAAAAAAAAATTTGAATGTGTATCCGTAATCTTCTTTTGTCTAAAAATAATAATAATAATAAAAAAGGAAGTAGTGAATTTTTAGCTTGAATTGTTCCTCACAAAGCTTTATATTGAATTTCTGTTGACAAAGTATATGAAAGTGGTGTTTAATTTTTTTTTATCATACTACCAAACAAACAAAAAAAAGTAGAGAGTGGGGTATGATTGAATAAAGTACAAAACAAAAATGTAGATAATTAAAAGAAAATATATTTTGATTGAATGTATATTCATTATTATTGTAATTTTAGCTTTTATCTAATTGAATTATCCGAGTTTTTGATTGATAAATACAGATATTTTGAAAAGAGCATCAGAATTTTTTTTTCCTTCGTAATATGTATGTATATATTTCTAAACCTTGCAGCATAATTTTGTGTCGAGAAATTTGCCTACATTACAGGGGCTCTCATCAAACTTTACAACCTACCATTTTAAATGTTATTTTTAAACGATGACTTACATAATAATGCTAGAATTACTTAATAATGTCAAAAATTAATGCTCAATTAAACACTTTTAAAGCATAATTAAACATAACATCAAATAAAGTATCTTTGATGATAAAGTTTATTTTTTTATTTAAATAAACTGTACTCTTTAATTTTACTATAAATTTTAAATTTAGTTACTGTTTTCAACACTTTTTGAAGTAAAAAAAAAAAAAAAAGGCTTGGAAACCTTTATTATTATATGTTTGAAGATATAAAATAGCATTGGGAAGGAAAGAGTAGTTCAAATTGCACTGCAAACAGGACATACTTGGTATATACAGTACATACATTTATTTCTCTTCTCTTCCCCACGCAACAATTTAGTTTGTATAGTCATACTCTTGTAACTTTATATTAGAATCGATAAATAAAATTTTATGCCTTCCTTTTCTATATTATACACGTATATAATTTTGCTTTTGTTTATTCATTTGATGTTATTTATTTATTTCCTCATATTTTCTAATTTAAAGAAGGAAAACGAAAAAAAAAATTTGGTTTTATAAATTTGTGCAATTATTTTTTATTTTTTTCCTTCCCTCAGAAATAAATTTATTTTTTTCATAAAGAAAATGTATAGGTGGAAAAAAAAATATAAACTACTCCAAGTAAGTTCATGTCTTGTGTACAGTATCTTCTACAGTTTATCACTTAACTAAATAAAGAAAAGGCATATTTCGTTATTTACTCAATACTGTATGTAATAATAAGCTTTATTTTTATAACCTAGTTTTCTGACCAAATTTTTTTACGATGTTTATTAAGTCTCAATAAGCTTATATTTTTTGTCTATACCTAATAAAAACACGAATCTCCACGAAAGTCCTATTAAGGTATGACTAATATTGAAGAATTGTAAATTGTTTTCGCTTAAATATGATTGATTAAGTATCGATAAATCAAGTACAGTAAATTAAGTTACTGTAAGATTTGCTTTCCCAATTGTAAAATTATATATAAAAATTTTCAAATTACCAATATTATAATACTGAAAAGGAAGTATTATTAAAAAATATATATATAATATAGTGAAATTTCTGTTTGTTTGAATTTAAAATTGTTACTGACTGTACTGTTAAACAGTAGAGTTAAATGTAGAGGTTTGTTACCTAATTTTGTCGAAATAAAAGCTATTAGTTATAATTAATACAAAATAAAAATATCTGTTTGAATTTTAATTGATAAAAACATGTTATTATGTAAAAATATTTAAACTTGTGATTATTGTATTTCAAGCCATGTTAATTGGTATGTACATTTTTTGTGCGCAATAAACACAATTTGAATTTTGTTACAACTAAATCTTGATAATTAAAAAATAAAATAAAAAAGGCTAGGAAAGAACGATAATTCAAGCGTATTTTCCACCAGCATTTTAGAAACATCAATCCTTATGTGTTATATATATATATATATATATATATATATATATATATATATATATATATATATATATATATATATATATATATATATATATATATATACTAGTATGTTCCAGACCCAGTTCCTGGCAGGTCCCAATTGTTGGCAGATGAGTAAATGAAAACTTAAAAATATATATATATATCTCCTCAACCAATAAAGCTAGAGACTTGAAACTTAAAAATTTGTATACTCAGGCCCAGAATATAGGATTGGACCCAATGCTGGCATCTAAAATACTCTCAACTCAATTTTCTCTAAGTGCCAACAATTGGGACTCTACCTTTTAAAGTTAAATAACCCGTAAAAAGAGCCATTAGCATGTCAACTACTGGGTCTCTACCATATAATTTAGAATTTATTTATTATAATATCATGAATAAAAATTAATAATATAGTATAACTTTAAAAAAAAATATCAGTTATTGTTAATGTTAAACCATTTATTTTACTGAAGTGTCATACTCATAATGATTGAGATATTTCTATTTTATTGCAATAAAATACATCAATTTTTCACTTTCATTTTCAACTAGTGCAATATGAAACAATAAATTTTAAAATTTTAACTCTCCAATATGACATGAAAGTATTTAAAACACGCAAATCACCTATAGAAATAGAAAATAAAATAAAAACAAAGAACAGGTTTGAAAATTGTTAGCGTTAAACTTCATTTGTGTATCACTGTATCAAACAGATTATTTTAAAAGTCAGTTAAGTTTTAAATCATTGAAAATATTGCATGGTAACAAGTCACTTCAACTTAAATTTTTAGTACAAAATATTATTATATATATTTCTTTTATTCAAAAAATATATATTATGTAAAAAGGTACTAAAAAATGATAGATGGGATATGCGTGCAGAAAATTCTTCTGGAAGTCACGAACTATAAATTTTTGATTTTTTGTTCTTTCTAATTTAACTTTGTATTTTAAAATGATAGGATTGGATAAATATAAAAATAGTTTTGAAGTCAACTATATCATAATTTCATTAGAATATACAATTTGTCTGTTTCCCATAACTCAGAATATTTTCTTATTATATTTATATAAAAAAAATAATAAAATATAATTATTTATAAAGCTAAATTATATTTATAATATTATTTTGAAATACATTCTTGATGTAAATCTACATTTTATGCGTGTTACATGTAAATTTAAATAATAAAATTTAAAAATATGTAAATGAATGTGTATGAAATACCATCTCTTTTGTCTAGCTTTTCCTGGGAGGTTTCAGCAAAAAATTATTAAACTTAATATTTTTACAGACTCTTATTATAAATACTTGCCATTTCTAGAATTGAGAGGATGTTTTTTTATTTTAACAATCCTCATTTTAGCTATAAAATTTACAATAATAATAATAATGTATAATTTATCTTTTTAAGTATAGTAATAACACTTTTAATAACTATATTTTGGTGTATTAAAAACTTTAGTAAGTATAACTTATAACTTGGGTAATAAAGAAACGGAAAGAAATGGTCTGATATACAGCATAGGTTAATTTAAAATAATTTTGGTCTCTAAGGAAGACAAATTAAAATTTATTCACCTTTTTTTTCACATTCAAATAGTACTAACGTCAAAGTTACGCTGAATAACTTCTCTCTCTCTCTCTCTCTCTCTCTCTCTCTCTCTCTCTCTCATTTTGTATTTTTATGTAAAATATATGAAAATAAACATTCAAATTACCCTTTTATTTTTCCCTGTCTACTTGTATAATTATGATAATGTTTTTTTTATGCTCGAAGGAATGATTAATGATTATTATTCTAACGTATAAATTGTACAAAATTTGCTTTTTCTTCTTCATTTCAAGCATGAAAGATTTAAGTATTTTCTTTCCTGTCTTTCATATAATTAATTTCTGTGAAATTCCTAACATTCAACCTAATCTAATGTTAAAAAAAAACAAAAAAAAACAAAAAAAACACGTTAAATATAAATTTATATATACGCTGGTTTTTTTTACTGTTGAAATTCTCCAATAATTTAATAATTAATTTCATAATTACTTTCCTTTTTTATACGCATGATTTCCATTAATTTTATGCAATCCCCCTTTATTTTATACTTCCCTATATACTAATTAAATATTAAATGACTTTATTCATTTTACTATATTAACCGTTAAGAAATTAAATAATGAATACATAAAATACGTTTAATGTAATATAAAATTAAAGTAACACTCAAGTTTTACTGTTCTAAATGTTTACAAATTATTAATTTATATCGTAATAAATTTATGTATATGAAAAAGGTATTATGAGAGAAAGAGAAAGGAAAAAATAAAAATAAAAAAAAAGACGTGGAAATTATATTTTAGTTTTATTAAATCCTGTTGACAAAATAATACCTTAGAGAGACAGAGATTGAGTGTGAGAGAAAGCGAGAGAGAGAGAGAGAGAGAGAGAGAGAGAGAGTTGTTACACACCTATATTGTTTCAACACTAGCGAGGAAAAAAGGCTAAAGACGATGTTATAAGTTGGTTTTAGCAATAACACTTCCCTATGCATGGTAGAATAGTAGTATAGATATCATCAAGTCTTATACATTATAATATAGTCAGTCAAAAGCTCTTTTGCGCTTGTAATAATATAACATTTACATTACATCTGTCATATACGTAGAGAAAGTCCGTATCCTTCCATAACATATCTCTGGGGAAATGAGACCACAGTGGCCGGTGTGGTGACAAGCGGTATTAACCCATACTACATAATATATTATGTATAATAAACCATTCTGGTTGTCATTTATAAATGTGTTATAATAATAATAATTCTTTCAAGCCTTATAAAGAGTATTATGTATTTTGAATACATAATAATTATTATATGAAACATTGTCATTTTGTTTTATCTTCATGAGCGTTATGATCAAAATATATAAAAAAATATATATATATACCTTTTTTTATTATTATACTATAAACTATACCTTACTATAGAACAATTTATTTTAACATTATTAGTCGAAAGTATATGATATAAAATTATATTTCATAACATGTTTTATGAACGAAAATTATTGCGCTGTAAAATTATTATTAAATTTTTGTTTTTATATACATAGATACAAGGAAAAAAATTATATATATAATGTATAAAAATTAATTGCTTTGGTGATTACTATATCAATTAATTTTTTTATGATCATAAAAGAAAGATTCTTGTTAATTAATTTAATGACCCAATCAGTTTTTATAAACGACCTAAACCATGCAATACATATTAGTACAACGATGAAATAAAAATAATATTTCAATTAGTGTCCATATATAATATATTTTTATTCTCTCTCTCTCTCTCTCTCTCTCTCTCTTGTATGTTTAATTATTTAAAGTTTAGAAGTATTCTATTCTGCCTTTCATTTCATTAAAACAAAATTTTATATAGTTTTTAATTTAAAAAAAGAGAGGTTTACATAACCACAAAGAAGTTTTGCATAATTTTGATTTTCAAAACCCTATTTTAAGCTATATTGTGGTTTTAAATATATTAATTGAAATAAATTGAGTTTAAAATATTTGGATGACTACTATGATTATAACACTGTTTGTATTTAAATAATGATAACATACGGAAAAAAAAAAAAAAAAAAAAAAAGAGGGCTGAGTAATGATTTTGTGAAAGTCAGAGAATAAAAGCAAATAAAAAGCATGAAATGAACAACGCTAACTACGCGTATTGTGTTTGAACTGTTAAATCGTTCGAATTACAAAACGGGATGTTTAAAAAGAAAGATAAAAATACAAAATGTGTGAATACAAAAATATATCTAGGCTTATTTTAATTTCATAAATATTTAATGATGTTTTATTTATCACAATATCATTTTTCCATTTTATTTTTGAATTAACATCAATAATTTATTTATGTTTATATATACAATAAATGAATATTTATAATTTTACATAGTCAAGAGTAGAGTATTTTATATTATACTGCATAATATCTGCTTTAAAAAAAATCCGTTTTAAAATGACAAAGTAAAAAAAAATATATATTTAAAAATATTAATATACATAATGGAAATCTTATTATTTCTTTTTTAATTTCCTAATTAGGTTTTAAGGTAAAAGTTTTTGGTCAAAAAAAAAAAGAAAGAGAGAGTTTATTTTCTTAATTTAATTGTGGTTGATAGTAGTGAGATAAATGAAATCTAATTTACTTTAATTAAGTCACTTTACATTTAAGAAATAAGTGAAGAACAACTTCAGAAAATAAGTGTTCTTTTTCGTCTTCTTCTTTTGTTTTAAATTTTTTTTTCTTCAAATTAAAAAAATAAAAAATAAAAAAAGTACAAGTATAGAAAGAAAACAACCACAAATACGTATACTCTTTTTCAGACAACAAAGATTTTATTTCAAATTACGTGTTCTGTTGTCTCGATTACAAATTGTTCTCTCTCAGAACAAAATTGCGACGTACACACACACACACACACACACACACACATACAAAAAAAAAGTATAATATCCAACGTGTCATATAACTAGAAAAAAAAACAACAGGTACTCACCAAAATTGTGTAGAAATCGAGATACCTCTTTTTCTATTATATATATATTTTTTCTTCTTCTTGGAGATCAATATAAATGGATAATGTAGATATAACACATGTAATAAAAATATACTCTACGATGAGAAGGATCAAATGTTTTTACTCAATTCGTTTCTTTTTTTAGAATTTTTGTTTTCAAAGGGAAATGGTGCAAGTTAGGAATAAAATCTATAGAAAGATATTTGTAGGAAGAGAAAAAATATGATAGAATATTGATATATTTACAAGTATTTTTTCTAACAAGTTTATATTTTTTTTCCAAAATACTATATACTTCTATATATAAATATTTAATCTACTATATATTAATTTATGTTTATATATATATATACTTTTTTTACTTAAAGTAGATACCCTGCTTTTAAATACATCACACTGAATATATACATATAATATAAAACACCGAGGCAAATCTAACTCGTCAAAAGTATTTGTTGTTTTCTTATATTTATACACTTAACTATAAAATTTTTTATGATTTATTATTCACAAAAGATTGAAGAAAAAGTTATTATTAAATAGGGTAGGATAGGGAAAAAAAGAAAGGTATGTAGTTATTATATCAGGTCACCATTACAGTACTAATTATTCATAATTAGATTTATAAACAAAATAAATAAGTAAATAGGATAAAATTAAATGATTATTAAAATTTAAAAAAAAAATGAACACAAAAATAAAAAAATTAAAATAAAAGAGAAAAGTTGAATGTTGTTGTTTGACTTCTGTGATGGAAACTTAAAAAAAAAATATGTCTATAGAAATGTCACTTCAAAAAAGGCTGAGTGTGAGCAACAGTTTTTTTTTTGTCGACTTATATGATTTTTTACACCTCAATAAAATTGACACGAAATATTTCTTTGTTTCACAGTTATTTTTGTTTGTTTGTTTTGAAGTTGTTCTATATATTTATTTTTTTTTCTGTTTAGAAATAAATAAAGGTGTGTGAAGTTGTCGTCTGGTAGAGAAGAGACAGAGAGAGAGAGAGTAGATGACTTGCTTGGCAGGTAGACACGAGGTGACTGTGAAACGTTTCGGCAGAAAGCAGCCGACACACTGAAGAGAGAAAGAGGGGTTTTGTATGTTAGAGAGAGCGTGCGCCCCTTTCGCTTGTTCCTTTTTTTTTTTTTTTTTTTACTTGATCACAACCACATAAAACTTCATAGCGCGCGCGCACAACCCCTTCAGTAGCCAGTTAAATTTCTACCCAAAACTATTATATGTATATTTATATTGTTATTTTCTTACAAAATATTATGATATTATATTATTTACATTTAATATTATAAATTTTATATATCTACTGGATAGGTATACACAAACTCTGATTTTTTGTATAAATATAAATGAGTTTTTTTTATATATACATAGATTATATTTGTATTGAATTGATTAACTTACGTAATAATATAGCGTAAAAAATATATATTTTTCTAAATAGCCATTATATTTACATTAATATATTAACACTACAAAAATAAAAGGGTTTTAGTGTATTATATTATGTAATACAATTAAATTAGCTAAATACAATAAATTTTTAAATTTTTTTTAACAATTAACATGGGATTTTGAGAGTAATTTTATTTATTATTATTTTAACCTAATTTTATGTTGGCATTAGTCCAATTTAATGTAATACTAGACCAGATGTTAACACGATAGTTTTTGCTATTAAATATATTTTAAGTCCCTGTATTTTATGATACAAAAGAGATATAATTTAAATTTAAAAAAAATATATGAATTCAAAATTAACGTCTTAAGTACACAAGTAAAGTAATTATCAGAACTGACAATATAGAATTTTTAAAGTAAAAACTTTTAGAAATATAGTAATTTGCAAAGTAGCGCTTAAACTATTACAATATATAAAGAGATAGAGAGAGAGAGAGAGAGAGAACAACAACATAATATAACATTATTATTTAATTCATAGCTGATTGTATTAATATTTTGTATTACATTTGTGGTTTATTTAGGTTCCAAATTATGATTTCAAGTATTTTTTTTAAAGTAAACCACAGTTCAAAACCTTTAGTCTGTTTCTGTTTCTTTTTTTTTTTTTTTTTTTTTTTTTTTTTTGCAATAGAGTTTGAAATACAGCTTAAATGTTACTTTTCTTACTCTCATAATTGTCAGCGATAGATTTGTTTTGGTACTTTTGGTAGTATAAAAAATGTAAGGAATAATTACAATTATGTTTACAAAGTACAAAGTTTTCGTGTTATCTCAAATCCAAATTTGCATAATATAGTGTATGTATGTGTGTATATAATATATATATATATATATATATATATATATATATATATATATATATATATATATATATATATATATATATATATATTTATATATTCATAATATATATAAAATTGATTGAAAATGGAATTAAAGTTTCCTTTTAAGTTAGAGATAATGGTAAAAATATCGTGTTTTTATTGTGACAGCAATAGTAAACTAGCTCTCTGATTGGCTAGTGGGTTCCCTCTAGCCAATCAGAGAGCTAGTTAATTACTATCGCTGTCACAATAAAAACGCGATTGTTTACCACTGTCTCTACCTTTAGATCACATTACTCTACTCGCTCAACAAAAATTTCTTTTGTCACTTGACGTAAATAAAACTATTGTAATAAGAATTTCTTATAAAAATACTAACAAGTAAAACTTTTCAGTCCGTGCACTCAAATTTTATAAAGAAAAAATGCATTTTTATTATTATTATTTTTTTTTTTTACTATATTATTCTCAGTTTTTATAACATAATTTTATAGAGTGTTCAACATGCATATTATTACTACATTTCTATTACATTTTATATTACATGTTAAACTAATATAAGGGATTTGCATATAATATTTCCTATTTATTTTTATCATTATTACCTTGCAAAAGTAATTTCACTTGAGAATAAAGTTTAATAAAATATTCTATATATAATCGACTCTCTGACTTTATTCACTATATAAAAGTAAAGAGTTGAATTTATAATGAACGTTATCTTTTTTTCCCCTCTAAAGCAGGGTGTTAAAAAAAAAAGAAAGCTTATTATCAATTTCTTATAAATATAAGGTACGTAGTTCTTAATGTAAGCATCATGACGCCATAATACCTTTCGGTGTAGACCAGGATTAAACCTTTCCAGTTTGGGCTTTAATGATCTCAGGCTCAACCCGTTATGACACTCTTCTGGGCTCGACTACCAGATATGTGTAACCCGGATCACTTACTCCCGGAAAACCAAGAGTTGACAGCACTCACGTTCGCAAGCAGTGGTCAAACTGCCAGCACAGCCACGCCGGTTGTATAGTTTTAACCCACAGTATACTATGTTTTAACCACCCAAGTACTGACCACGCTCGACATTGCTCAACTTTGGTGATCCATCGGGAACCGGTTCAGACAACGTGATAAGGCTGTACTGAGTTCTTGATGAATTTTCTATTAATCTATAGTTGGGAAAAAATGTTTATTATTATATTATATCATATAATAAAAAACTTTTTTTTCCCAAGTCCCCATTTTTTAAAAATATGATTTTAAAATATGAAAGAGAAAATGTTGCTTGTCGCTAATAGTAGACAATATCATTAGGGTGTGAAATTTACGTAAAAATAATGTACTATTTTTAAATTGTTATAATTCAGGCTAAAAAAAAAGGTACCTTAATCCACTTATATGGTGTTTAAGATACAAGTATACAATTTAACAATCCCAGTTCTAATCAATAAATATAAACAATGTATTATTTCATCACAATCCAATTTAGCTGAATTATAAGAGGGGGAGAGGGTGTGGAACACGTGCTTATTTTTTCAATTCTCATGCTTTCCTTTACTTACAAGTTACTGTAAGTTACGTAATTTATCAACACTTTACATAAGTTATTAATTTCTTTGTAAACTTATCTGTTGGAATACTTTGTATAAAATACGTTTTAATGTATATTTATGAAGAATATATTTAAGTTTACTTTTTAAGCAAAGTTTTATACAGAATAGTATGATTAAAACTTTCATATACAGTAGGTATTTGATAATCTGAACATTACATTATGTAGCAGGCTTATGTCTATTTTATAGATTAATATTAAAACTTAGTAAAAACTATGCCTGATGAAGTATGTTGTCTAGGGAAAACGAGTTCTTGGCTGCTACATACGCTGCAGAAGTAGGTTTACCTTAGTTTGGTGAAATAAAATGCATAACACATTATATACGGAGAATTTAGATGATTTATTGAATTATATTAATTTGAAATGGTTAACAAAAATATACAAAATAAAGTAGTAATATAGATTCAACCAAAAAGTATGAGATTTCTGCTAATTAACTTTAAAGGAGTGCCGGTTAACCCAATCTACGGTTTTTAAACCCGATAAGTTTACTTAATTTATGAAAATTAAATACTTTCACACACCGTCGTTAGTTAACCTTTTTACTGTCCATACGCTCAACACAAACCTACAAACGCACGGCGTACGTTACGAAGATTTGTATATAAGCGTTTACGAAACAGCATGCCGAATAATATATTAGCATGACCAAATGGACGGCGTCCATTACATATCACGCCACTATATTACTCTATGTAAGATCAATTAACGAGTAACACAATAACATATAATTATTTGTGGATAAACCTCAAAAAATGATATATTATGTGCGACGAAATTTACTTTACGTCTTACCCCTACCGGTCGCCGAGGCCGAGTCACGAGCGACGCAAAATGAGATACGCAGTTAAGCTGCTATGCTAGTGACATCTGTGAGCAGCAAACATTAACATAATTTAAATGCTTCACAGAGGGTTGCAAATGCCCCCCTTTAAAATTGGCACTTATATTGCAACAAAAAATAAACATGATACAACAGAATGAAAATTATTTTTCTTGGTTATTAAGTGACAAACAAGAAATTGGAGGTATTGTTTTACAATTGTGATAACAAAAAAAACATTGTATGATAGTATATATGGTTTGTGTGAGTTTTTTTTTTTTTTTTTAAGATGAGATGAAAAATTTATGATTATATACTATCCCAAAATAAAATAATATTTTGCCATAGCATACTTTTTTTTTTTTTTTTTTTTTTTTTTTTTTTTTATATTCGGCCTCGGATTTCAAATTGAAAACTGCGCATAACGTACGGAAAAAAAATAACAATAGTCACATTTATTATTTTTACCGCAAAATTAGAATGCTTGTTACGATTTTCATATGAGCCGAATGAGAAAATGATTTAATCATTTTTTTTTTAAGGAATAGGAGGGAAAGAGGGGTTTAGCGAGTCTGCTTTTCTCTTCCCTGTAGTATTCTTGTCATAGCCAGGTAGTTATTGCCGGGATAGTTGTTGCCTGGTTTGATGAATCTGGGTTACATTATTATTATTTTCATTAATAATAAGTAATGCGTGTGGACATTTCCGGGGAGTCAAAATCAGGTTTGTAGATGTTGCTTCCTACGTAGCTTTTTTGATACAATGTTGTATCAGTATTAATTATTTACAAATTATTTACAAGTGATGGTAAAAAAAGACCATCGAAGATGTAGTTCTTGATGTTGTACCACTAGTAACAAATATAGTTACTTGACAACTAGGTGCGTCTGTCACTCTAGCTGCTAGCCCTACCCATCGTACAGCTGATGAATAGGAGTTAGTTAACATAAAATCAGTAATTTGATTTTCTATATGTTAACCAAAGAAGTTCTATCTCTCTCATTACTATGGTTTACAATACTAGAAGAATCTTGCTGCAACGTATCTTTGCATAAACCATTAACTTGGTGAGGAGATCCACGTTGATTTGGCATGGTATTATTACGATGATAATACTCAGGAACTTGAGGTTTCAAGTCCGATGATTGTGTAATCAATTTATGCTGAAAACACCTGTCATCGGCTGCGACGGCGCGCTGTCCTTAATGCCGCGAGAGTAAGTACAACTCCCGGTGTTGACTCGGCACGCGATGAGACGGTAGTTAGTGTGCGAGGGTATAAGCCAACTACAGATGTTGCGTTTTGCCCATCAACCTGGCCTGTGTTGACGATGCTCGCGTTGCTGTTGTAGTAGGCTTGAGAGTCTTCTTGTTGCATACCATTATTCATGAAATGGCAGATTCTCCATCTAAACGAGAGATGCAGTTTCCTTAATTTAAATTTCAAAAATTTAAATTTTATTAGCACAAGAAGAAATCCTAATAAAATATAATGCAGAAATAAGAAAAAAAAAACACTATTGCTTATTTTTCACTTCACTTATCTTGATTAAAAAAAATGGTTAAATAATTTATGATATTGCATTACTTAAATTCAATTACAAGTACGACAGATAATTCACTTATTTGTATATTAAGAACAAATTGAAAAAAAACTTTTTCATCATCTACAATTTACTGAAAAGTAAAATTCTGTTTTTCTTTTTTACGTGGCTGTACTTTCTTTCCTTCTGCTTGCTTGGAGCGACGTAGTCGAGCAGCAGGCTACGTAGCTGACCTTGACGTAGAAAAGGAAATGGGAGGTGGGGGAGGTAGATGACAAAAATGTTTGCTATGTATGACAATTTTAAGTTTGAAAACCAACAAGCTTCTACCGATACAAAAATGTGAAGAATAAATGCAATTTTTGAACGTTATTTCCACCAGAAAAATGTATACCTTCTTCTTATAGCAGGAAATGAGAAAAAAAAATACCGATATTTAATAGCAAAATTACAATACAAAGGAATCGCCAAACCTTAATATGCAAAATTACTTTAAAACGGACTGGCCACCCATTTATGTAGCAGGCTTATGTCTATTTTATAGATTAATATTAAAACTTAGTAAAAACTATGCCTGATGAAGTATGTTGTCTAGGGAAAACGAGTTCTTGGCTGCTACATACGCTGCAGAAGTAGGTTTACCTTAGTTTGGTGAAATAAAATGCATAACACATTATATACGGAGAATTTAGATGATTTATTGAATTATATTAATTTGAAATGGTTAACAAAAATATACAAAATAAAGTAGTAATATAGATTCAACCAAAAAGTATGAGATTTCTGCTAATTAACTTTAAAGGAGTGCCGGTTAACCCAATCTACGGTTTTTAAACCCGATAAGTTTACTTAATTTATGAAAATTAAATACTTTCACACACCGTCGTTAGTTAACCTTTTTACTGTCCATACGCTCAACACAAACCTACAAACGCACGGCGTACGTTACGAAGATTTGTATATAAGCGTTTACGAAACAGCATGCCGAATAATATATTAGCATGACCAAATGGACGGCGTCCATTACATATCACGCCACTATATTACTCTATGTAAGATCAATTAACGAGTAACACAATAACATATAATTATTTGTGGATAAACCTCAAAAAATGATATATTATGTGCGACGAAATTTACTTTACGTCTTACCCCTACCGGTCGCCGAGGCCGAGTCACGAGCGACGCAAAATGAGATACGCAGTTAAGCTGCTATGCTAGTGACATCTGTGAGCAGCAAACATTAACATAATTTAAATGCTTCACAGAGGGTTGCAATTATATACAGTAAATAATTATATATTGTTAAGTATTATGTAACCATTCACTTATTAGTTTAAGATCAAACAATAAATAAAACAATAAAATGTTTTTAACTTTTTTTTTTTTTTTTTTTTTTTAAGTTTCATTTAATATCATTACAGCAATCGAGCAAATTAATCTGATACTTTAAAGCAACACAAGAGAGCATTAACATACTGTACAGTACAGTAGGGAAAACGCAGACATTTTGAAAAATCCTGACGTCAGGAATGTCTGCATGCAATAGAAAAAGATGTGCGGGTTGCATAAGTTTAAAATTTACCTTATACGTTTATAATAGGAATAAAACTGAAGAAAACATAACCATCACGAAACACTTGATGGGAGTAGCATAAATAAGTTTAGTTTGTCTCAAAACTCAACTGTAGCTCCGAAGCAGTGATCAGAAAATTTCAATTTATGCAGCCCGCACAATATTTTTTACAAATTTTTGCATGTTTCTGACGTCAGAAACACGAATAGTCGCGCATATAGCATACTTTACAGTATTTTCACGCTCTCTCGTGGGGCTACATTAACATTCTGGTAAAAATTGTCTTTAGTTTTGAAGATCCCATTTCGTGTTTATTCATTAAAAAGCATGAGGTCTATGACTTTAAGGCGTCACAATCGGGTTATCGGACAAAATAGATGAACTCTTGAAAATCTCATTTTGTGCTTATTGAATTAAAAGGATGTGTGGACAGTCGCTTTAAGAAAAACATAAAAAATACATCATTTTCTTTCTCAATTTTAGTTACTGAGCTGCCAATAAAAAACGTCTAATTTTTTAGTAATAATGTAATAATAAATAATGGTTCCAAACATTAATAATTGTGTTTTAATCATAACCTTTCTAGTTTACTCATTCATTATTGTTATTAGTACATACGTACAATTAAACTTGTTTGTTTATTACATTAATTGATTCAAAATTAGTCGTAGTAAATAATAATAATTAGTTATATTTATTTACTGAAATAAATTCCATAAAATAAATATACAGAGCTATGTTATATTTTTATTGATTTTATTACAATATTATTTAAATTTTATATTTAACTCATCAAAAAAATATTATATAAATTGTAAATATAAGTAAATTGAATAAATTAATGTAATAATGAATAATTTTAACCATCAAGCTTATATATATATGTATGTATATATACATATGTATATTATTATACGTATGTGTGTGTGTGTGTGTGTGTGTGTGTATATATATATATATATATATATATATATATATATATATATATATATATATATATATATATATATATATATATATATATATATATATATATATATAATTATATATATATATATATATATATATATATATATAGACACACGCATATAAAAACCATAATTAAATATTTGCTTTATTGAAAACAAAAATTTAGTGTTGTTTTTCATCAAGTAATCAGGGTAAATAAATGAGAAAATATATATATAGAAAGCAAAAGAGATGCTTAAATATATTGTTATATCATCATCAAAAAATTTTATTATGATTAAATTATAATACGTGTTTTATATATAATATATCGTTTTATTTTATTACTATGTACCTTCATTATAACATTGTTTTATAATACTGTTGCGCTTATATTTATTACGTGTAGGTATAAAGGATCATATTACAAAAAACTTTTAGTTTGATTGGCAGTGGCAGTTACAAAAACATATTATTATATCACAAAATGGGAAAAGTATGATATAAGTTTTGTAAGTACATGATTGAAATATTATCAAATTTACATATAAAAATTTGGTTGGCAAGTTGAAAAATAGAGAGCCATAAAATAATAATAATAAAGAAATAAATGTAGATACGAAAAGGAAGAGATGATACTGTATAAAAAATATAAAATGGTCTAAAACTATGGAATTTTTTACATCATTCATGGATACTAAAGTAATTAAGGACTGTATTTAGATGGCTTGTATTGTATCTCAAAGTCTAAAAAGAAAACGTCCAAATTTATGATGTAATTGGAAATTTTATAGTAACAGCTATCTATGATAAAATTTTCAGAACCCGTGACCATCAGATAAGAGAGAAAATAAATAATGAAATTGGCATGGGCTCTTATGAAACTAGAACTTCAAAAAAAAAAATCACAATTTAAAATTTTGCACGGTGACCCCCAATTTTTTTTTTTTTTATTTTTTTATTTTGGAAATCCCAATGGATCAATGTGAAAGATTTCATTCTTTACAACTTTTAATCAAATCCCGCAGTAACTGATTTCCAGCTTTTATGGTTTTAGATATTTTGTATAAAAACTATAGATACTTGTCTTATTCTTTTATGCTCTTAAAAGAAAAAAATATATAATAAAAATAAAAATTACATGGCAATCATTCTCATGGTTCTTTCATTATAGATTTGCACATAAAAGAATACTTTTACTGTTTTACTATAATTAGATTGGATTGAATCTTATATATTAGTATAAAATAAATACGTGTAATTGACGTTATAATGTTATTATGTTGAATACTTGTGTTTCAGGGACCATATAAGTGCAGTGTAACTTATTTTTATTCTCAACATAAACATTTTGAAACTAAAATAAAGAATCAAAGATCACACATCCAAAATTCTACTTTAAATTACATTGACTGCTTATGTTTACTTAAAATGCGGAAAAGGAAGTGCCGGAAGAGGAAACCACGTGATGGTAAAAGTGGGAGAAAACTTCGTCCCAGCAGCAAGCTAACCTTGAGCTACCTCCTACTTTTACCGTCACGTGGTTTCCTTTTCCGGCCACTTCCTTTTCTGCATTCTGAGTAAACATAAGCAGTCATTATATTTTTCATTTGATATTAATTCAAATTTGAATATATTTTATTATATAAACTTTTGGAATTTGTGACTAAAAATTACTCGTATTATACAAACAGGTAAAAAAAATGTGTGTTTTTTTTTATATACATATAAGACTAATGTGTATAACACCCATTAACATTTTAATAAAATGACATTTAAATATTTTATAATATAGTCTTTCACAAAGTTCTTGTTACTAAATTGTTTAATGTATGAAAATTTTATTCAAGATGCCATCAATTTTGTATGATTTTATTTAAGTTTTACACTTAATATATTTTATGTCACTTTATAAATCAAGAATAAAAGAAAGAATGATTATATTATATATATTAAAATTTAAATTACATTGAATTTTCTCATAAATCTCACAAAGTGAAAAAAATATATACATACATTCTATACGCATTTGTAAGAGTAGGGCTAAATTAATATACATCTTTTTTGTGTAAAAATTGTATAACTAATGAAAACGTATCATAATTTTATTTATATGTTAAAAAAAATAAATTAAATTTCTTTCAGTTGTAACCAGGAGAGCGTAGAAAACGCTAACAAAGCTTGAATTTTATAAGTTTTTCTTTCTTTCTTTTATAGTTCATGCATGTTAAGACTAGAATTTCTATAATAAGGTTATTAATAGAAATTGGATTATTAATTTTATGTCTTTTTTTTATTATATAAAAACTTATAAACTTTTCTTTTTTAACTAAAATGTCAAGTTCTTTATGCATTTTAATTCAAAAATTAACTTTTACTCTCTAGGGGTAAACCCGAAAACTAGATTATCAGCAAATTAAAAAATATCGGTTTTATGTATATTATATATATATATATATATATATATATATATATATATATATATATATATATATATATATATATATATATATATACTCTACTTATGTACAATTTAAACGATAAAATCTAAAATTTTACTACCAAGCAGAACCTATAAATTTTGCAACATTCTAAGCTACTTTTAGATTTGAAATAAGTTTTTCCACATATTTTGTGTACAAACTGCATTCTTTATAAAAACATCTATAAAATAATTTGTATGTTTTTTTAACTTATATGCTGTAGAAAGGTTGGTTGAGTAATCTGCATTGAATTTTAATTAATTTTAATTACAAATTTGCTACAGCAAACATATTAAATTTAAGAAAACTGTATAGTTTTAGAAATATTGAAAAATTTTGTTTCTAATAATGTATATTTTTAGTTAAATAAATTGATTGCTTCTTCTAAAATGCTAAAATAATTTAATTTTTAAATAAAAGAACGTACGGTTCTCTCTCTCTCTCTCTCTCTCTCTCTATATATATATATATATATATATATATATATATATATATATATATATATTCATATTCATATATTCATATATATATATTTCAAATATTTATATATTGATATATACATATATCGCCATCTCGTGGAGTCCGATCTACACTTATGTGTAGTAAGGAAGAACTATATCATTTGAAGTTTGAAACATATATATATATATATATATATATATATATATATATATATATATATATATATATATATATATATATATATATATATATATATATATATATATATATATATATATATATATCGTTGCTTGTTTCAAAAACGTTTTTATAAATTCTCCTACGCAAATCAAAAGTGACATGATGCACTTTTGTTTTATTATATATATAAAACTATCAAGAAAAATACATATTTTAATAACAATATATTCTTTAGCAATCTTTTTAAAGAAGCTTTTATTGTACTGTCTTATTGTATTACGTGTTTATCTAGAAATGAACATTAATTTTTACAACATTTTCCATATTAGAATTCTTAGATAAAAAAAAAGGAAAAAGAAAAAAAAATTGAGTGCGATTCGAATGTGACGCCTCTTATGTATACAGTTTGCTTTCGTCATACGGCCTAAACTTTTCTGATTAAAAAAAAGTCATTCTAATCCAAACTTTTTGAGAGAGAAAGAGAGAGAGAGAGAGAGAGAGAGAGAGAGAGAGAGAGAGAGAGAGAGAGAGAGAGAGAGAGAGAGAGAGAGAGAGAGAGAAACATACTTACTGGAAAAAGTGAACGTACGTATACACACTTAATGTTAGAGAGGAAAATCATTTATAACTCTATCCTCTCTCTCTCTCTCTCTCTCTCTTTCAATCCCACTTTCTCTTCTCTAGTTTGCCAAAATCAACATATAAAAAAACTATAGAGTTACATGTTATTTAAAAACTTTCTCGTAAATTTTATATACATATAAATTTTATGGCATACCTGATTTAATATAAACTCAAAATATGATGTAATAAATGCAAAGTGTTTATATATTATTCAACTCTTTTTTTAACCAAAGCAATAAAAAAATTATATAAAATTTAAATTTGATTTTTTTGTTCTTCTTTTTAATAATGCAAAATTTATTTTGAATTTTAAACTTTAGTTACAACGTAATATGACTTTAAATACGTTTTTCAAATATTTGATACATCATGAAGAATATTGTTTAATTAACATTTTGAATAGTTGATCCACTACATTGTACTACATTGTCAACTAGTTTTAATCTTACATAAGGAATCAATTAATATTATATTAAGTATTAGTATACTCAAAGGCTTGTACAGTACAGTTTCGATCAAATGAATAGTTACCATTTAAACTCGATGTTTTTTACCGCGTTAAATTTTGTTCAATTTTGCAACCTTGTTTATGATTATTCATTGAACTCTATATTCTCAATCACATCTATATTCAAATTCATTGAGTCTATATATTGTAATAGTTGACAAATACACCACAAGAAGTCACCTGTGATGCACTCAGGTAGACAATCCGGCGGGTAAATATTTTGCTTGCTTGCTTGCTCATTCTCTCTCTCTCTCTCTCTCTCTCTCTCTCTCTCTCTCTCTCTCTCTCTCTTCTAAGAAATGCATTTAATGTTTTTTTTATGTTTCAAAATAACTGCTGACTTACCGATTTGCCCGATTAAGAGATTAAAATTAAGATTTTTTTTTTATCATTTATATCAATATGATTTGTAATGACAGCAATTTGGTAAGAAAATAGTTCGAAACTTGTTATCAAACAAATACTTGAAAGCATTTCTCACAAGAGAGAGAGAGAGAGAGAGAGAGAGAGAGAGAGAGAGAGAGAGAGAGAGAGAGAGAGAGAGAATGAGCAAGCAAGCAAGCAAAATATTTACCCGCCGCAGATTGTCTAACTGAGTGCATCACAGTGGGCTTTACGGAAAGTAAACATATAGATGGCGCGAACTTTTGCCGCTTTTTTTTGTGCCGCGTAGTTTAAATGGGTAAGGCAGAAATAAGGCTATTGGGGTGACCAAAGATCTAAAAAACATATCAGAATCATCACTGAAGACGCAAAATAATTTATTGAAGGTATTTCACGCCAGAAAACATCAAATTACGAGGAAAAACGTGCATTAAATTGAAAATATACGTCTTAAAATTTGTATCGTCACTGAATACTTTGGCGCAATTTTATCCATGGCGCGTGACTTAAATAGTGAGAAAGAAAACAGTCCAGAAGGGTTTATTTAGCTACACTCAAACATATTAGTGTAACAAACTAAAGAAACAGACACTGAAATGTATTTATCAACGTAAAATAAAAACATTTAAGATGAATTTTAGGTGTAATATTATGATTATTGCTGCACAGCTATCTGTTTGATCAAATGCCTCTCTAAATGGCCGATAGATGGTTGTAGCTTCTACTTTATTACTGCCACCTATCGGCCATTTAGAGAAGCACGACCGTCTCGGCAAACCGATAGCTGTGCAGCAATAATCATAATATTACACCTAAAATTCATCTGAAATGTTTTTATTACGTTGATAAATACATTTCAGTGTCTGTTTCTTTAGTTTGTTACACTAATATGTTTGAGTGTAGCTAAATAAACCCTTTTGGACTGTTTTCTTTCTCACTATTTAAGTCACGCGCCATGGATAAAATTGCGCCAAAGTATTCAGTGACGATACAAATTTTGAGACGTATAATTTCAATTTACTGCACGTTTCCCTCGTAATTTGATGTTTTCTTGCGTGAAATACCTTCAATAAATTATCTAGCGTCTTTAGCGATGATTTTGACATGTCTTTGGGGTCTTTAGTCGTCCCATTAGCCTTATTTCTGCATTTGTCATTCAAAATACGCGGCACCAAAAAAGGCGGGAAAAAGTAGTACTATCACATGTTTAGTTTCCGTAAAGCCCACAGGTGACTTCTTGTGGTGTCTTTGTCAACTATTACAATATATAGACTCAATGAATTTGAATATAGATGTGATTGAGAATATAGAGTTCAATGAATAATCATAAACAAGGTTGCAAAATTGAACGAAATTTAACGCGGTAAAAAACATCGAGTTTAAATGGTAACTATTCATTTGATCGAAACTGTACACTATAAACTTGATCTCCATGTGCATGTAAAGACAATAAGAAATATCAATATACTTTGATCATTGAGCATGATTTGGAATCAAGATTGTTATTTGTTCCTGAATTTGAAAGTAATAGAAAATATCAGGCATTGACATGCACACATCAAATCACAAATGTAATTATAATGATAGAAATAACTGTTAACTACGATCAGTCGATCGATATATTGCTTATATATATTTTGAACGATGATATTTTCGCATGAGACAACCAATTTTATTAATTATAATAAGGAGTTTTAAAATGTTAAACTCATAAGATTTAATGTTTATATTTTTGTTCTCCCTCTTAACTGAAAGTCACGTTCTATTATATTTTGTCACAGTAACTTTCACGATAAGCTAAAATATGACACTAATTGTCAACTTGTAAGTTTTATAGACGCAGCAACTTTTTTTAGCTCTTAGCCCAGTTCTTTAAACTTACTTTAATACAAAAGGGTAAATATCTTCATATTCTAGATATTTATTTTACTTTAGTTAAAGGCGTAGAACATCTTGAACAAAAAAAAAACTTGTCTAATATCCTAACAAATCTGAAAATCAACGTTGATTTGGCCGGAGTCATTGATTTCTAATTTATTTTCCATTCGTAAAATGATGCAAGCGGGCATTGACGTCACAGCTCGCTTGTTTTACGCGCGCGTGGACCAGTGTCTGTGACGTCAATGCCCGCTCGTGCCATTTTGTGAATGGAAAATAAATTAGAAACCAATGACTCCGGCCAATTCAACGTTGATAGGTTTCTTAGGATATTAGACAGCTTTTTTGTTCAAGGTGTTTAACACTTTTAATAGTATAGAAACAAAGACTATTAAGAAGTATTACTATCCTAAATGTTACAAAATAGCATTATGCAATAATATGACTGGTTTTTAATGAGTCTTAGAAGTTGATTCCATTATAAAGCTATGTGTGTTGTGTATTGTTTATATGTAGCAGTAAAAACAATAATTTATTATTATTGCTTACGTTATACAACATGTCACTGAAATTGTTTTGCTTCACGAGTACGTATATAAGTGTCTTCACTCTAACTATGGAATGCTACATGGAAACAAAAGAAAAAAGTTATATATTATGACGTGAACAAACCACAATATGTTATTTACCATTATAACATTTCAAGTTCAATAAATTATTATCTATCTTGACATTATGCTTATGAAAAAAAAATTATGAAGAGCTTCTAAAGTTTCAGAATTTAAATTGAAGAAATAAGATATTAAACAAGTTAGCAGAATAAAAATAATAATTTAATAAAAGTATATACTCATAGAAAAAAAATGCTATGCATGCATTATAAAGTTTATTGAAACAAACATGAAATATATTTTACATTACCATACGTAATAAAATAAAAATGTAATAATGCTTTTAAAGCTTTAAGTATACTATATAATTTTCATAGAAAAAGACCATATTATTATATTTTCTTTTAAATTCAAATTACTCCATACGTTTAAGTGATATTATATTTTAAATAAATACGGTAGAGATTAAAATATTAAAGTGTATAAAATAGTAAGTCAAGGCTTACAAATGCGTGCTAAAAAGTAGCTAAATACTAACTATATATATAAAAAAATCTACGCTTTTAATTTATTCAGCAAAACAATTATAAGGCCTTTTGTTTATATAATTAAATTTTTTTCTTTTAAAAGTTTTGCCTTTAAATAATTACATTATAATGTAAATAGTCATAATATTATAATGCAAAATGCATAAACAAATAAACATAATAAGAACCTTGTTGTAATGTTTCTTGTTGTCCAGTAGAAAAGGTTAACCCGCTTATCTGCATTGTCCAAACAATTGCATAACCATTAGGATACCACATGTAAACAAATAAAGTGTTGCCTGTCTTCTTTGAACTTACATTATATTACGCAAATATACAGTTTTAGTTGTTGATAATGTAACAAGAACAATCCCTAAAGAAAACCATGATTATTTGCTCTTCTTATTTAGTTTTCAAAATAGGGAAATAAATAAGTAAACATCATTAATATATCATTATAAGAAAAACACTATAAATGAACTTTAAGAGTTAGGGAAACATAATATACTTTTAGAATAATAATTAAGGAATCACCCAAGAGATTATGCATAAGTATATCTTGATATAAATATTTTATTAAAAAACTATCTCCACAAGGAGCCATGAAATAATGTCACAAATGACGTCACAGCAGCTTAAAGACATGATTTTTATTTTTATTGTTTTTTTTTGATGAAAATAATAATAAAAGTAATATAGTTAGTATTATAATGCCATAATTGTGTTATCGTGTTATGCACCTTTACCATAGTTTCGTCACATGCATCATGCACGTAACATTATTGTACAGTGGAAATCAAATAAGGAATTTTTTAAAAATGGTAGAACTTAAATTCCAAGCCAAAGACTCGGAAAATAAAATGCAATATGACACGAACTTTATAGTAAAATAATTGGAATAATTTCCGTGTGCTGGAAAAATGGAGAATGTTTTTTCCTAAGCTGAATTGTATATTATATTACATAAAGTATTCAAAACCAACTCTCTTCAGTTGGTAAATATGCCTGAAATAATAATAATAAAAAATAAATATAATTCTATATTTTTGTTTTAATGATTGTTAAGAATTGTTACATTATTATTATGTTTTGTAGAGTACATTTTAAATTTTATGTTCATAATAAGCTAGACATGTGTATGTGAATCTTTTGAAAAATTACAATTTTGCTATTTTTAAATATTAAAAAATGTATTAAAAAAATAATCTACATTAAAGGAAAATTTCTCTATAAATAAAAAGAAAATTTAATTTTTTTAATAGACTTTTTTTTATTGATTAAATTGTGAGCCTTCTTGAAAATTGATCTGCGTTATAAAATAAAAAAAGGACAGAAGAATTTAATTTGACTTGATATTCAAAGAAAAAAAATTAATTGGCAATGGAAATTGGCAAGTCAAAGACTCAATTACAATAAAAGAAGGAAGTCGCTAAAGAAAATGTATAATTATATATATATATATATATATATATATATATATATATATATATATATATATATATATATATATATATATATAATAGTATTTTTCAAATGAATACGATAGCTATTTCATATCTACAGTAAAAAACTTATATATATATATATATATTTTTTTAAATCTACAAAGGAAAAAAGGCAAGTTTTAATAGCCCAGTATAAATATTAATAAAAAAAAGCTATGGAATTACCAAAACATAAGTTTACAGCTAGAATTTTTAAAAATTCATGAACTCATACCAATATGTATGAGATTAAATAAATAATGTATAGACTATAAAATATTTTCAATAAAAATGATTGAAAAACGTTGCTTGTTTAATTTTAATTCCAACGTAATTAAAACTGTGATGGTTATGATAATTACACTGTTTTAGAACTAACCAAGTGTACTTTACAAATTAATATTTAGAGTGCTATATTTCTTTTAATTTCTATTATATTATACACATTTTGAAACATTATAACATTGAAATATAAATTTTCTTTGTTTGAATTACGAAAATTGTGGTAAGTATATAACAATTGTTGAACATATTAATTTTGTTGTATGGGACAAAACAAGTATAATAATATAACAAGTAAAAGGTGCTTTGCTAGCCACGTAGTATTATAATACGTACGACTTTGTGACACGTTATAAATAATTTTGACTTTTGCAAACAAGCTCAACAAAAACTTTTCATAAAAACAAAAAACCTTACGTAAATTGTCTCAATGTTAACATTTTAACAGAAGTCAAGTGTTTTATAATATTATTTAAATTTACTTTTGTTCAAAATTACCTACCATGCATTTGCTGTATAAATTATTTCATTATATTATGTTGTTGTAAAATTTCTCAATCTTTTATGTAAGTCTGAAAAAAAACAAAAAACAAAAAACATAAGAGGTATTTTTAAGCTACGACTTAAGGTAATAACATAACTTTCAATGCATATTTTACTTAGACAATATATTTTAAATTCTCTTATAATTATGTATTTGAAACTAAAATGTTGGAATATAATTAATTAATTAATTTCCAAATCACATTATTTGCTAATTTTATGTAAATATTAAATATGTTAAAATAGATTTTCCTATTTTGTTTTACTCTTTAGTCTCTCTCTCTCTCTCTCTCTTTCTCTCTCTCTCTCTCCCTGTACTATGTACATTGTCACTTATTTGAAGTACTTTGTGCTATATAAATTCCCAATGCGTATCTAATGTTAATTATTGAATTAAAATTTAATGAATTCATTATCATATGCATTAAATTTAATATTATTTATCAAAATGTACATTTGGCACACGCAATGAATTTTAATTAATTGGCAGTGGAAAAAAAGTGATGAATATAATTCTGCCATAAAACACTTACAACAGTTCTTTACAATATGGGTTACATGATTCATCAAAAAAAAATTGTAAATCTAAATTCTAAACACTTTATTTGTAAAATGGACAGAAGAAAAATTGAAAAATTATATAATAAAGTGGTTTTAAATTACATGTAAGATGTTAAAGAGAAATTGCAAAAATATGTTTTCTCGCTCTTCTCTTCTCGTTCAACAACATGTTTGAATGTAAGATGCTATCTTTCATACTCATATAAGAAATGGTAATAAATAAAATTGTGAAAAAAAAAAAAAAAAAAAAAAAAAAAAAAGAGAGAGAGAGAGAGTTTTTCGCATTAAGTACTTTTATAGCATGTAATTGAAAATAATGGATTATTTCATGTAATGGGCTTACTTTACATATCTTTTGCTGGCGAAAAAAACATCATTACACACGTTTTCATCTCTTCACATAAAAGTATTCAATGTATTTACGTCTCACGCTCCAGTGGCATGAAGAAAGAAAAATATAAAGTAAAAAGAAGTTTCATAAGTAGATACCATTCCAATTCTAACAGAACTTTTTTTTTAAAGAAGTATTTTATGAAGCGTAATATACAACTCTTATGAAACGTATCAATGGATAAAAGGTTATAAAAATGAATCATTTTATTTTTTTATATTCTTTTAATTTTATTTATTACCTATATTTTATTATTATTTTGCATAATGATAAGCTACGTTAAATAGTGACCAGTTCTGAAAAAGGTGACCAAAGTGTGCAGAACTTTAAACTTCCCAAGTTTTGGTGCGTATTAAACATAAATACAGTTTAAATATCTCTTCTAAAACTAGTGGTATGGTCCGACTATGATATTCAGACGCTTTAGGGGTACGGGTATTTTGTTATTTAAGGGTTGCTAAGACTGATTATATAGTAATAACTCTACCAAAAAAAGGTTCACCCTAATATTCTTTAGCATTATTCATCAATGTTTTCCTAACAACGTCCATGTAGGAATTATAGCTTCAAAGTAAACAAAACTGCCTACAATATTTTAATTGCTTTGCAAATGAATTTATAATAACCATTAATATTACCCAAACTTATACATACACAGGATAATTACTATTTCAATTATTTTTGTATATAGCAAGTAATTACAGTTATATGTATGATAAATTTTTTAATCAAATTATATGGTTATATTCAAATTTTCTGATATATTTATAATAAATTATTAATTTTACACGTATCAATGAAACTATATTTACTATTAAATATATTAATTTTTTTTAATTATATATTCTATATTTATTTTAATTAATATTTTATATATATTTCGTGTTAATAATTTTAATAAATTATCTCTTTTCTGATTGGTTTAGCAAAATTTATCATAGGAAAATATTTTGAAAGATATAATATTTAATATTCAAAAGCTTTAAATAATATTAAATTTTCTCTTTGGGAAATTCTTTGAAATTCTATAAAAAAAAAACTTTTTTTTTATAAATAAAAAAACACATCAAAATGCAGCTTGAAAGACAAGCTTATCGCCTTCTTTTTTTTTTTTTTTTTTTTTTTTCTTATTTGCATTTTTAATCACAAGGTTCTTAATTAAATGGTAGTGAAAGAAAACGAAGAAGGTTTGCTGCTACGTTATTTTCACTTTGCACGTGTAATTAACTCCTTCGACATTTCCTCAGGGGTTAGCTCGATCAACCTGCGCCCGTCTTTCTCTCTCTCTCTCTCTCTCTCGTTCTGTTTGTACAGTAAAATTGTTCAAATTCAATGCAAATAAAATATTATACGGGTATAACTTTTAAAAACAAAAATTTATAAGTAAAAAAAAAAAACTTTCAATTTACAAATATAATATTAATTAAGTTAATTATTTAAAAAAAAGGGTTGTAATTAAAATTTATCATTGTAAGAATAACTGACAAATTTGCCTGTTTTTCTTTAAATCGTTACCTCAAATCCAGGAATGTATCTTTTATGTAGTCTTTAATGTATTTCAAAATTACTTGTTTAAAATTTGTGAATGTATTTTAGTAATTATTATAAAATAATAATAATAATAATAAAAACTTGATCTTTTTAAGGTTTTTTTAAGTATTCTATTTTTTAATCTCTGGGTAACAACTTTTATTTTACAGAATAGTGGTTTGCAGTAAATTTTAGGATTTAATAATACTCTTTGATACAGTATATCACTGAAATGTTTTAATGTTTAAAAAAAGTTGAAAATTCTTTGAATACTGCAGTATTACATTCACATTTTTAAAAAAATACTTATTGAGGATATATATATATAAAGAAATGATGTAAATAAAGTTTAAAGTATTTTAAGTACCAAGAATTCAAAACCTCAAAAGTTTTACGAATATTTGATTTAGATTGATGCGGCTTCGTATAATACAAAAGTTCTAAAACTTTTGACTTAAAAAGTTTGATAAAATTTGCAACTGATGTTGAAATTAGCCCAGCCTTACTATATGTTTACTCTCTGTTTTGTACTTTTTTTTTCCTTAAAATAAAAGTTTATAATGCATTATACTTAGTTACTTTATAAACAAGTTTGGGCTCTAACACTGTACTATGTTACAAAAAAAAAATCTCATAGAAATCGATAAAACGTATCTAAATTTTCTAAATATATTACCAAGAAAGAAGAAGAGAGATAAAAAAAAATACGCCATAGTATACACCCTTCATCAAAATTAAAGTTTTTTTTTTTTTTTTTTTTTTTTTAAATCATCAACTGAACATCCGGTTTTTAATTAATTTTCTTTTCAGAGTTTTGTTAATTTTTTTCCATTCTTTCAATTTATAATTATTAATAATAATTTATTAATCAATAGACTGATATAAAAAATTAAAATATTAATTAAAAAATTATGTATTTTCTTTATGCAAGTTTTTCCTCTCTCAAAAAGATTTCTTTTTAAATTAACAAAAAATTACTTCTAATTGTTTCATTTGCATCTATTGTAGAGTTAATAATTACACTGCGTAGTATTTTACAGACAAAAATGTTATACTTTGTGCTCCAGCAGTAACAATTAATATACTGCAAATAATTGTCATATTGCGTAAGCTGACAGAAAACTTTTAATACGTGAAAACTTTACATTCGTCTTTCGTACGTTCTTATATGAAGTCACAAAAGTATAATTTTCAACTTATATGATTATGCTTTATAAATTAGAATTTATAATTTCATTAGTGCTACTGAAATTAGTTGAAATATATGAGGAAATTTTAGATTATATTAATCTAACAAAAATAAAAGGTATCCATAGAAGTGGAAATATTATATTAATTTTATAAAACAAAACTTTTATAAAAGTTAAAATATTTTCTCTTTGTCATTTCAGAAATGCAGTTGTTAATCTTTTTCTTCATCAAGATTGACATTATTAGAAAGACACACACGATAATAATAATAATATATATATATATATATATATATATATATAATACACTTCTTAAAAAGAAAGTATTATTATAGCTCCCAGCGAAGGCTTAGCACCCACTTAATATAAGTGTATTTGAAATTGTATACAATAAGCTATACCAACTTTTATCAAAGATATTGAAAATGCTGGAGATTTTAGATACCCACACTTCTTCTTAAATTATTGTTTTTATACAGAGTACAAGAATACACTGATTTTAAATGTTTTTATGTACGATTTAATGTCTTATATTTGTTTTGTTATTATAATAATGGTTTTATTTAGAGGCGATAAAAGGTACAAACCCATTTAAATGGTCCTCGGATTTCTTTTAAACAATATTTTATAGTAAGAGTACTTTATCATTTCAATAATTAAATTTTACAGTTATTAAATCTTATCATCATGTCATCACAAAAAAAACATATATGGTTTATTAAGGCAGTGGGTGACCGACTTGGGGCGGAAATAGTCAAAAGAGGAACTTTATTTACACGATAATTCCTTTTACTTTATTTATATCGAAGAAAACAAATACTATAATTTTCTAATAAAATTACACGAATTTAAAAAAATACTTATGCTCCAAAAAATGTTTTCATAGTGTTTTTTTATTTAAAAAAGAAAGTTTCTAATTTGATTTAAAAAGTTGGCTCTAAAGTTTGAAATTTCATATTTACATGTTATTTTTAAAGTGGATTTACTTAAATATTTGATAGTATTTGTATGTGTTTGAGATAACTTAGCTTTTAAGTAACATTTCATCTTAATTTTGTGTTAATTTTATATCTCGCGACCGTTGAGTTTGTGAGATATAAATAAATAAAGTCTTTATTGCATAATAGGCAAAAGGTGCAGTCAGGGCAGAACAAAGGCCCTATCACTGAACCAACATTGGACATCATCATTGGATATCATCCGGTCATCTATACTCCCTTAAATAAAATACAGATATATGAAAAATCAGGTACTTTACATTTATCACATTTTTGTTTCTTCGATATTAAACATATTACTCGGAGCATTATAATTATTTATAAATCTAAATTATATTGTGTTTTCTATAATATGTAGTATTATATTATTTATCGTGTATATGATTATACTTTCCTTCTATGAAAGTATAAAGTTTATTTGCTATGTCTCAGCAATCTATGCGAGTATGATCATGTAATATAATGAAATAAATGTAATTGATTAAGGGTTGTATTTAGATGGATTTTATCTCAAAATTTAAAAAAAAAACTTTGAATCTTTATGATGCCATTTGAAAGTTAATTGTAACAGCTACCTATGATAAAATTTTCAGAACCTTTGACCATCAGATAAGAGAGAAAATAATTACTGAAATTGACATTGGCTCTTATGAGACTGAAACTTCAAAAATCATAATTTAAAATGTAACATTTCTTTTTTTCTTTTTTTTTTTTTTTTACATTTTTGAAGATATCATATCCTAATGTATCACCGTGCAAAATTTCAGATTTTTCTTTCTTTTTCTAGTTAAATCCCGCAGTACCTGATTTCCCACCTTGACAACAAATAACGACCTTTTTAAATAAAATAGCAAAGAATACAGACATATCCTATTCTAGTTTACTTCGTCTGTAATACGCAACTTTCAAAGTTATAATTTTATTTGTTGCAAATAGTGATCATAAAGTTTGTTCTTATAAGAGAAGTATTGTGATTTTTTTTTTAATATATAATATTTATATAAGTTTTTAATTATGAAAGTTGTCTATTACCCTTACTTAGTATGAAGTTGTAAAATCCATTCTTGACGGGTATATTACTCCTGTTTTGAGTTGAAATTAAAAATCTCATTAACCGTAATTAAACATTTCATTCATGAACACACAATCATACAACAACATTTTGTAAGTTATATAACATATGTATATTATCCTAATTAAACATATATATATATATATAGCAATGTGTGAATAGTTATATAATATACCACATCACTTACGTAAACACAAACTGAAACTAAGAAAACATTAATATGGGTTTACGAACTTAATATCTTAACTCCCACACTCATTTAAATATAAATTTCAAAGTTAAAATAAAATGAAAATTTTGAAATGTAAGGGATATATTTTTTTTATATATAAGTTGTTTTTTCCCTTCCTTTCAAGGTAAGTTGACAATTAACAGGAACCTAAGGTATGTAGTTACGTGGCTGCTAAAGAATACCACAAACAACTGTGAGCTCAATAGTATACTGCAACCCACACAAGAAGGGGGTAGTTCAGGTGGTCAACACAAGCCATTACGTAGGGTCAGGTGAATATTATAAGGGGGGGGGTTAAACTAAATGTGGTTACAAACTTGCATAAACACTCACACACACACACATACAAAATATAACTTAAATTTTAAGAGACTACTTAACAGAAACTTCTTCCTTCATTTAAATTTATGTAAATTATTTGAACGTTTTTTTTTTATAAATAGAACAAAGTTATTAAATTATTTTTTAAATACTAATACTTGGTAATTAAGAAATTGTTATTTTGGTTTATTTGTAGCAGTTAGACTTTTTCATCTACAAAGAAAACAAAATAGCACATTTTCAATTGAATGAAAATAATACTTGCATACGTCCTTCTTTAGTATCTTCAATATTATTTTCTCTTGTTTCTGATTGAACCTTATCTTTTTTCCTTAATTTATAATTGAGAGTATACGTACTATATACATTTTATTTATGTATATTATATTTCATTGTTATTGTATAGCCATGTAATACAGAAATATAATTCCTAAAAATAAATAAATAATTTTTTTTTTTTATTCAAAATTGAATTTGAACAATATTTAAGTTTACAATAACATCTTGATTCAAAAAAACAAAACACAAAAAATTACAACTTTGTTATTTGTTTTATTTTAAAAGTAACTCTTGTCATGTAAACAATTTTTGTCAAACAATGAAACTAAAGAACAAAATCTGCAGGGACAAAAAAAAAAAAAAAAAGTTCTCTTTTTTTTTGTTTTTGAAACTTGAAGAGAAAAGAAAATAATGTTACAAAAGAAAGAAAACTGAGAATATTTGTACGATCAATACGTGATTGAAAGAACTTGATATTACCTTTCATTGCTGCAGACTAAAAAAAAAAAAAAAAAAAAAAAAAAATGGGATGAGAGGGAGAAAAAAAAAGGAGTGAGAGAAAAATACTTTATCCAATTGGTAGACTTGAAATGTTCTCATTTCATCCAATAATGATGACAAAATACGATGACAGCTTTAGTAGCAATGATGAGCAAATTCACCAGTAACAGATGTGTCAAAACTCGCATTGGGAAAAAAAAAAAAAAAAAAAAACTACCCAAAACGTATAAAAAAGACGATATAATTGAACTATTGTTACATGCAAAAAAATAATATATATATATATATATATATATATATATATATATATATATATATATATATATATATATATATATATATATATATATATATATATATATATATATATATATATTTATTTATACACATAATAAACGTTTCCTTGTTTCTAATTCTCCTCTAATTATACGATGATGAAGATAAATTGCCAAAATTGGACAGTTATAATATTTTGTTCCATAGAAAAAAAATGTTTTACTCCTCTATTGTATAGATCGTTTTTATTAATAAAAAAAATAATTGAAATATGCGTGGATTTTATAATATTTGAGTCAATAATCTACTTGAAAATTAGATTAAATCATACAAACATCATGTTGAAATTTTCTGAGCACAAGATAAAATAATAATAATAAAAGCTCATCAAAGTAAGAACATTATAATGATGAAGTTTTATAATAAAAAAATAATTAAGTTATTTTCTTCGATTAAAATTTAGAAATAAGACCTTGCCCGTTAGCAGTTCATTATAGTAACATACATGTTTCAAGAAGCATTAATCTTGCCTTTACTTTTTGCAATATAACATACATGTACACACACAAATTCATTGTACAATAATACGTATATAAACAACGTAACATACTATATAATATATATATGTTTATTTATTAAAATTTGCAACGTGAACAAATTTAAAAATAAAATATTAATTCATGGTCTAATTTTTAAATATTTGTTCTCGAAGTAAGCATTGGAATATTTACAACGTAATTTGCCTCTCTCTCTCTCTCTCTCTCCTTTACTCGGGTGTTCATTCATGTGAGAGTCAACAGTGGTTACAGGTCATAGTGATAATTAACTATAGGATTATTATACTGTATAATAAATATTACTATATAATAAAAAATCATATTACTATATGATATAATGCATATATTTTATCCATCGTAAATTAAGTAAATATAATACGCTTTTTTTATAACTATATGTTTAAAAATAATACCAATATCATATAATAAATAAATTTATTTATTTACGTCATAGTTTATTTAACAAAATAAACATATGATTTTTTTTATTATTATTATGTTTTCATTCAGGATGTGGAAATAAAAAAATAATAATAAAAAAAAAGTAAATATCCGGTAAATCCACGTAGACAGAGAAATATAATTGGATTTTTTTCTAAAATTTATTTCAACATCTTTTCATGACATAAAAATAAAAAAATCTATTGCTAAAAAAATGATTTAGAAAATTGAAGTCTTTCTTAGACTGAAAACATTCTATTAAAAATTTTACAACGTAAAAATAATTATAAAAATATATTTAATGTTTCATCATGTGTACAATTCTTATTCGTACTTGATTATGATTGTGGTAATAATTTAATAAGATTTTTGTTGTTATAATAATAAAAAACAAAAGTAGAAAATTACTCATAATTTTCAGCAAGTTAAAACAGTCAAGTAGAGGTGAAGAATTTTGTCATAAGAATTTTGTCTTGCAAGATATATGAAATATTCATCATAACATAATAAAATTTAAGAGTTTTTTCGTCTTATACGTTGTTTTTTTTTTCTCTCTCTCTCTCCTTATCCAAGGCTACATTTGGTGTTGTGTGGCACACAAGCCCTTGTGTTGTACTGTATATATACCACGCGGGATTGCAGATAAAGCCTTGTTTCTAAACCCCCTGTCAGCATTGAAAAGAAATGAAAACGAAAACACATTTGAATTATTTCCGCCAGCAGTCTGTGAAACTGGAAGCTTTTGCCTCGAGCAGCGAGAAAAAAATATAGGAATCACTTTTTATGAGTTTCATTTTTACGAATCAAAACAATACTTTTTTTAAATGCTTAAGATTTTAATACATTATATTTTCTGACGTGGACTTTCATTATCATGAATGTTACATTTTTTTTTCTTGCTCTAAAAATGTAATAAATTTCAGTTAGAATAAAATGTTGTTAATTGTAGTTTCGTGACCAATGCTGGTATGTGATTGCTTTTCCAAAGCAACATTATACTGTCCTTGATAATGAAGTATATGCAAATAAATGTGGTAATAAACTAATTTATAAATCTACGTTTAACATAACATTAAGAACTTTGAAACCTAAAATTACAGCATTTTATTATAATGTATGTTTAAAATTATTTAAAGTAAATATATAGGTAAAGCATTATGTGTACCAATTTATACTAATAAATTATGTTTATTGGGGTTATAAAATATATTAAGCGACTTACATGGTCCACTGATGTAATGTAGCATAATATTATTATTATATATTTTACATGTCCAAATATGCACATAAAATATTTATAATAAACAATGAATATTCAATGACTACGAGAGTTATATTAAAACATCCTAATATATTATTGAGTGTTAAATTTTTTCTATTACTTTCCTTGAATTAAATGATTGTAAATAATATTGTCGATAATCAAAGTCGCTGTTGCATATTGTTGTTTTACTACAAAAAATGGTTTGAAATATTATTAAAGCCATAGACCACATAAAACAACATGTTGTCTCTATCGCGTCAAAACGTTTCAAGTGAAATTATCACGAGCTCACCAAACGTTCCATCTACATAGGGTTTACTGTGTCAGATGGAACGTTTGGCGCGCTCGTGATAATTTCCCTTCAAATAATTTGCCGCGATAGGAACGATGTGCTTTTTAATAAATAAACACGAAATGGGATCTTCAAAACTGGTGACAATTTTTACCAGAATGAGAATGCTAGTGTATCCCCACGAGAGAGCGTGAAAATACTGTAAAGTATGCAATTTGCGTGACTATTCATGTTTCTGACGTCAGAAACATGCAAAAAATTAGTAAAAAAAATGTTGTGCGGGTTGCATAAATTGAAATTTTCTGATCACTGCCATAGTTGGGTTTTGAGACAAACTAACTATGTAAGTCTCATCAAGTGTTTTGTGATATAAATGCTTATGTTTTCTTCTGGTCTATTCCTTTAAGGAATTTATGATATAAAGTTCTATAACAGTTAAGGCTTAAATACAGTTAATTGTTATACATACTTTATTTATAGTTCTGATTTAAAGGCAAAAAAAAAAAAAGTACTAAATATAATATAAAATAAATTATAATCTCCCGTTCTCATTTCTCGCTTTATTTCTCTCGTATTCATTGTATAGTAGGTTCTCTCTGTTCATTTTTTTTAAATAAAAGTGAGTGTTATGGTAGGACAACATAAGAAGCTTTTATATATCTTAGAATAAGTTAACAAGTAAATCCCTAAAAGATTAAAAAAACGTATTTCAAATAAATGCAAATAACCATATTAAAAAGTTTTAAACTGTCCAATTATACGAAAAGAATTGTATTATAGCATGTATAATTATATAAATTAAATTAATTTGACTAAAAATAAAAATATTATCACGTTGTTTTATAACAATTATTTTAATTAAATTTTTAGTGAAATATCAAGTCCAACATAAAAAATTATTTTCTTTAAAACTTTAAAAGTAGCAAATGTTTTTAGTAAATCTCTTTTAAATGATTTAAAAACTTTAAGTTTGCTAATTTAGTAGCTAAATTTTTTGAATTAATTATCTTTTTTAAATTTTTTAACTTTGAAGATAATTTTATTAAGAATCCAATTTTTTTAACGTATAATGTATAATATAAGATTTGAAATTTATACTATTTTCAATTTTTCATTTTTTATATATATATATATATATATATATATATATATATATATATATATATATATATATATATATATATATATATATATATATATATATATGACACAAGTAACACGTTTTTCACATACATTTATACGTAAAAAAAAAATAGAAAAAATTAAGAGGAAAAAATAGAGATTCATGCCGTAAAAGAATATTTATATTATTATTATTTTTTTTTTTAACTTTTGAACTTGAAAATATCTCTTGGGCACAACAAAGTAAAAGTAGTTAATATTATCAATGTCACTTTTTAAATTTTAAAATTTAAATAAAAATTCAAAATTTAATACTATACGTATAATAATATACTAAAAAGAGAGAAGGAACAACTGTATATGAAAAATTCAACTTAGTTAAAACAATATGGTATAACATAACCATCAAGCACAAAGCATTTTTCTATTTTTATATATTTTATTTGATAGAATACATTTTAGTTCTTGACGTTTGGAACTCATAAAAGAAAAGAAAAATTTATAACTCAACAAAAATACAAAAATAAAATTTAACTTTTTACAATAAAGATAAAGGTATATATTTATATTATACATAAAAAAAAATACATGAAATTCAAAAAAAAAATCTGCATGTGAAGTGATACAAAATATCATATTGTATGTTGTTGTTTTTTTCCCTAATATATTGACCATTCTTGAATAATTTCCAACAATATAGACAGATAACAAACACAAAAGTAAAATTATCTACTCTTGTAACAAATGGAAAAAAAAAAATTACTGATTTGTAATGAAAATAACAATGACAGTATTTTTATATCTTTGTCGTACTGAACGTAAACTTTTTTTTTTTTTTTTTTTTTTTTTTTTTTTTTTTTTAAGAAAAACTTTGTGCTATATGACAAATGATTTTGAAAGTAAAGAAAATTCTGTTTGAGTTTTATATGTGATGTTTACCTCTGCTTAAAAGTTTGGGAACATCACTCACTATTTTCTTGACGAATTGTTAGGTTGAGCTTAAAACACATTATTTTTTGTCATATAATGCTAAAAACTCTACACCTCTTTTTTCTCCTTCTGTCAAATGTTACAAGGTAAAATAGAGTATATTTTTATTGCTTTCTATAAGTTTTTTTTTTTTTTTTGCTCACGTTTTTTTACTTTATTCAAACTTTTACTTAATGCTAAATCTAGCTTACGCAAATTCAAGCGTTTGCAAGTATTTATCATCAGATCAAATAACTTGTCCCTATGTTTCTGACATTTACCTTGGATTTTTTACCATTTAATTTTATTAAAATTGTTTTTTTTTTCAGGAGACTCTGCGGAATTGACTCAACATGGAATAAGTTATACAAAATAAAGTTGATGGGAATAAGTTAATAAAATTGAAAGTAATGTCTTTTCTTATGCAGAATGCAATCTCTCTCTCTCTCTCTCTCTCTCTCTCTCTCTCTCTCTTCCTAAATTGGGCGTCTGGGTCAGATGGGTCAGCGCTGATTCCCTTATTTCACTTTATTTAAAAATTAAATTTATAACTTGACTTAAAATAGCTTAAAATAAGTTATAATAACTTAAAACAACTTACAATAGCTATTGTTGATGCATCATTTTAGCTGCAACTCATAAACTGTGTTTATCTTAAATAAGTTAGGATTCGTAACTCAAGTAACGCACTCTTGATTGTGCATAATTTCGCATGATAGTTTTAAGGTTTCAGTATTAATATATATATATATTTTTCATTCAGTGGAATTGATTAGTTTCGTCATTTGCATATCGTTAGACTTGAAAGTATTTTAAACTATAAAGAAAGAGAGAAAATAAAACTATATAGTTTTCTTATTATAATCGAAATGACTCTTGATTTTAAACATAGACCTACCATCATTAGAATAAAACGTATAAAAGGATAAATAAAATTACTTTTTTAGTGGCAAAGGTTATGTTTGGGGATGAAAAAAAACACAACAACTTTAACGATGTTGATTTTTATTTTTATGGATTTAGCTGACTCTTTTCCTCTCTCTCTCTCTCTCTCTCTCTCTCTCTCTCTCTAAATATTTTATATTCGATACCTTTACAATAATACTTGCATAAATCTTATCTTTTTGTAATGTAAAATATTTTAGCCAATTTAGCTAATCATTGCAAATCTCAGTTGTTGTTTTTCGTTGTGTGTGTTTTTTTTTTTTTTAATTTTTTTTTTTTTATTATTATTATTTTTATATTTTTTCATGCACGTGATATCCATGTTATTACATTACAGTTTTAAAAATAATAATTACTTTTTTTACTATCATTTTTTTAAAAACATATTGTATGCTATTTTTACAATTTAATAGTAACACTTTTTAAAGCAGTGTTATGTAAAACATATAAAATAATGTCTGTCAATAAAAATATATATATATAGTGATATTTTGTATTGTTGAACGATGTATTGAAATGAGTTTAAATTTTATTACAAAAAAACAGAACGAGAACGTTACAATACATTAAAATAAACAAAATAAATATAAAAAAAAGAACAACAAGAGTGATGAAACATTCTAGTAATGCCATTAATTTTAACTTTTCTCGCTTTTAATATATTTTATTTACAATTTGCTTATAACAAAAAAAAAAAAAAAAAAGCTTAGAAAATACAACAATAAATAATTTAAAATATATTTTAATATAATTCTGATTATTATTTTATTTATAATAAAAAAAATTGTAGTTAAGTTAATCTATACACTACACACAATTCATAGTTTGAAAAATATAATTTAATAATTTTTATTTTAGCTGACAGTTACAATTTTTTTTAATGTTTAATGATGGGATAAAATAGTAATGACATATTTCACTAAATTAAATTTATTTAGTTATTCATTATTTTGATATCTGGTGTGTCGGAATATGAAATGGGCAATCAAAAACTACTAAATGGTAAATTTAATTGAAATATTTTATCATAAAACCAAAATAGTATAATTTTAACATAGTAAAACATAATACTACAAAAAAAAAAAAGCTGGTGAATCTAATTATCTTGAAATTGAAAATATCAAAATGATTTTAATGATTTTTTTTAAAGAATCAGAAAGCGCATGAAAAAAAAAAGAAGAGTAAATTGTGCTAAATTTGCTATGGGGTAAATGTTGCTGTTTTAATTGATTTATCTTATAATATAATTATGTTATAGGGTGTATGCGGATGACGTCATATTTATTGCGCTTGGAGGCCATACTGGAGTAGTGCATAACATTGCTCAGCATAGGACAAACTTCATTTAAGCCAATTTTCTGTGGTAAATTGGTTAATTTTTTGTTATTTGTTATTTCTCTCACGTACTTGAGATACTAATTCAACATATATACAGCATCAATGCTCTCAAAAATATTGCATAGTGTTTTTAAACTGGCAAAATGATTTTTTTTCCTATGCCACCCATGTCATTGAGTAATCCAACATGGCGTTGACTTTAACATGAATGCATAGACCCTATACGGTACAGTATAATAGTTATTTTTCTCTGCAGCAAAATTATTATTTAAAATATCATTAACTATGTTGTAATTAGTGAATATGTTCTGAAATCTGAAACTATTATAATTATTATGTATTTATTTTTATGCTTGTAGTAAAACGAGCGCTGTATGATGATTAACAACAAAAAAAACTAACAATTTCAATTTGCGGTACCATGATAGCACAAAGTAATGTAAAAGTAACTACAACTACTTACAGTTATTAAAATAAGTAGTTACTGTACCTGAGACTAACTTTGTGCTATAGATAGCACTGACAAGATATTTGTAATATCGTATTCATAATACTATGACAAACAAAATGAAATTTAAAGAACTAACATGAATGCAAGCCCTTATTGATTTCTTAAGCAAGATAAATATTATTATTCAAGAATTTGAATACATACCTTTTACTTCTTAAATAATTATTGTTCTCTTATATTGTCATTAAATCAATTCAAAACAGAAAATAATCCTGATAACTTCCTTTCATTATAAATGAAAATTTAATACATCAAATAATTGTTAATATTAATAATAAATAACGTTATCATTTTAATGATGAAAATACAGTAAACTATACATATTTATAAATAATTAAACATAAAAATTCTTAATTAAACCAAATATTAAATATCAGTCATATAATGATTAATATATATATATATATATATATATATATATTATAAATAATTATTAGATCCAATAACAATAATATATATTTATGGATATATATCGCAATGTGATTACATAGTGTTTGTTTAATACGTAAACCTAGGCACGTAAAACAAAAAATAATAACTTTTTATTGAGTTTTTGCACGTAATGTTATAAATATCTTGTCTCACTTTAATTGTTGAAATTATTGGTTGGATGCTAGGTTGATTATTGATAGGAAAAATCCTGTATTGAATATATAAAATCATTGTATATTTTTATCATGATAAATAACATAATTATTTAGTATGTGAACTACAAAATATGTTATTAATGAATAACTTTATGATAATCATGATATTTTCTAAAGGAATAGACCAGAAGAAAACATTATCATTTACATCACACAAAACATTTAATGGACTTAAATAAATAACCTTAATTTGTCTCAAAATTCAACTATAGCGCCGTAGCAGTGGTCAGAAAATTAAATTTCAACTTATGTAACCCGCATAATATTTTCATACTAATTTTTGTGATGTTTCTTACGTCAGAAACAGGAATAGTCACACAAATAGCATACTTTACAGTATTTTCTCGCTCTCTTGTGGAGTCAGATTACATTCTGGTAAAAATTGTTATCAGTTTTGGAGATCCCACTGTTATGATTAAAAATGCCATCATGTTGTTCATGTGGTCTATGGTTTTCAGGGTTTATTATTTTTGCTTTTTTCTGCATCATTCGTAAAGTGCATAATATTTATTGTGTGAGATTACGAAGTGTATATTATATAGGTAAATTATCTTTTTCTCATCATCTGCTAGGTAATTTTATACTTTTTCATGTGTTTTTTTACTAAGTTTTTTTTTTACTCAAAATAAAGAATTTTTATTACTATTACATGTAATTGGGTAGATTTTTTTTTATTTACATTATGTTTATGCAAATATATTTAAGAAAGAATAATTTGTCATAGCTTTGGTACATATTTACTAGAAATTTAATATATGTTTTGTATCACATTACAAAAGCCAAAAGTATAATTCAAAATCCAACATTTTTACCTCTATATAAAAATCAATTAAATCATTATTAAGTTTATATTGATCAAGAATATTGCAAAATTTGCACATTATTTTTTATCCAGTCCATATTGAACTACATTTTTTTTGTTCAGTACTTACTTTTCACTACAGAAACGAGACTAAAGTCACATTTGTTTTACTGCAAATTAAACTCAATAAATCCTCAATATATAGAAATGTATCTACTGGAGCTTGTTTTGCACTTAAGTATTAATTATAGTAATTGGATATCTACGATGACCACGTTTTCAATTAAGTATAGAAATTTTATTTTCAAGATGTGTTTTTCAGTTCGTTGTTAATTACTATATAACAATAATTATATAAAAAAATATAAATAATAAGAAAATAAAAAACTCTCCAGATCTAGAAACTACTCATTTCTTCAATATTTCTTTCTTGATATTCTACAATTTCACAGTTAATGAAAAAAATTGCTTTAAATTTATTGATTTATTACAACGTAATTCACGATCCACTTATTTTATCTAAAATCAATTTAAATCTACCAATCAGGAAATAAAGAACAGTTGCTGATTTTGATACATGGACACACCATTGTGATAATACATTTTATCATTCAAAAACTCGCTTTATATAAACTTGCACTCTGTTATTCTTATAAGAAAAACATGCGTTGGATTTAAATATATTATCACAATTGTATGTACTAAACTAATGCATGATGTATTATAATATAATTATTTTGTGGAAATCATTTGAGTGGACTTTTTTGTGGCATATGACATGGCTCATTATAATGTAACAATGATTCAGTAACGGATTCTATGTTTAAACTACTTTTTATGGATCTCTATGCATTAATTATATTGTAATGTACGTAAAATAAAATATACTTGTTGCAATATTTAGGCAACTTAATCTTTGTATATATGAAAATCACTATACAAATACATTTGGCATTTTCACTTCCTTTTATTAAAGTTGTTATCAATTTCTCAGTCCGTCTTCCTTAATATTTTAATAATAAACTGAAAAGAAATATGCAGTTTCACAAAGAAATAAAACTTTCCCATTTTTTACGTTATTTTATTTTTACTTGTTTTCCACTACATCTTTTTTAATAAAAGGAAATAAAAATAATGATAGAAACAAGGGGAAAAATGTATATAGAAAAAAAAATGAAACACATTAAGTCATAATCAACTATTTTATGGAATATTTTGAAGTGCAACATTTGTTTTTAGTGTATTCGAAAATAAAAGTTCGGGTTTTTGCAAAAAGAAATGTAAATTCCATTTCAAAATTGTGAATTTAAAAGGGAAAAAAATGCACAATTTTCTTTTAAACAAACTTTTTCGAATATTTTCCAGTTAAATTTGTATAAACGGATAAAGCCTTTAATACCACATTTTGATATCACATGCCAAGATCTTTTGAAATGAAATCATACATAAATAATAGGGTTATATTTCAATTCAAACTTGATTGAATTTATTAAACTTGTTCATGTTTAATATTATATAAGATTTTATTTGCAGATGAATGAGAAAACGTGTATTATGAACATTTGGGTGGTTGGGTTTCAAAGTCAAAATGCAATAAAGTAAATAATCCATTGACATGATGAAAGATATATATATATATATACACACACAGAGTATAAATTAATATAGATAAAAAGGAAGCTGAAGCTTCTATATATATTTATACATGTATGTATAGATATAGGCAATTAGTTCGCTCTAATAACTTAAGATTGTATGTTGAGATAATGATTGGATTACTATATACCCCTGTATATAAAACTATATATAGTAGCACACAAAAGAAGATTATACTTTACTTTATTAATAATTTACTTGTGTATATTTATAGATTAAAAGTAATAAAGTAACTAATATAATCCCTATTATACTTCAATAAAGTATCATCATTAATGTAATAATTTTATAACAACATATGATAGATAAATAAAATACATAATAATAACATTGATTTATTATAAGTTAGTAAATCATATAATATTCTATACTATTTTATTCAGGTTCATTAAATTGCAAAAATATACTACTATGAAATGAAAAATGAAGATAGATTCTTTTTACTCCTGTAATTTATTAAATTAATTTTATACTATACGAAGAAGATATCTTCCCAATGATGTACGTTTTAAACATAACCTTAAGATAAAGCTAATATTAAATTACAATGATTTTACTGTTCTATAATATATCATTTTTCGTATAGAGCTATGTGATAGTAGAAATAAGCGAGAGAAAGTAGATCATCTTATATCAAGACACATGACAGCTCTAAAGTATTCTTTACCGAATACTACAGGATATGATACTTAAGTTTCATAATAAACTACAAAACCAATTTTCTAATATTATATATATATAATATAATAGAAATGAGAGAATAGGAATACTAGAATAAGATTCATAATAATATACTTTATGTAATATAACAAAAGAGAACCAAACGGTTAAGAAGTAAGTGATGTAGTATACATTTATCTTGGACACAAAATGTTAAGTCTATTAAAGAGAAGAGAATGTTTGCTGGAAGATCTTAAATACAATGTCCAGTTTATAATACTCTCTCATGTATTATAAATTCATATAATATTATACTGTACAATATACAATGTATTATAATTTTATGATAAATATTCTTAACCACGTTTCATTGTATTATTATAGAACTTTATTATTAGAATTATTCAACATATATATAACATTTTAAAGAACAATTTAAGACAAAATTAAATATAAAAGTATGTTGCCTTATAGAAATTCTACTTGGAAAATAAAATAGACTTAAATTTAGTAAAAAAATTAGCATTAAAATACTTTTTTTTTTTTTTTTTTTTTTTTTTTGCAATACAGTTTGACCGGTGCAATTAATAGGTCGAAATATTAACCCTGCTCCTATCTACGTGCAGCTTACATTCTGGTCTGGTGAGACGGATTTGCAACGTCATCTTAAGTAAGTTATTTAGAAATTGGAACGCAAAATGGCGTACACATGTAATTTATTAAAGTTTTTTTTTTTTTTTTTTTTTTTTTTTTTTTTTTTTAAGTTTTCAGCTTGAAGTTTTTATTTCTTTCAATAGCATGTGTACTAAATTTCAGATCAATTTGTCTGTCAATTATGTGAGAAAAAAATAGCATGAGAAATATAGGACGCCCTGTGCTTACCATGTTATTTTTTTTTTCCCATAACCGATGGACAAATCGATTTTAAATTTGGTACACATGCTATTGAAGGCAATACAAACTTAAGCTGAAAAAGAAAAAGCTATCGAGTCGGAAAAAAAAAAGTTCCTAAAAAAAGTTCCATACACAGTCTTCATACGAATAAAAGAAAATTTCAAGACAAAAGAAAAGAGATCTTAATTTTATGCACTGTACAAAAGTATTCTTATTTGAAGTAATGTTTAGTTAATATAGTACTTTATATTCGATAAGCACATTCACAGACATAGAAAATAAAATGAAACATTATTTTCTTAAAGTATTTACTTTTGATAAGAATGATTTTTTAAGAAACATTTTAGGAGAACCTTTTTATGGGAATTTTTACTTCTTTTGCGCTGTAAGAGGAAAACGTAACTAAAGACTTTCAATCTTTCGATTCTTTAACTGTAGCTATAGTCTAAAGAAATTAAAGTGACTAAATACTTAATGTATAAATAAAGGAACACTCGTACATTGAATTTAAATGTCTAATTTAATTCAAAGATGTTTTTGTTTTAGATTTTATAATACATAGTATATGTAATTAAATTTTACTACTATTATTCATACTATAACATTATAGAATAATATAATAGTATTATTATTATATGTATGTGGGTGGCTTTTATGTAAATTTAGTATATTCCTAGGTATGCATGATTAAATTCTAGGACTTGTATAACTGAGATCTTCAACAATAGTGGTATATATATATTAGTATTCTGTTATACAATGCATAATAATGCAACATATTATCTTACATAGAAACAATGTAAAATATGTCAGGTATATCAGATAAACAATGCGGTTCAAGTCAAGCCATATATCATAATTAATCATACGTAAATATCATCATTTTATGTTTTTATAAGATAATTATATTTTTGTTGTTATTTTTAAACTTTT